>CM035162.1:25406205-26006205 GCA_020205615.1 Panax quinquefolius
GAAGAGTATTGATATATGAATTAATTTTTTCCCTTCATGGCTTAGCTCAATCTTTACTGTAACATTCTTCATTATATTTGCAAGTCAAAAGGTTAATTTTTCATATTTTTACTTTTCAACTATAGATTAAAGGGGATGGTATTTCAAGGCTCGTAGTGCTGCCACTATATCCTCAATTTTCTATCTCTACAACTGGCTCAAGCATCCGTGTTCTTGAAAGACTTTTTAGGTATTCAATTTGTAACCTTTAATAATATCCTTTTTAATTTCTTCCCACTCTGAGGACCAAACCTAAACTTGAGTTGTCCATCAGGGAAGATGCACTTTTGTCAAGACTACCTGTTTCTATTATACAGTCCTGGTATCAACGAGAAGGTTATATCAAGTCTATGGCTGACTTGATTGGAAAAGAGTTGGAAAGTTTCTCCAACCCTGAAGAGGTGGGTCGTAACTAATTTTTTTCAAATTCTCTGGAAATTATTGTGTAATATTTTGACTTTCAACACATACGTTATCAAATTTGTACCTGCTCTAAATATGTTAATTGGGCTTTCCTGGTATTCAAGGTCATGATATTCTTCAGTGCACATGGGGTACCAGTCACGTATGTTGAGGATGCGGGTGATCCTTACAGAGATCAGATGGAGGAATGCATTTACTTGATAATGCAAGAACTCAAATCAAGAGGAATCAACAACAATCATACTCTGGCCTATCAGGTTAGTTATTAAATCTAACTTTAATTTCCAAGTCTTTTTTTTTTAAGTTTTGAAATAGTTATCTAGACTATCATGGAGTGCCATATTCTCTTGGCTCAACTTAACCGTTGCTGCATAATCCCTTGCAAAAAGAAGGAATAGGGGGAGAGAAAAGTGAAACCTAGGGTAAGGTCTTCTTAATTTTTTAATGCTTATGATGTTTTGTTATGTTAGAGCCGAGTTGGGCCTGTTCAATGGTTGAAACCCTACACTGATGAAGTTCTTGTTGAGCTTGGTCGAAATGGTGTGAAAAGTCTCCTGGCTGTTCCAGTAAGGTATGTTGCAAAACATCAAGTTCTCATTGTGTTTCTCTCACATTTGTGCCGCATAAAGTTTAAAGCTTTAACATAAAATTGTGATATTCATTTCTGCTTCTTTGACGAGCTAAAGTATATATCTATATTTCCACATTTGGAAGTATTCATTTAACTTTAGTGTTTCACTAAAATTCTTTCTATTTTGCCTTTCCAATTGGAGTTTGGAGTGCATGTTTTATTGATTTGGAACTATAAAATAACCTTACATATTACAAGGTTTTATCTGCAATGTGCTTATCATTACGAAGGTTTTATCTGCAATGTGCTTATCATTACCAAATCATAACTACAAGTTGACATAATTAGGGCAACAAGCCAGCAATTTAACAGTCTCGGATTATTAAGCTTGAATCTTTTGGATGTTGTGTAAAACATGAGTCCATGTATGTTGCATAACATGCCGTGGTTCAGGACATGTAGGATAAGTTATTTTTGTTATCTAATGTTGTCAGCAATAAAAGCAGAGACCCAACATATATGGGGCGGGGTTTGATAGTTTTCACTCTGTACTGCATGTATATGGACGTCTTACTATACACAATTCCGTATGTGGTAAATATTGAACATTGTGGAAGTCTGGAATCAGTTATGAGATAGTCTTGTTGGTAGCAAGCTAGCAGCTTTCATGCCAAGTCTTTCTGAGAGTGGTCATAACAAATTGCTGTTACACCGATCTTCCAGAGTCTTTGCAGCATGCTAATTGGTCATCTCTCTTTCGTTCAAGTAACTTATTCCTTGAATACCTTGTATGCAAGAGATATCAGAAAAGAAATTCAAATTATGATGGCTTAGGAGGCTAGGAGTTCTTTAATATCCGTAGATGATGAGATCTTTAATCTCATCATTTGGAGTTCTTTAACACAAATGATGAGATCTTTTACTCTTAATGTACAAGGGTCATGCTTGCATTCTGGCACTTGTTTATATTACTGCATAAGAAACTTAATGAACACGAAGTTGTACTCCGATTTACAAGTTTCTTTGCTTCTCTAGTTTCTATATCAAAAAAATCTTTTTATTTAGATCATTTGATAACTCCTTTAATTAACCGTGAGAAAAAAGGAAAATGAGAAGCTAGTTAGTTTACCTAAAGTAATTTACAAATACTCTTACAATTGTTAGTCTAAAGAGCATTTAACTATCATAGTTGTAGAAATTGCTAATTTGTGCCCTGCTCCTGATTGTAGTTTGAAATCTAAAAGACAATATCTGCCAAATTTTTGGTTATTTCTTTTGATGATTGTTACCTCTCCCTTTTTCCCAAGTATTTTCTCTTCTTTCTTTGTCTTTGCTGGAAATTTCTAGTTTACAATTGTAACATTCTGATTTTGCACTCAAATTCCAGCTTTGTGAGTGAGCACATAGAGACTCTTGAAGAGATTGATATGGAATACAAGGAGTTGGCTCTTGAATCTGGTATAAAAAATTGGGGACGTGTCCCTGCTCTAGGGTGCACCTCGTCCTTCATAACTGATTTGGCAGACGCAGTTATTGAAGCCTTGCCTTCTGCAACGGCAATGTCAGCTGCAAGAAGTACCTCCGCCGAGAATGTTGATCTTGATCCCTTGGGATATGCTATCAAAATGTTTTTTGGTTCAATACTAGCATTCGTTTTGCTCTTTTCACCAAAAATGATATCAGCATTCAGGAATTACATTTTCTAAAGTGGATAGAAGAGTTAAATTCCTTTGGGAAGGAATTGGATATTTTTTGGAAATAAGAGTAGGTAGAAGGAATGTGGTGGAATTTCTATGGAAATTTATACAAATTCCTGGTCATTGCGTGCAAGAAATAGTTACTATTAACAATAGGCAATAGGGCCGCTGTCTTGATATGATATATCTGTAAAGAGCAATGGTGTCATGGCAGGTTTTGCCAACCTAATGTGTACTTCTTATATATATTCGTTTTGTTCAACAGCTTGGATTATGATGTTTGGATTTTATACAACCACAATGGAAGTCGGAGTTGATTATTATTTTTATGTTTTTTTAAGCTATTCGTTTTAGATATATTCGTTTTGTTCAAAAAACATTAAATATAAGATTATGATATCTTTAAATTTTTTACAACCTCTAAGGAGAGTTTTGTTGGGATAACAATTGATAAGGAGAGAGAGAGAGTTTAAAATATCAAAAAAAATAACTAGAGTCGATTGTTTGAAAAATTGTTTAATTCTCATTTTTGAACAAATGTCAAATAATTAGAAAATAAAAAAAACTCTAAAAGCGCATAATAATTATTTTGATGTTTATATTTTTTAATTTTTCAGAATCTGATTTAACCCTTCAAATTAATGATTTTTTAATTTTTTCAAAACTGATTTAATTTTCTTCAATTTCAATTATCAAATAGATTTAGCCATTCAGTCATTCAGATGTATTCTAAACAACTCATCTCTCAGATTCTATATTCAGATGATGAATATCAATGAGCAACAGACATTATCCATTAAATGAACTGCAAAGCTTTTACTCATGAGAGCTATTCAGACTAGGACACCTGGAACACTTGAGCAAAATTATATGATGTATCAAACAAAGACATAAAAATCCTAATTCATATCTTCAAATTAAAACTACAACTACAACTTAAAACATAAAATCTTTAATTTAGGGAAGTTCATCAGTGGAGGAGCCTCGCAAACTATTGCCGCACCACTTAGACATGGTAACCCGTGAATGTAAATCCTCGTCCTAAAATCTCTCCAGCTTTAAACCAGGCATAACATTCTACCGCAAAAAGAGCAGCAATGCCGTAATCCTCAGTCTTCAACTCATTCCTTCTCTTCAATAGTTGCTTGACATAATCAATTTCCTTCCAGAATGATTCATAGCGACCAGGAAGACTGTTCCAATTAGTCAGATCAGTTTCTTAGTAGCACACCATCAAATACGGATAAAATGAGCGCAAGTGCATCTCAAAAGTAAAAAATTGCTCAGAACAATCAAGCTACAATAATTATTTTTGTTTTCACTCTCTTTTGTTGTGAGATAAGTAGGTAATAAGGCTACTTACCAACACTTGTGCTTAGACTGGTAAATTTTGCATTTCAAGATGATTTTTGCATGAATACATGGGATGGGTGGAAATTGCACCACATGATAGAAGTTGTAAATAAAATTACCTTCACAAATACTACCATACAGCCTTGAAAAAGAAAACCTAGCTCCCATATAAGAGCTAGATATTAACATATATTATTACTGATGAAAGAAAGTGTACATGAACTGAGAAGATATTTGCACAATGAACTGAGATAATATTTTGATATTCACACCAATGCATCGCTGTTAACTAGTTAAAGAAAAGAATATAGGACATCAAAGACATTAAATTCACGATCATACACTTTTCTAGTTATTTGAAGCAACCATAATGATATAGCGAACAGCAACTTCCAAATAACAGAAAGAACCATATATATTAAAGTAGACGGTTCCCTCGTTGTATTATCATCCTCTATTGTGAAACTAGCGAAATAAAATAATTAAAATTATCATCTTATATCTAGAAAAGACTTCCAGGAAGAAGAGTACATCAATCTCTTTCTAAAAAGATACTCCATTAGAAAAAACATCCAAAAATCCAGTTTTCCATTTCCTTAACTTATCATACACTGATTTATCAAGATGCTAAAAGTCTATACAAAATGTGTATATTCTATCCCCTTCTTCAAGCCCCCATCACTTTCATCAATAAGACCCTCCTGCCCCTCCCAGCTCCATCTCTCCGCAAATAGCATAAAATACTGTCAATTGTTTGGCTATACATAGTTCCTTATTGTCATACTTTTAAGAAAATTCAGAATACCTATTAATAGATTATACTTGGAGGTTTATTCACAGCAGAGCTATGTCCACCATCCCCTAAGCCAATATGTTTCCAAAATATAAACAATTATATACTCATACAGCAGAAATGGATATATATACTCACTTGGTCATATACTTGTTATAATGAGAACACTAAGAATCTACTAGAAACAAAAACAAGAAAGAGAAGTCCACTTGATATAGCAATCAAAAAATCCACTACCCTAAACTTGTTTTTATATATATAGGAAAGTTAAACCCGACAACTATTGTTGAAATATAGCCAACACCATCGACTTGTTTTTGACAAAACCACCTTTACTTGATGCTAAATTTTGCCAATTTAATGGATATAAGGACATTTTTGTCTAAAAATATATGCGGCAAGGTCTTTCTTATATCAAAAGTTAAGCTCCACAACTGTTGTTGCAAGATAGCCACTACCATCAACTTGTGTTTGACGAAATTATCATCAGTTAATGCTAATTTATGAATTTATAATTTAAGGCAAATATCTTCATTGAGAATTAGGTGTGGCAAGGGCTATCTTACAATAAGGCTATTTTACATTAAGAATTGAGAAGATTAGCTCCCCCACCCCCACAACCCCACACACATATATAAGAGTATGAAAGGGTCTCATAGATATCATTTACTGACTTGTCCCAAGCAAATGTATCAATGAAGTAAGACTACTGTAAAGTGCAAAACCTGGCAAGACGAGTGTAAAACAGCTGACTCGACAAAAGTTTGCATGTCTCCATAGTAGGTGGATCCTGGATGTATTGCTTGTTCTTCTCGAGTAGCTGTTTGTAGTAGGAAGGTCCTTTCTCGGCCACATACTTTGATACTTGAGAAGTCGTGGATTGCAACTTAGTCAGCTTTGATGCCATAAATTCTCAAACCTACAGACACTGAACAACCACGATTACTTACAGTAACATCCTAATAACAATTAGAGTCCTGCTATATATTGCGAAAGTTTTCAGCCAAATTATAATTGCGACGTATGTGCATAGTTGCATACATGGGATAGGTAGGAATTAAGAAAGGGTCTCACTTTAATTTATTATATCTTATCGCATATACTTCACATTGGTCGCAATCCAACTTCGTCAAATATTTGTGGACATGTATAACATTTTCCTAACAATTATAAACAAGATTTAGCCAATTCACAAATTTTTATCAAATTACAGAACTCCAAAGACAACAATTTACTGTAAAAAGAAGATAAGAAGAAATATCTGCATCACTGTTTGTACATGGTGAGATAAAACTATGAACTTATGACCAAAAAATTTAAACCATCTAATGGGTGATTCCACTATGAAATCATTTAACCAATTTTGTATCGACATTAGGCAGGAAAGAACACAATAGTAGACCAAATTTTCACTCCGTTAAGAGTCCACTAATAGGTAAAAACAACCAAAATTCATTAAATATGAATTAACAATGGATACATGAGATATATACAAATCTAAACAAAAGAATTAATGACAAGCTCATATTACAAAAAAGTACAAGACATTAAACGTCCATCATGAGGAATACTAGAGAACAGAAACACAAATACAATACATCAAAAGCCATATAATCACATGGATAAACACATTAAACAACTACATAAATCACACCGCATAACAAAAATTTGTTAACTGGAATTCAAACACATTTATAGACACAAAGCAGATAAATAAATACTTACAGATAAACTAAAATTTAACAAAAGAAGAATTTGCAGTACCTAATTCCTTCTCGAGGGTTTTCTATAGTTTTCGTGAAGCAGGGGTTTTTTGTTTTTGATCAAAAACTATATATAGACATACAGTATATATACAAGGGCATGGTTCGGTTCCATCAGGTACAGTGACCATGCCACGTTATGCAATCGGTTGGGCTTTAGATAGAGATGGACCGGGCCTTGTCCATATTTAGTTTTGTAAAACTTGTGTCGTGTGAAATTTTCTTATAAAAAAAATATATTAAACCAAAAATAAAAATAAAAATAAAAATAGTTTATAAAATATTCGTTTTTTCTCAAAAAAAAAAGTTGGAGGATAAAATTTTAATTTAGTTTAGTTACATATTTTTTAAAACTAATCTTTTACTAATTTTGCTAATTATTAGTATATTTCAAATTTATAAGTATTTATTATTATAAAAATAGTCGATTTACTTTAACTCCCATCTTTAAATCATATAAAACAAATATTCAATTTTTTTTATTCTAATTCTCTATATTTAATAACATTATAAAATTGTATCCACACTGCCACGTGTAGTAGTACTCTAACTTTAATGCGCTGTGGGCTTCACTTTATTAATGTAAAAACGTATAAACGTGGACCAACATAATATTCATTAGTCTAAATGCAACATTTTTAGGATAAGGGAGGTTTTCATAAATAAATACTCAAAATAAAGGGTGTAAATGCATCACAAATCAAACTCGAAAAAATTACAATTTAAAAATGTTTGAATAATTATTTTAAAATTTACTCATATTTAAATCATTTATATTTTAAATCAAACTAGAATAAAAAAATACAAATAAAAATCTGAACTGTTTACTTCATTTAACATATCAGAATACAAACTTTAAACTATATATATATATATATATATATATATATATATATACTTTTTAAAACGAAATAATTATGAATTTTGAAAATATAAAAGAGAGAAAACTCCGCCTAATTAATTCCTTTATAAAAGGATTTTAGTTCAAGTACTGGGGGTTTGTCCAGAACAAAAAAAAGTTTGCGAATCGGTATCATCCCCAATATGTTTTAAAGCTCCTCCACCACCATATAAATTCATGAATATATATATATATATATATATATATATATATATATATATATATATAGATTGATCAATGTTTATTCGTCTATTTACAGCATAAATTTATGCATTAGAATTAACCCACCAGAAATTACATCTTTCGAGGAATAGCTTTTCAAACCCCATCAGATAATAGAGTTTGTTCCAAAGGATATACATACATAATAGACCATAGTAGTTAGTAGCTATGGCTATAGAAAAACTAAGATATCTTAATTTTAAATTGTAAGGAGTAATAAATGCTACAATAAAGAAAAGAAAAACATTCACCCTTGCTGCTGCTGCTGCTGCTTCTGCTATCCATTTCTAGCATTTCCATATAAATAGAAGACAAGCTGCAACCCATATGCATTTTAAACTTAGACCAATCATCCTTAAAAGCAGCCAAAGTACATAAAAGAAAACATTATAAACCATCCAATCAAAATCATTAAACCACAAATACCAACTGCACTACTAGTCTGATGCACTACAAAACCTAATTAAAAACCCTATTAAATGACACTACACCAGAATTCCAAAATGAGATGCGACCACAATTTATTATCCGCTTACCACACAATATCTCAACTCTGGGGCGAAGCTTTGGCAACCCCACTAGGCGGAACAGCCTGAGAAGCTGGAGCTGCCGAGCCATCAGCAGAATACGCAGCAGGCTGAGAATAACCACTTCCATACGAACTGTTATATGGTGGTGCCTGCTGCCCCCCATAACCTGGCTGAATCACTGGTGCTGCACCATATGGTGGTGGGGCATACCCTGAAGCCTGTGCAGTACCATAAGCAGATGTTGGAGCTCTCTGGGCAGCAGAATCTGGCTGGGCATAACCAGCTTGTGCCTGTGGTGGCTGAGAATGAGGATAACTTGCCTGCACAGCAGCAGGCTGGACATAGCCCCCTTGGCCAGTAGGTGACTGCTGGGGCTGCCCATAAGCTGCCTGACCAGCTGCAGGTTTCTGAGCCTGCGGTGCCGCATAACTAGGCCCGTATCCTGAAGGTGGTTGAGTTCCATACACTGCTTGGGAAGTTGGAGGAACGCCATAACCTGGCTGTGTAGGTCCTTGGGGTGGGTAACTAGGATTAGGACTAGGCTGCTGGCTAGTATTGTATCCTTGCTGACCATGAGTTGATGGGATTACTTGACTGCCATCACCCTGAGCACCATAGGAAGGGGTTTGCCCTTCAGGTGTTGGGTTGGCAACGGTACCATATCCAGGAGTAGAGTTGTAACCTTGTTGCTGATCATAACCTGGCTGGGGTGGACCATAACCCGGTTGAGGGGCAGATGCATGGTACCCACCATAGCCATCTTGGGTATAACCCTGACCTTGTTGATGGTAACCAGACGCTGATTGCTGATTGTAACCGTAGGCAGCATTATCTGCAGGACCTGAGGCACCACCGGGGGCTTGCTGCTGCTGTGGAGCTGATTGCTGGCTGTAGTAGTCATAGCCGCCTCCCTGAGCGGTCTGCTGATTAGTTGCTGCAGTGGTCTGGTCCCAGCCTGCATATCCACCAGAAGCGGGTTGCGGAGGATAACCAGGATACTGTGATTGAGACATATTATACTGCGGTGCCTGTCCGGGATACGCTCCAGGCTGAATATATCCATAACCAGGTTGTTGCTGACCAGGAGAGGCCCAGCTTGTAGGAGGTCGAGCTTGGTAACCTTGCTGAGAATATCCCGTAATTGATGGGTTTCTAAGACGATTCTGCACAAAGTTGTTATCTCATATGAACCAAGGAACCTAATCCAACGAATTATAAGAAATATCCTTGTGAAAGAATAAAAGCATTATACATACACTCACAGCTACAAAATAACATGCCCAGAAACCAACACGATAGCACAGTATGTCAATTCACTATCAAAACTACACAAGGAGATGAAGTGCATAACTGTATTAAGACGGGTTTAGTTAGGCGCCTACATACCGTACTGGTTGAGTGGTATTATTGCTACTCCAGCAGATGCCCCATCCTCTCCCTATTCGAAGTGAATGGGTACAAAAGAAAATTGCAGAAACATATACAAAGATCGTACTAGAAGCAAGATATGCAGCGACCATCCAGTCGATCAATTGATTTATCAACATAAGAATTATTGTATTACACAAAAGGACAAAGGATCTTATTAAGTTCATAATACCACCTCCCAGGTAAAAAAACACATGTACTAAAACGAGCAATACCGCTAAATACAAAATATCTAGTAACTATTGCTTCACAATATGCAATAGAGAGAAATGTCAGGATCAGCAAGAATTGAATATGCGAAAAGGAAACTGTTGGGAGGTTTGTTAACAAGAACTTAGAAGTTGACTGAATGTCAAAAAAAGAATTAGTCGATTAACCCCTATACTTTCCACAGATTATAACTGCATAAGAACCTTTAGGCAATTAAAACAATAAAAAGAGATAATAAACAAACCCTAGAAAGAGATCAGCACAGAGAATAAGAGAGGTTTCAGATGAATTATAAATAAAATAGGATAACTGTTATTCAATTGCTTTAAACGTGTGAGAAACCCTCAAGAGAGGATTAAAAAATAGTGGAAGAAAAAAATGACATGTAGTAAAGGGGGAAAACAGAAACAATGGGTCAACATGAGCTATATACAAGGTTACAACTCAATTAATTTCATACAAATCTATTAATCCGAGCAAAAAAAATATTTAGGCAAGTGAAGCACCATATTTAAGAAAACGATCAAGGGAAGATACCAAGAGCTACCTTGAACCGCAATGATGCTCCGAAGCATAACATTTCACTGGTATAAAATTCATGAGGAAAGAATAATATCCAGCTCACCAATCAAATTTATTCAAGACTAATATATTGAACAAGTGAACAGGCTACTCTTCAATCCAATAAACAAAAATTGTTTGGAAAAGAATAATTTCATAACAACGAGAGAGATGACAAAACATGAAGAAAACCAAGTTTATCAGACTGTCCTGAGTATAACAGTGACCAAAGTACTTCAACTGAAATGATATTATGAACATCAAGGAAGAATGCTAGACTTCACAATATTGAGCAAAAACTACAAGATTATCCAATGCACTAGGACACGAGAAATTATGATTAATAGCTTGCATCTCCAAATCTAAAGAACAAACCAGACCACCAGAATTATGACTTTATTGGTCCAACAACATAAATTACTTGATTCCCAGCGGTTTAAAATATGTAAACTAACACTACAAAGAACTTCAATCTAAAACTCACTCTCCAATCTTGTAATGATAAATTTCCTCGCATCGACTCCCAGAACAGGTAGGTCCTCAACCTCTCTCCATATAATCAATGAAATTACCAATATGAGGATTAGAACCATACCAGAATAATGCTCCAAGGAAACAACTCTAGAGAATACTCGTGCGGATTAAAAGAAGAAGAAAAAGAGGGTCCCCAGCTGGTGTCACCAATGATTTAATACTCACTAACCCTACAATAGTTCTCAGTAGCAATATGAGCAAGAGATATAGAAACAAACCTTACATTTGACACTAGATCATTAAAATCCAAAGACTCTTCACTTCAACATTGAACTAAGAACATGCATACTACTTGACTTCAGATATATCCTCTATATCATGGAAAGCTACGTACTGCCGTAATAACTTTACAATATGACTCGCAAATAAAAACTGCCTCACAAAGTCAAATATCCAATAAATCATTATAAAGTTCAAGGAATATTATAGATACAATAATTAACGCCATTTATTAAAACCTGATGTTTGACAACTAGAGTCTTGACCAGCCCCCAACTCTATCCACCATTCATCCCAGCTGATATTAAAAGAAACAAAGTGCAGAAATTCTTTGTAGGCTGTCAACGGTCCTGCATATGCAGTCTGTATATAGAGACTTTTTCATCCATTATGGATACAAGCAGATATGAAAATTGCAGTTCAAATTACCGTGTTAACCCATTCCTAAATTGCATTTAAAAGAAATTCAAACATCAAGTTGCTCCATCAGAAAAATGTTCAGAGCAACCATTCAAGGATCATTTTATTTGTAATAAAGGTAATATATCAACCTACCAATCTGTTTATTAAAACAAACCCGCCCGAGCGAATTCTGCAAAGCCCTGAGCTCAGAACAGGAGATAGAGAAGAGTGACAACTGACAATTCATTGTAGGCTGCCAATGATCCTGCATAGGCAGTCTGGATATACAGAGACTACACATACAATATGGATACAGCTATATATTACCACCGCATTGCAAATAACGTGATATTTCACTCAGTAGATGTATCTAGAAGCAAGCCCAACTTTAATTCAAGAGCAAGACTCTACTAGACACAGGAACTTAAGCCAGTTATTAAACAAGACCAGACTAGAGAAATATGCAAGCTCTGATACAACTGAAAACTAGGGAAGCACAGTTGATACACAACAATATTGTACATTTGTTCCGAAAGAGCGCCCCATAAAACTACATAGTTCTAATCATTAGCTACTAACAAAAAAAATCTAAGAATCCAATTATACTAAAATAGTGAATATCAGAAATAAGGTCCATATGTATTGAGTAATAATGTCACATAACTCACACTACACCAACCCAGAAGAACCGGAAACAATATAGAAGGAAGATCCGAATGAAACCAATGACAGAAATAGTGTCAATTTATACATTATAGATAATAGAGTAATTCAAAATTAAATTAAATTAACAGAAAAATGTAAGAAAAACACGTCAGTATTATCTAAAGCAGGTGAAATTTTTTAATATATGTTACAAATCATTTGCAGAAGAGATCTTGAGTACAAATTTATACTGCACATGGGCTATATATTTCAATCATGTAGAAGAATTTGAACACAATTCAAATGTAAAGGAAAATTCTGCACAAGCGATGAAGGATGTAATCTAAAATATACTTTGTTAGACCAAGTCTAACATGATATCTTTGCATACATGTACATACCTCACTGATTACTTCATTGACCAAAACTTTTGCAGCCTCAATCTGTTCACTGGACCCATCAATCTGTAATGTCCTCTCCATGGAGGTATCACCTGGGGGCAGATGCAAAGGTATCACCTGCATAGAATGCACATGCAAAACAGTTACAAACTGCACTGCAGAAACATACTTTCTACCGTAACAATTCAATCATAGGGAAACAAGATTTATAGAGATGATTATGCAAGTGGAAAATAACTAATGCTAGGATTTCAAATAAAGCATTGCCATTTACTAGAGGAAACTAATTAATAATGATATATTTTACATACTTGAATCCGAGCTCCTGTATTGTTTTGCATACTTTTTATGGTCTCACCTCCTTTACCTATTATAAGACCAACCTAAAAATGAAAATGAAGTTACATCAGAAAAAATAATAAAGACAAATTCAGGTATTAGTAATCAAAGCTTCAATGACACTTTACCTTGTTGTTTGGGACCTTCATAACAAATTGTTCAGACCCACCTTGCTGTCCAGTTAGCCTTCGGGAAACTATGCCAGAACCCCCTGATTCAGCCTGTTACCAACAACGCAGAAAGGATCATAATTGAAGCATAAATTTCCAAAATTTCCAATATTATCAACAACAAAACACTATTTTCTGCAAACAAATTAGCATTTATTGTAAAAAAGAAAATTAACAAATCTAGTTAAAAAATCAGGCAAGAAAACATGTGTTACTACCTCATTGAGAACATCATTAATCAGCTGTTCAGCCTTGGCTATTTGCTCAGCAGAACCTGTCAGCTCAACCCCTCTAGTTGGAGAATTGAGGTCGGCGTCCATATCTCTGGTAACTTGAATCCTTGCTCCAGATTGAAGCTGAAGGTACTTAATAGTCTCTCCAGATTTACCAATGATAACACCAACTCTGCCATTGGGGATCTCAATTTTTTTGCTAGGGCCTGGGTGACCATAAGATGCAGGCATTGAAGCCACTGCATTCATAATCAGCTTTTGTCCTAAATCTGCATTTAGAAAAATACCCTTAGCTGAGGCCTGAGGGCCTCTTTAACTTTTAACAATGAACACCCATATAACAATAAAAAAATACATAAGGCTGTAAATGAACACCCATATAAACCATACCAAAAATAAATACATTAAATTTTAAAATTCAGTCTAAAAATTATCTGAAATCAAGCCCAACGATAAAATATTAAATGAAACTTCATAAAAATTTTGTTAAACAGACTCTTTTGTGTAATCATGATCTAAAAACTCTGAAACAAGCCCAACAATATATAAACATTCAGCAAACAGACTTTTGTGTAATCATGATGCATACAATAGATTACCCTTTACACTAACTAATAGCAACTTTTATTTTAGTGGAAATGAGTTCATCGCCTACAGCCTCAGCAGTTGCAATCAAACCCACCTAAAAAAATCTTAGAAACATCTACAAGCACATAACATATAATCGTAGACATACAATAAGTTAAACATAAATCAAAATTTGTATACGTATTATATAAACACATTCAAAGCTAAACATAATTTTGGGGGGGGGGGGGGACAAAAATAATCAAGCCCGAGTAAACAGAAAGCATCGAAATCACAAAATATGTAAAAAGAGTTAGAGATGGAGGTCGAACCAGTAGGACCAGAGCTGAAACCTTTCGCATCACTGGAATCATAGCCACCAGAACCTCCATTTTCAACCCTAGGACGCTTAGCTTCAACGTTATTGAAGAGACGAGCAGCAATCTCCTGCGCACGCTGCTTGGCGAGCTGGATATCATCGAGAGGCGGCGGAACGTTGTTATAGGAAGGAGCTGAATCCGGTGACTGAGAAGAGATAGGAGCCGAAAATCCGGTGGCGCGCCGCCCGCCGGAGGAAGGTGGAGGCGTCGTGGATTGGTCGTCGTACTTGCGCTTGTTGGTTGCAGAATCTCCACCGGACGAGTACTTTACCTCTTCCGCCATTGATATCTGTGTTTTTTTTTCGAAACTTCTCCTCTAGATGAATAGAGAGAGAGAGAGAGAGAGAGAGAGAGAAGATAGAGGGGGTTGCGGAAACCCTAGAAAAGCAGAGAGCGATATCGTATGGATTGCGGATTGGTTGGGCTGGGTTGATTTTATAGACCCACTAGAAAAGATTTTCTTTTGTTTTTTGTTTTTTATTTATTTATTTTTTCTCTCTTTAGTTTCTTTTATTAAATATAGGGATCCTAATTCCTAATTACCATTTTTATTATCAATAATTCTTTCCAAAATAAGATAGAATTCAAAGAAATATATAAATTTGTAGGGGGAATTGGAGTTTGGTTTGGAATTAGACTTCTAATTTCTAATTATAATTATTGTAGGTGTTGTGTTTTGATATTTTATTTTCCCTTTATTTGTTTGTTTCAAAGAAATAAAATTTTAATTTTTGAGATCGAACGATAACATATTAAACTTTAAATCGATATAAATTTATTTAATTAATTGATATAATAATTATAATTGTATAATATATAACAAAATTATTAATCACTAAATTTATTTCATTATAAATTAAATTAAGAATAATCATACTAATTTTGAAATTTAATATGTTTCTAATTTTGAAACGGAGGGAGTATAATAGAATAAATTTACATTGCAATTTTAATTTTAAAAATTTTGAAAATTAATTAAGATTAAAGTTGTTTTAAAAAAGAATTAAAGTCAAATACTCAACAATAAATTGAAATGGATATGTCCTCTAAACATATTTCAACTCCCTTTGTACCTATCTATACTTCCTTATTAACCTTTTAAATCACAAACATATGTACATATTATTAATAATTATATAAAATTGACACATTGTCATAAAATGAAATGAAATGTGACTTCTTTTTTTATAAAAAAAAAAAAAATTCAATATTATATCCCTAAGATTTACTAATAAAATTGTAGTTGAGATAATATATAATACTAGTCAATCCACTAAAGAACTTCATGACACTTTTATAGCATAAATATAGAAATGTACATCTAGTTTTAGAATTAAAAAATATATATACACTTCATTTTTAATTTTAAATTTAATTGAGATAATATCATATGAAAATATCAATTATTATCTATTAATTATCAGAATTTCATTTGTAATGAAATCATCTTTAATCAACACCAATCTACTCAAATTAACTAGACCAATTTTGAATCCACAAGATGCCTACAAATCACACAAACACCAGACCATATTTTATTATTAGAATCCAGATTTTAGCAAAAACAATTAAGTAGCTCCAGCTAAAAGCTAATCCCACAGGTATTACATAGCATACAAGACCATACAGAGATTCATGCAAGCTACTGTCTGAGAAGGGGGAAAGAATAAAAGATACAAAGAGAAGAGTGTAGAGGAAGAGGGATCAACACACTACCTGGTTACTAAGATCCAATCAAAATCATCAGGCTTAAAGAAATCTCTCCTCCTGTATAATACTTGAACCAGGAAGAAAGCTACATTTATTCTTCCATAAACAAGCAGCCAAAGTTGACCAGAAGCATGCAGAATACCTCACTTGGTCCACCACATAAGGAAGTCCTTACGCCTGTTGATCTTCTTCTGCAGCTGGAGAAGTCCATACAGAAGGGCCTCAGCAGTTGGGGGGCAACCAGGAACATATATGTCAACTGGGACAATCCTGTCACAACCTCGCACGACAGAATACGAGTAGTGGTAGTATCCACCACCATTTGCACAGCTTCCCATCGAGATGACCCACCTGGGCTCTGGCATTTGATCATATACCCTGCAAGAAAGGTCATTATAAGCGCTACCTTTTGAAGATATTTATATTATACATTTATATTCAAGTAAAGCAATCGCCAACTCTCCAATACAACATATTACATGTTTTAAAGAAAAATGATGTTCAAGGTAAAAAATAGCATCTTAGCCATGGTTTAAAACAGGCGTATATTACAAAATTTACCCCGTAAAGTATCCTCGTTTCAAATTATATTCTCAACTAAAATTTTGACATACAGAATCAGAATCCTTAAAATTGTCACGTTTACAAATTTGGTCCTTATTTTGAGATATCAACTAATTTCGTATGGAAGTTAGCACGTATCCAAAATGACACGGTGTCCTTTGCCATCCAAAAAATTCGACGGCATCATAATTCATAACACATGGACCAAAATGGGGTGAGTGGCAACTTTAGGGAGTCCTAGTGTCAAAAATACCAAGGGACTATTTTTAAAATGTGTACATAATATAGGGAGAGTTTTGGTGAAATTCCATTGAACAAATCAACAAGCATAAAGACAGACGTGTTAGTACAAGGATTTTAACAACTTGATATAGAATAATAGAACAAAAGATAGTTTTACGGGTAATCATTCATCTTGGCCATATTTTGCTATAATAACTTCCGGCAAGCAAAGCACTCTAAAAGGTTTTCTACTCATCACCCAAGCCCAATGGTCATACTTCATGTGCATCACATACTACAGATTTTCTCATCTAACAAAAAATGACAAATACTCCCTTGATTCCATTTAGTGCGTCGTCTTGAAAATATTGCAATTGACACAATTTTTAAGAAGCATCGTGCAACACATTTAAAGACTATATTTTAACATAGAATTTTCAAAATTATTTTATAGCATCCATTATGTGACAAAAAATGTATATGTAATATCTGCGTGAGTTAATAGCACAGCTTAAAACCCATGTCATTAGCATTGAAACATTAGACAAGAAATGGAACAAGAGTAATAAACATACAATGAAACAAGCATAAAAATTTAGAATTACATTCTTAAAACATTTAAAGGGAAGGCAAAAATGGATCATGGATTCATTACACTCGAAGCAAAGATCTATGAATTAATAAATAAATAAGCACGAAAAAAAAATTGAAACTACCACGAACTGGCAGGGCTGACCTTTGGTTTTTAAGGGCTTAAAGCAAGAACAAAAAAAATGGACCTTTTGCGAATTGCTATTAAGATAAGCATAAAAAAAAAACTAAGAACTTTCCCTGAATAAAAGCTCAAGAACACCTTTCAATATTCTCAAACTCATTTAGATATCACATTATCATCAAGTCTCTGCCATTGAGATTATTCCATTGGGTAATTTTTTTTGTTCCTTTAAATTTAAACGAACCATTTTATTATATATACATAACACAAATACCTCTTGGGGCCCTAAAATTTGTCAATTTTAGTGGGGCTAAAGCTTGTAATCTATTTAGCTGCTGTTATATAAAAACACAACTCAACTCAAGAACACCTTTTAACATTTAGTTTGACTGAACATTCCATCGGAGATAAGAACCACATTTTGTTTGCTTTGCATGCTGTTATCCAAAACCCTCATTTATTGACTCATTCAAAAATAGATTTTATTCCTATGCACCTTTAAAAGTTTTCAGCATATAATTGTTCACTGAAACTAGATAGACTGATAGAACATTTTTATGGCAGAAATGTAATATCCGTTTTTTTTTAAAAGATATAATATAATAAAACAAAAATAAATATGCAATTAGATAATGGGAAAGTAATTATTAGTACATATCTTAAACCTATTATGATAAGTCAGTTAGACTGTAACAAACTTTTAATTCTAAAAACGACTCTTTTACTTGGTAACCAATTTTACAAAAGAATTAAATATATTTAAATAACTAGAGAGAGAAGAACGTAAAAACTATCTAGCTTTGGAGAACTGCAAAACAGAGAAGAAAAAAAAAAGAAAGCTCAAACAGGTAAACCTAAATCTTTCTTTTTCAATTATGAGTTGATTCATATAATATATATATGTATGATTATATTTTAAATCAATAATTATAATAATAATTTCTTAAAAACAGTGATGTGTATACATACTTTATGTGAATAAAAGAGATTTTGAAACCGTATTTATGTAGGCAATCTACTTAATAATCTTGTAAGAGTATTTGTGATTACATAATCTGATTGTTGAACACCAAGCCATGATCGGCTAATTTTTTTATATTTGCAGCTGCGGCAATATTACATATAATATATATCCGAGTGGTACTTCATGGCCAACTAGTGGGTTGTGCACATGCATTTTTGTAGTTTTTCTTTTTATTTAGATGAGTTCCCTGCCATTGCATGGCAGTTTGTTATGTTATATTTTAATAGTTTAAATATATATGTATATATAAGGAGTATATTAATAACTAAGAACAAAAATGATTTTCCTTATTAATTTTAGATTGCAGCACTTAAAATTATAATTTATAAATATAAGTATGTAAATAAATAAAATTCTATGATTTCTAGCACAAAATTAATTATAAATGTGTTTAAGACTTGAATTTAAAATATGTTTGGGTTGGGATATTATATCCTAATAATTTTATTTATTCTAATTTTATATTTAGGATTTTTTCATTATTAATTTCGAGTTTTCCAATATCGAGGCAAGTGACTATTTGAACTATTTAGTATTTTGAAATTATGTATTGTAAGTGAATTTCCAAACTATTTAGTACTTACTCGGATTTCTTTAAATTATCAATTACTTTTATGTATGCCTTAGTACTTACTCGGATGTCTAAATGTATTTTCAAAATTTGTTCAAGGCTTCCATTTAAATTAAAATATAATGTTCTTCTAATCAAACTTCGGATCAAGTATTTATTTTTAATTGTGAAATGGGATTATATGATTTTGAATTGTGAAATAAGTATAGTTTTGAATATCGATGAGATTGTGAAACATTTTGAAATCCTCAGTCTGACTATATATAAAACTAGTTATTGTTTACGCTTTCCAGAACTAATATAAGACCTACTAAGGCGCACACCTTATAGATGTTCTTCGGGGAGCGTGCATTAGTAGAGTGCATGATAATTGACATTAGCAAACTTTTGTAACTTTAGTCATTATGGTTGTGGATTAAAAGATATATTGTATACATTGAAAATATTTTTGAATGTGAATTCGCTTTTTTATTAATTGTTTTCATTTTGAAAGCATACCTATTATTTTTATCAAACAAAAATTATTTCTGAAATGTGTTTCGCAAATTATACCTGATCCACTTAAATAGTAAAAATTGTCACTTGCTGAGTTTTATCACTCACCCCTTACATAAATTTTTACAAGTTACATAAATTTTTAGTTTTAAATGTTATTTCTTTTTGTTGTTGAATTTTGATAAAACTCTTATTTTCGGGGAGCTGCGTCTCCATTTTACAATTTTTGTATTTTATTTTTTTTTCCTTTTGAATTGAATTGAAAGATGTTTATTGTTGGAGTTGTTTTGTTTGGATTGAGCACTATTGATATTTTTGTCTTGCGATCCTTTAAGCTTGTGGCGTGTAGCATTTCGAACCTTTAACAGGTTCGGGGTGTTACAAGAAAATTCTAATACCACAACTATACCACTTCAATTTGATCATGTTCATCAATCTCATAAAGTAAAAAGTCCATTTTAAAAGCATATGGACCACAATGTTTATTGAATTGAAGTGTCACTATTCATGAACAAAACAAAATGTAAAATTTGCAAAACCCAAACCTCCATTTAGTTTTGCAGCATCATATTAAATAAAGAAAAAAATAGAACTCTATATTCATTTCCAAAAATAACCCACGATGGATATTTTTAAATTTTTTTGTTATATAATAAATGTATTATATTGTTTTAATAACTAACAAATGCATTGGTTCTATGGTAAAGGTGTGATTACTAGTTTGAACATGTATAACGTTGAACCGGTACAATGGTTCAACTTGGGTCACTAGTTTGAACCAATGTGATTGCTAGTTTGAACGGGTGTAACATTGAACAGGTGCAATGGTTCGATTTGGGTCACTAATTTGAACAAGTGTGATCCTTAGAAAGGGTGTGTTTGGTTCATATCTTTTCAAATGAGTGTTTGGAATCCTACAAATGGATTAAAATACTCTCCTTTGGGATAACAATTCATTCACAATAAATGAATGCATAATTCTTTTTTAAAAAAATTGATGTTATTATTTTCTTCTCTCTCAAATTATAGTTTTGAATCTATAAATTATACACAATAGCTTGACATTTGTCATCCTAAAAAATCAACACCTGTCCTGCTAACATAACAAATCAGGTTACCCTTGACAAAAATGTACAGCTAACATAACAAATCAGGTTGAAATAAACCTAAATTCATTCCCCTAAATCTGGAATCACTTTTTCAAATATGGCAACTAAATTCATTCAGATTCGCTCAAACGATTCGACGACGAAAAAGCGATTTCAAAGGATGAACATCCTAATTCGTTCAAATTCCCTAGAGACAAAGAAAAGAAGAAGCGAAGCACGCGCGAAGAAGAATCATACCCAAAGAAGAAGCAAACCACGGCGAAGAAGAATCAGAGCATTCGATTTGTAAGACTTATTTTTATTTTGATTGTATCATGATTTGTGAAATTATTTGGATAAATTGGAAAATAAGGGTATGGAAACATATATTAATGAGGAATTTATGGCTGATTTTCCTGAACTTCCAAATTCGTCTGCTAAATTGGGACTTCATGGGGAAAATTTGGATGGAAATTGGGCCTCGATTGTTTCTAATAAGCGTAGTAGAGCAAATAGTATGGATTTAAAGTTCATTGAGCCTACTGTTATAAATGGTGTTCGTGTGGTCAAAAATGAAATGGATGATATAGAAATTGATATTTTTCTTCTCAATTCTGGGGTTTTTATTTTCAAGTTTGGGGAAACAGATATGAAGTAAAGGGTATGTGAGCAGGGGCCTTGGACTTTTGAAAACAAACCTCTTGCTTTAAAGACTTGGTCTCCTTCGATTAGTTTGGAGTAATAGGGAGTCACCACTATACATATTTGGATTCGTTTAACGGGTTTGAACTTACACCAAAGCAAGAAATTTCTTATGTATCTCTTAGATTTACAACTCTTTGCTGATCTTGACAATAGTTTCGAGTTCAATTATGTATCTCGGTTTTATAGTAACATTTCTTAATTAGTATCTCCTAAAATCACTACTTTATAATCACTACAAATCTAAACCGACTCTTCTGTGACCTTGATCCATAAGACTTATTTTTATTTTGATTGTATCATGATTGGTTCATTATTGCTATTTTAGCTTACTATTTAGTTTTTATATTTTAGGTTAATATCATCATGGATGTTTAATGATGCCTACAATCTGAAGTTTACTTTTAAAAAACTTGGTGAATCTTTAGATGGCAGAGTACACCAAAGCAAGAAATTCCTTTGGGTGATCTCTTAGATTTACAACATAAATCACTACTTTGATCTCCCACATAAATATTTTGAATAATGTTAATAGCATAATGTAATGATATTATCTTTTGTAATTTAATTATCTCTTAATTTATTGATTATAATCCCCTAATCACTACTACAAATCTAAACAGTTTTTAATTATATCAACTGTTTTGATATTATCCTTTGTAATTTAATTATATCAACTGTTTTGATATTATCCTTTGTAATTTAATTATGATATTATCTTTTGTAATTTAATTGTTATCGCTTAATTTATTGATTATAATCCCCTAAATCACTACTACAAATCTAAACAGTTTTTAATTATATCAACTATTTTGCTAGGATTTTCAGTGATGTAGGCGGCGTTGGCGGTGAAATATAATTGATTTTGCAGAGTTTAGGAGGAGGTTAGGCAATAATTCTTCTGTAAATGACTCCAGAGCTTTCACTGAATTTCAAGAACGAAGGGTCGCGTATGTGTTTATATTATTATTATATATATATTTTTTTTTGGGTTTTGAATTGGGAATTATCATTACTTTATTGTAGCTGGTTTTTCACATATTGTTGTTATTAATTACTACGTTTTGGTGTGACCAAATGCTAATATATAGTAATTTCCAGTTTCCTAATTGAATTACATTTTCGTTGCGTTTGGCAACTCTGTACCGATCTTCGGAATTGGAATTGATAGCACATTTGCAATTTAAGGAATTGAAATTTAGTTAAAATTTGGTTTCCGGTTCCAATTCCAAGCCTTGAAATTGAGTATGTTGGTGAAATTCATAGCTCGAACAATTTAGATCACATCTTGAATTGCATTAAAATTTAAAAGCAAGAGTTTGTATTTGGTAATGCATGATATATTTAACTTACCACCAGTCTACTATGTGATAAGTTATTCACCTGCATAAATGATCAAAATTGGGGGTTCCTACACCTACCATCCCGATGGAAGCTCGAGCTGAAAAAGCTATGGAAGCTATTTATATTTGCTGCTTAATGCTAACTGCTGTTTTTCCCTCTGTTGGGCAACCAGAGATAAGTAGGATTGTCAAAGACAAGGCAAAGAGAGTTGTCCAAGGCGGAGACAATGACAAATACCCTGAGCCCAAGCCTCTATAGCTGTACAGCTTCAAATGAAGGACCTTCAATTTCTTAAACAAAATAGTGAGTCTTAATAAGCTGTTCTGTTAGCTGTGAATTCTAAGTGAGATTTGTAAAAGAGCTCTTTCTTGACATGCATTAGGATGAGTAGTAAAGCCAGAAAAATGGTTTCAAAACACGTTCATAATGCTTGAAGCAGACAAAATGATTCCTTGCTCAAAACACAATACTCCCCTCCCCTACAAACTGGTAAAAATATCAGCATCATTTACTTGCAAATTTTCATCTTGTAATAACCAAGTCGTCAATATATCAAAAGGATTTTGAACCTCCTTGGCAACTACTTGTAACTATATTTTCCATTTTCTATTTTCCATAGATACTTGGTCACTTGTGATGGTCACTTGGGAGTCTGAGAGATTAATATGGTGCACAAGGGCAACTTTGAATTCTCCATAAGTTGCAAATATTCAGACTACACCACATGCTATCTTTCATATGTAATATTATATTTATTCCTCTGTTCCAAATCTATTAAATATACTAAAATACAGTACATAGCACCATATTTTGACCCATGACAAGGAAAAAGATGGTGTACCCTTCTTGCCCCATGATATACTGCTATCTAGAGTTGGAGCTTGCCAACAGATAGACTTCGTTGATGCAATCTCATTCCTTTGGGCAGTAACAAACTTAGAAGCAACACCACCTTCTTGCCAGGTCCCTCTCATCATTATTTTCACTTCATTTTCCTTCTTTTAGTTATGTATAATTTGTCAGCTACCAATTATCGGTCATATAGAACATTATTTATTTGGACTGACACGGAACATTATTTATTTGTCTAAGGGATTGTCTATTTGGTTAATAGTTTATGCTATGTTAAAATTTGATCATCGCTTTAACAATCTACCATCTTTTTATTATATTTTAATTTATTAATATATCATACATTTTTATTATTAAAAAATTAAATAATCCCGCCGCAACGCGCGGGTTTGTATCCAGTTAAATACTATCATGCACAATATTTAATACAAATAAATTTATGGGTTTGTCTTATCTTGAGAGACAATTCGCTGTAACCATGTGCAGATAGGGGGTGAATACTGACTTAAGGAGATAGTAGAATTCCATTCGATTCAGGCGGTTCTATTATTATTTTTTCATAATTTTGACAATCTCCTACGGCGAAAGTTCCAACAATCTTAAGACAATATTCTATGAAGAACATTATGAAAAATGATGTTAGCCTGAACATGGAATGGTGACCATGCTACATCAAAGAATGATATTTTCTTATTCGAGAAAATTATTATTATCAAGGAAGAAGTTTTCCAATCAAAGAAACTTCAAACAAGGAAATGCGAAATCACTGTAAATGAATAAATTTAATTTTGGCATGATAGTATATATATTTATTATTTGGGATTAAATATTTTTTCCATCACTATACTTTAGGTCAACTTACAAATGCCTAACTATACTTTTTTTTCTTACAGTCAACTAACTAACTTTTAATTTACTTACAAAACGTTACAAAATCCGTTGAATCATGATGACTTTAAACGGTTTGTCACATCTTCTTCCACATAAGAGAGAGAAAGTTGACATGGAATTCTCATGTATGATGTGGCCACTCTTGAGTGGAAATGAAAGAAATTCCTAAAAAATAAAATAAAATCAGAAAATTTAGCAAAAAAAAATTGGAAAAAATAAAAATAATAATTTTTACTTATTTTTGAGATTAATAGAAATTGAGTTTTTTTAGATAATTAATAAGTATAATTATTTAGGAAATTATAAAAATAAAATATGTTGAAATTAAAAATCAGTTCTTATTGATTTTATATAATATTTATAAATTTACTTTTACAATTCTTATTGATTTTATATAAATATATATTTATAAATTTGTTGTGACATTATATACATGCAATCTTACTTGGCAAATTAATGAATTATGTGTAGTAAAAATGATTTTTTAATTATATTTTAACATTTAAATTAGCTAAATGTTCTTATTGGTTCATCATCTTCTTCATCTACCCCACAAGAACAGACATCGGCAACAACTCCATCATCCAAAACCACCACTATTAAGTACTATCCATTACCATTGGCTATAACCACCACTAGTAAGTACAATCCATTACCATTGGCTATAACCACCACCATCAACGGCCCAAAATTTTACACAACATCTAACACAATTTAAACACCACTATAATTCAGATCTAAAAAGAAATCAAACCTATCATTCCCCTCCAAAACCCTAGATCTACTAATTATTCTTTAAATCGTTCACAGTAATCAATTGATTCATTTAACCCATTCATAGAAATTAATTTGAGTCCCAATTAGTAAAACTTAATTTGAAACTTCAACTAGAAAAACTTTTTCAGATTATCTATAAATATATACACAGTCCATTTCTTAGGCTCACCCTTATTGAGCTCACCCCGAGAGAAAAAAAAAAATAACTAATAAAAATGCAAAAGCAGTGTTATACGATGCATAACAATTGCTTTTGTTATATTCATCACACCAAAACACTTTTTTTTAAAAAACTTTTAATTCCAAAAATTATTATACATTTTTTATTAGTTATGTTTTTTTTATAAAAGAAAAAAAAGAAAAAAAAAGGCAAGGTGAGCCTAAGATCCTTGCTCAATATATAAATATATATATATATATATATATACTGAATTCATTAATTTACACCATATCTGATTGGTCCATTCCACAAAATTATCATGTAATTATTTGTTAAACATTTCTCTAGTTAGAATCAATGTTGCTTTATCTTTTTAGGTGGAGGGTTATCTTCATCATCTTCATCGGAGATTTTTGTGAAATTGGGAAACCCTTCTCTTCCTTTTCAATCTCTTGGTGATTTTCGAAGTCAATAACTCTTCAAACACCAGGGGTTCTTTTTGATCAAATGTAGTAGTTCTGTATCAGGAGTTGCAGTGGTTGTGGTGGTGGCGCTAATATTGACAGCGACCGCTGTGGTTTTGGAAATATAGGTAACTTTTTTCTTCATATAGGAACCTCTTCTTTATTAAAGCTTCAACCTGGTTTTATCTTCTTTTTTCTTGGCAATTGAAGATGTAGATGAAGAAAATTAGAGGAAGAAGATAAAGAAAAAACATTCAAAAATATACTCCCTATTAATTTCATATCTAGATGATAGGAGTTGGAAGAAAATAAAGAAAGAAAATTAAAAAATATACCCCCTTTTAATTTCAGATCTAGATGATAGTAGTTGGAAGAAAAAGATGAAAAAGAATTCAGATCTATAATTTATTATCATAATAGTAGTTGGGTCGGGTCGGGTCGGGTCGGATATTTGAGTGGGTAAGTTTGTTTTAATGGGTGGGTTATAGATAATGTGTAAAAAATTGTTAAAAGAACATTCCTAGGATTCTATGCATACATGGCACTGCCATGTCAAACTTCCGTTAAAAATTTAACGATCAGAACGGAAATTCAAATTTATGTAAGAAAACAAAAAAGTAAGTGAGTTAGTTGACCGTAAGAAAAAAAATATAGAGTTAGGTGTTTGTAAGTTAACTTAAAGTATAGAGAGGTAAAAAGCATTTAACCCTTATTATTTGATAATACTATTTGTGGATAAAATTGTATATTTATTTTCTTCCAAGTATAATATATGTGATTATATTATTTGGGAGGAAAATAAAGTAATACATATTGATTATTATATGTGAGAATTTGAGTTCATAATTTAATAAAGGATTGAAAATATAGTATATGCTTGTTAATTTATTCTTGAAGTTGTTCATAAGAATAATTTGCATGCGTATATTTTAGATTAACTTGCATGTGTTAAGCATGCCGCCAGCGTTCATCATACCATGAAATTTTGTACAGGGTTGTGCTTTAAAATTTAGGAATATTAAATTTTGCACATATATAGTATTTGTTATGATGTTTAAGAATAAATAATTTTTATTATTATTAATAACCATATGTTATGATCATGAATTATTGATGGGGTTTTGGGATAAAGGATAAATATCACACAGATTATCTCACACAAAACTCAATCAATTCTAATTATTCAATGTATCAAAATAATGAAGTACATAACTATTTATAATACTCCTAGACAACTTTTCTAATCTAAATTGGACTCTATTAAAATAACCACAAAAATAAGATAACTACGAATAAAATAAACTAATTAAAATACAACTTCTACTCCATGGGCTTACAAAAGCCTCTTATATTGTTACAACCAAGTTTCACGGCCTCGTCCTACATTAGTTCTCCGTTGAGAAAAATTCGACCCTGTCGAGTTAAAAACATCAACACAAGAATAAGCATGCTGGATCACCAAGGAATTCTTTGCAAACATGAAATTTGACATGTCGATGGCACAAGTAAAAGTGAACTTGGTATTGCCTTTGATAATCGAATAGATGTAAGCACGAGCATCATGTTGCGGATGACGATCCCATAGTCACTAACGCCCTAAGATAATGCAACAAACCTTAAGGGGTAGAACGTCACACATAATAGTATCCTTAAGCTTGCCAACGAAAAAATATAACCAAACACCTCTGGGTAACCCGCAACTTTGTATTGGTAATCCATGTACCATCATACGACTCCGGGAGAGACTAACTTTTAACCAAAATTTCTTAACTGTTTTCTCAGAGATAACATCCGTACAACTCCCAGTATCAATCACAAGAGAGAACACTTGTCCCGCACACATGACTCGTCTAAATAATCCGCCCACGATGAATTTTAGGATCATCCTTATGTTTTTGAGCAACAAGTAAAGGTCAAAAAACACCTAAACATCCTTCCAAATGAGCATCAGCTTCCAAAATCTTGATCATCGGGCTCATATTCAACATCTAACGCAAACCTCTTCATTCAAGTCGGTTTTCCCGCACCCTCTTTGTCAACAATTGCAGGTTGTCTAGATGGAGAAGAGGCAACATTCATGGAACCCAACTAAATACTAGAGTAACATCTAGTATATTAGTTCAATGGAAAAATACTTTAATAACCAGTTATACACTAGACAAGTATGAAGAATAAATTCGTCGAAACCATCTTAAAGTTAGTGTATGCTTGTATGGAGAACAAAAAGGGTAGGGTAAACCTTTAATGAATCTATGTCAGGTTAGGAAGATGCAGGTAATACAAGCGCATTTGATTAGATTCACCTATGCAAGTGAAAGAAGTGGGACAGCTTCTGTGAGACTTGATAATTGTCTATAAGTCACTTACGAAACTCAAGAGATAAACACAAGGACATAAATATGTTGGGTTTCATTAAACTATATCCCATATGTTTATTAAGCAGGATATCACTTTAAGATTTCCTACTTCAAAGCTAACGCTACTAAGAATTCTATATTTTGTGATATATATTATGTAAAGGGTCAAGTCGAAAGACACATCTTACTTCCTCTTACTGATGTATGCTATGCTTAAACAAAGAGAAGACGGTTGACAAAATAAAGTTATAGGATTTTGAAAATGAGGGGAGATTGTATAATAAATATATTATGTTGCTTTAATAACTAACAGATGCATTGGTTCAATGGTAAATGTGTAAGACTCCAACTTTTATGAATAAAGATGAATTTTCTATAAATATCATTTTTGAATATTATGGAATGAATTTGATATAATGTTATAGTTGTGGGTAATATTTATAAATTTTGCAAAGTATGCAAGTTGTTATATAATATTCGATTGGTCGGGGAATATTCGCTTTAACAGGGAATATTAAATGCGACACAATCATTAGTGGACCCCTAATAACGGAATTATCATCGGATTGAGAAAACGACAAAAATATTTTATGAAAATAACGGCGGAAGTTTTACCGTTAACTGTTGAAACACCCGTTAAAAGTAATGCGATGTCTGGCGTGGTTACAAGATGGCACCAGATTATTGATTATTGATGCTTACGTTAGAAGTCACCCGCTTTTGTTCAATTATTATTACGATGAATTCTTTGCAAGTATCTCACGTTATTTGATTCAATTATTGTCAATATTTTATAATCAATAATTGCGATGACAAAGTTATTAATATTATTATTCGCAATATTAACGATGTCTGAAGTTACATCGAGGAGAGGTTTGGTCACATAATTGCATCGCCAATGGGAGAAATCCTTATTGGAAAGTCCCTTCTTTCACAGGAACGACTGATCGATTAATATTGTGAATTATAATAATGATGATGAGTTTTGTTTTATTAGTATTATTAATGTAATAAAATGTAAAAAACTTTTATATAAAACATAATACTTTTATAAAGTTATTCGTTTTATTAGACTAATAGTAAAATCTTTTTATATAAAAGCGAATACTTTTATAAAGTTATCTGCTTTTATTAGACAATAATTAGAATATATTATATTTTATTATGCATAGTGTTTGCGTAGTAAAATCTTTTTATAAAGTTATTCGTTTTATTAGATTATAAATAGAATATATTATATTTTATTGTAAACCAATCTGAACCAAATCTGCTTAAAATAAATCAATCTGGACCGTTCATGAATTAGTTACTATCGCATCCATTCTTACATAAATGTAAGCTTCATTCCTTCATTATTTGTTACGATTCACTTTGAAACTCTGAGAGAGAAACTATAGAGAGTTCTTCTTCATAATCTTGGCGTATTTCTTTAGAGTTTAAGAAAGCTTTGAAGCGTAGTCTGAAGTTTTCTTTGAGTATATCCTCGCTCTACCGGTCAAAAATACTCTTCTTTTTTACGGTAAGGGATATTATTTGTTGTACTCTCGTTAGGGTATTCCTTCTTTCTTATTGGTGAAATTCTTCATTATTCCATTATTTATTATTACATTGGAACATCACATGCGTGCGTTTATATACGACTCGGTTCCGTTGTTTATTATTCTGTTGGAACATCTTGTATGCGTGCGTTTTACGTATGACTGGTTCCATTATTTATTATTCTGTTGGAATATCACGCTCGTATGCGTACGTTCTGACCAATTCCATTATTTATTATTCATTGGAATAACTTTGTATGTATGTGCGATCTATCGCATGTCCGGTGATTTCTTTTGTTATTCCATTCTTTATTATGCTCGGTTGGTTAAAGTTTTGACTTACATACTCCATGAAATTAGTGGAATATCCTTGATATTTGCACTTCATCCAAAGATCTTTTCATAGAAATATTCTTCTTGAGCATTCTTGAGTGTTACTTTCTGAAAAGAAGCATCGTGTTGACAATTTGGACATTATTAGTTCTGGATAAATTAATTCTTGAACTTGTTTTATTGAATTCTTATATCATTGTCATCATCCTCATGTTTATATTATGTTGAAAGTCATCATGGCTCAGTGTGCGTAGATGGACTTGGTATGATTATGACCGAGAATTATTCGGTATGTCATGGCCAAGTAATGTTACAAATGATGTGGAAAAAGTCCTCATTGACCCGTAATGCATTGATGGACGATTGTTGGCATGATCACTGACCATTAATGAATACACGAATATCCTTGGTCGTGCGTGCATGGATAATTTGTGGTTGTGATACTAATGAATATATCAATGTAGTAGTAGTGCGGGGGATGATGTGGATTATTTATTAAAATTGAGTTTGAATGATAAAAGTCATGAAAATCTTTTAAATTATAGAAGATAGTAGATTTTATTTTCTACTTGACTCTTCTAATGGATTGCTTGTTCATTGCAGCTAAACTTGATATTTGTTATATTTTATCGGTTTAACCTCTTGTTGAAGGCTAATGATAATTTATTATGCATTATCTTAGTCATAATATTTCTTCTTTGGGCTAGTTGAGCTCACCTTTTACTTTCATTGTTCTCTTGAGAAAATGAGAACGTAGCGAGGACTAGTCGGAAACAGGTGATGGTTCGGATAATAGCATTAGTAGTCCTCACTATTCTATAAAATAGTGTGATAATAAATGTAATGAGAACCCCATTGAGTTTGTATATTATACAGATGACAATATTTGTATTAAAACTCACAACATATATTTTTAGTCGTATTTTACACGACTGTTGTATAATTAAGTTGTATTTGAATTTTGTACCATGTATTTGGCGACTCAGAATAGGTGATGTATACCGATTTTTGGGGCGTCACAAAATGTGTGATTATTAATTTGAACAAGTGTAACGTTACACCTTGAACCGATACAATGGTTCAATTTAGGTCAATAGTTTGAACTGATGTGATTGCTAGTTTGAACGGGTGTAACATTGAACCGGTGCAATCGTTTGATTTGGGTCACCAGTTTCAAATCGGTGTGACCCTTAGAAAGGGTGTGTTGTGTTTATATCTTTTCAATTTGAAAAGGTACCTTTTCAAATGGGTATTTGGAATCAAGGATTAGAAAACTCTCCTTTGGTGGGATAACAATTCATTCATAAGAAATGAATGCATAATTCTTTTAAAAGAATTTTGATGTTATTATTTTGTTCTCTCTCAAATTATAGTTTTAAAATAAATACTATACTGGGCATAGTATTTAATACTGATTAATTTATGGGCCCCAGAATTTCGACAATCTCCTGGGTCAAAAGTTCCAACACAATACAACCCCTAATATAAACCTAACTTATTCATAAGAAATAGTATTTCCGAGATGAACAAAAACTTGTATTTAACAGAAAGAAGCAAAAAGATTCAATTTAATATTCCAAATACTGGGGGAGAGGGAAAAAATCAAAGCAAAATTTACCATCATTTATCTTTTAACCCACAATTCTACACAAAAACTACAGAATTACATGTGAAAGCGTATATAGATACATAGACAAAAGGGCTTACTTCCGAAGAGCGGGCGCCATCTTATTGGTGAGAGTGCCAGCAACGATCATACAATCGGACTGCCTAGGACTCGGCCTGAAAATGATACCAAACCTGTCCAAATCGTAACGTGCCGCCCCGGTGTGCATCATCTCTACAGCACAGCAGGCGAGCCCAAAGGTCATGGGCCATAGGGACCCACGGCGAGCCCAGTTCATCAGATCATCGACTTTGGAGATAACGAACTCTGCCGCCTTGGAGAGGACCGCCGGAGATGTTGTGGAAGGAGGGCCAGGGCGGGCGTACGGCGTCGGCGGAGAGGGTTGCTGCTGAGAGAATGTCGTTGGGAGGGTGGTGTGGATCGTTGCCACCCTTATAGAGGCGGCCAGCGGCGTAAGGCGGTGGGAATTTCTCGTTAGCAGGGCCATGAAACCCAAGGAGAGATTTACAGAGAAGTTGGAGGAGAGAGAGAGAGTCGGTTTTCTTTCAGGCTCTGAAATATAATATGTTCATTTGATTCAGGGTAGCAGTTGGACGTTTTACATTTCGGTGTGTATCGTTTGGTAATTTCACCATTGTTGTTTAATTAAGTACATTCTTTACTAAGTATTTTCTTTTGATCTTACCTTGCAATAAAAATCTGCCATTTTCCTTTTCCTTTGAAGTAAAATATCAAATGAAATGTCATTTGCCAAAATAAAATTTAGATTTCATATATCCAAAATATTCTGTATTCTACTTCTTTTAATAGATCCTTTTCTTTAAAAAAAAAATAGTTTAAAATGATATATATTATGTCAATTTTTTTATTGCGAATAATTAATAATACTTTTACAATGTATTTAATACAATAGGTTAATATAAATCGCAATCAAAAATCTTTACCAACATATAACGGTAGTCATAATTAGTTTAACCAATTGTACCAATATTTACTGAGAACACAGATACTTGTATTCACTAACCAAAACAATACACAGGTTCCTTCAATATCACTCCCCCTAAACCAAATATTTTTGCAGGAGAAAAATAAAGGAACAGATTTGTAAATTGTTGACTTCTGCCTAATACGTGTTTACCACTAAATCAATGTTCATGAATAATGCTGAAGTAAGTGGGACATTTTAGCTCAATAAATTATAGGTGAGCACTATTTCCACAAACCACGTAAAAATACATGTAGATATTATATCGATTCCCAAAATGATATCCTTCAAAACACAAAGGCTCTTCCAACTTCCGAGTCCATACTACCACTGGTTTTGACACACCTCTCCTGTAGTGAAAGCAGCAGTTTGATTCTCAAACCCCTTCATGCTACCAACATTATTTGTTGGTATCATATGAAACAAAAGGGTAACTTTGAAAGAAGTGATTAACAAAAAAAAATAAGACAAAAGAACTGTTAAAATCTGAGACTGGCAATTATCATTGTAAGCTTTCAAAAGCCCTCAAAATCTCAGAATTCAATACTCATATTGTTCAGATTGATGCCTAACAAAAGCTTTCTCCCTGAATTCATGATAAGTTTCCATTGATCTCATACTAACAGAACTATTGTCTATTGGAAAGGCTTGATTTTTGATGTAGGAGAGAAACAATCACAACATTATGATCGATTTAAACAAAATAATACTGACAGAACTGCATCTATTCTCTTGGAGAATGTTATCGGAGATGCGCTGCCCGACCGAGAGGTAAATGCAAGTAACTTGCTCTGATACTTCCTCAAACCAGGCGCAGGAGTTTCTATATTGGTTAGTGTAGAAGGCAAAGCAGTCGTTGCAAAACCGCAACCAAAATAGCTAAGCCTGGCAGTAATGTACAATCTTCCTAGATCATCATCACGCGTAATACATGTACAGGCTATTTGAAGCAGCGCATGCCAGGGAGTTTTCAGTCGGGTGCCATGCAAGATGAAGCAACTTCGTTGTGAGATCAAAAGGATGTCCGTTTATGTCAACTCCAGAGTTATCTGCTCCATTGAAACAGAAAATGAAACATCGTGTTGGGCTTATATAGCTTTTCAAAATAAGAAAACCAAAACTAGAAATAGATGAATACTTCATCAGTTGTATTAATAGCGTTCTAAAACACGATTATGATGAACAATTCCAATTCCGCTATTACCCAATTAACTTGAACAGTTATAATCAATCTAATCACGCATGAGTCATTTCAAGTGGATTTGGACATATTTAATCCTTGTCTAGATAATTTTCTTATCTGTTAAGCTTGTAAAAAGATTTCTCCCTGGCACTGAAAACAAGGATTAATAATAAATGCCTTTTGAGATGAAGCGCATACCTCGCTTGATAATACGGGGCAGGGTTCCAAGGGATCTCGTGGACCTTGGCGGGGTTTGGATTTGCCTCCTAATAATATACGGCATACACAAAAACCGTTAATTGCATGTCAAATATATCAGCAGAAGGTAGTAAAGAACTACATGACATTGTCTAGTTTGATCAGCAAGTTCTAAAACTAAAATCAAGTCAAAGAATCATGTGTTAAGTTGTTCTCTTAAATTTTAGGGATGCACCTCATGGGGTTTTTGGTGGCTTCCAAAGTTGTTGCTTCGGTGCTACCCTCGGAACAACCAAATACGCGAAACAGATTGCTGAATGAAAGGAGATAATTGCAATCAATATTCAGAAGCAGAAACTATATCTTTATTCTTTTTCCAGTTCTAGATACATTAATGAAAATTTAGGGATCAAGAATGCATATATCAGACCTGTAGGAACCCGTTGCTAACCGCAGTCCATCTCCACTTATACAACATTCGAACTTGTCGAAGATAGAATCATTTTCATATAAATCACACAGCTGATGAAGATTAAAGAGAAAATTCTTAGTACATAAGATTAAATGAAGCTGCAAACTTCATTTAAGAATATTGAGGCTCAACATAGAACTTCTTGGAAGAAATGTCACCTTAGGTCTCAAATATTCATGAACCTGGAATGTTGCAACCGGGCCAGAATCCATATTTATGTCCCAAAGCTGACAAAGATCGAAGCAAAATTGCGTCAGAAAAACAGAAAAAATGGGGATGGGGAATAAATTATGGATATTCTCTGATATTTTAGCTGAGGAAAGTGCTTAGTGCACCTAAACTGTGCCCCTGCTGATGTGTGAAGAATGTTTGATGAAATTAATTAAAAACTTATACTCTATTATCTTTTATTTACCACGTAACCTAGTGCAAAATTAGGTTATCTTTAGCCAATGTAGGGATACATCAAAACAATAACTTATACAACAATCATAGTCATGGGTGAAGTAATAAGGGTCATGAGCCACCTCAAATTTTTACAATTCACCTTTAGACCCCAGTTTTTATGTGTACTTCACATACCCTTACAAATATTGTTAAGTTAGTAGTGGGCCACAAAAGACTAAATATGCTCAACAACTTCAACTTTGTTAGAATAATCAATATGTGAATTCTGTTATGAAAAGTAATAATTTACACTTACTAAAAGCTTACTAAATGTTAAACTAATAATTTCAAGGAGTAATCTGTACTGCCGTAAGTCTTAGACGTTGTTGCACATAACCCCCTGTGATACAAATGTCACCACATTACCACCTTGTGGGTTCATTATAAATGCATCAATTACATTTTCCCTCCTAACTATCACACGCTTATTTTCTGATCGTCTTCCACCTTGATAATATTTTTTAAACTACAAAAATGAACACAAGTAACTTGTTTCGGAGACCAGATTCAAACACACAGATAACAGAAGCTATCCAATTGCAGTGTTATACGAAACTACTTTGGAGCTACTGGAAGCACAAGGTGGTTAGGTGATATAATTTCTGCCAGGGATAGTGCTCAATGCGTTAGAAATCCAGGGGGTAAATGCAATATATGTATTGAAATCTTGTTTATGCCATAAATTCAATCTGCAATTGCACTTCACATAATCACATGAAAATACAAGGTGGATTTATTTGGTGTTTGAACCACAGGGGTCAGTGTTCAACCGCATCTAACCTGGGTAGAAAAAGTCTGATAAGAGACTTTTATACCGTAACTTAATGATGCAGCACAAGTTCTGGATGGTTTAGGGATTGGATAAATGAGTAGAAAGAAGGCGAGAAGAACAACGCCCTTAGGCCACAATTGCACAAAGCCAGTCTCACATCAATTAATAATTTAACTCTGAAATGCCGAGTATGGATTACATCAGTTTATATAGGATAAAGAAAACCCTCAATTTCTTATAACTCAGCTAACCTAATTTAATAAGGAAACTATTCACTATTATCTCAAAAAACCTACTATCACTGAATAAAGATGATAACTTATTAAATAACCTACTAAAGGATATAATTTAATTACAACAAATATATTTATGATAATATAAAATAATTAATTAACAATCCTTTAGTACTCGTATATCATTCCATGTTGCATAATAGTTAATAATTAATATGAATATCATTTAGCTTTTCTCCAAAAAATAAAAATTAAAAAACTAGTTTGGCAGAAAGCCATTAGCTTTATTCACATGTACCTGGAAGTAACCACACGCACGCATCACTCTAATGCATTTATATCAAATCATAATCAAACTGCATATTTTTCAAGCAAAAGATTAAAAATACACTGATAACAAATAGAAATCATACCTTAAGAGTCATGTAATCGCGACTCAGCATATGTCTTCCATCCTTTGCAAACTTGACATCTGAAATTGAGGCAATTATGTCTGTGAAAAAAGATTTGGAACCAGGAGCCTCGTGTTCTTCAAATCTGTACCATCAAACAAAGATCCAAAAAATATTTGTTTCACACTTCCTCGATTATTCTAAATATATTACATAATTTCTCATAACACCTAAATATTGTAACCCTTAAATATGCGAACGACCAAATTAAAAAATGTAGACAAATGATGACAATCCACTTACAGCTTGCTATGAGTATCACAAAGAGCTGATTGCCGCAAATCAATAAGCCTGATTAAGCCTTTAGAGCTACTATATGCCAACATATTACAATGTGAAGGGTGAAATTCTGCTGAAGTTATCACCTCTGCAGTAATAAAGTCAAGCACGTGATTTCGATACTGAAACAGTGGCACTTTCAACGATGTGTGGAGAGGCAGAGGAGCATAAATGATATAAATAAAGTTCATTTTTCTAATAAGTTGCAAAATAATACTACCTCCGTTCCAAAGTAAAAGATCAATGTTGACTTTTAAAAGTCAATTTGAAACATTTTTAAGATGATTCATCTTATATTGAGTTGTACTTTTTAGATAGTTTATCATTCTATTGACTAAATTAAAAAAAATTGTGTCAATTTTGAGTTTGAAAATATGTTCAATTGACCTCAAAAAGTCAATAATGAACTTATATTTTGGAGTGGGGGGAGCATTACACCTTGTTCTCCCATCGTCCAACACAATACAAGTGAAACGCAGAGCACATGAAGTAAACAATTCAGCAATTCATCTCTTGAAACTGCTATAACCTATATTATACACATTTAAAAATAAAGAAAGTAGTCCTACAGTTATTACCTGCAAATCACAGATACAGCTAGGGGGACAGACATGACATGATATGAATACCTTGAGGATGCATGAAATATAATATTATTGATCATTGTCGCACATCAATGACAATTACCATCCGCAACACATGTTCCTACAATTTTTCTCTCATCTTTCTTTTGTTTGATAGATTTTTTAATTTAATCTTTTTAACAATTATCTTTATTTTTGAGAAAAAGATAATAACATCTTAATAGCCAAGATTTTATTGAGGCCTTTAAATGCTCCAGTGAGAAGAGGAGTGATATTAAGAGGAATTGAGGAGGGGAGAGGTTGACCAAAAATTCCTTGGGGGAAGGTAGTACAAAGAAACTTGATGGAGCAGAATATATTTGTGGGCCTGAGACCAGGGGCGAAGCTATGGTACAATTGTGGGGTCAATTGACCCCACTCAATTTTTGAAATCACTTACAATTTTTTTTTATCCCATTCAATTTTTGATCCCTACTCAATTTTTGAGTTTTAATTAGAGATACCCAAGCGGCCAAGCCTCAGTCCTAAATCTCATACATCAATATTTGTTCGGCACTTCAGCCACAAAATAGAGAGGGACGGGGCAAAGCCAAATCGCAAAAGAAAAAAGCCAAACCGTGAACCATCAAAGCATTTCGCGAGTGGTCGGAGTGGTGACTGGCGCGAGTGTGGAGACTGGAGTGCGACTCTATTCTACTGTGACTCTCTTGCAGCCTTGTGCCCTTGCAGGTAACAGAAAATACTCTCTCTTCAATTTCTCCAACCTCAGTTTTGTTTTCAGAAATCAATTGTGATTTCCCCCTTTTGTTAGTATTATTAAATTGGATATTTAAATACATTTGTCTAACCCGAAAGTATAAAGTATTAAAAAAAATTGGCTCGGGGGCCCCCGGAAAAAAATTTATAACTTACTACTAATTTTGACCCCACTGCTCTAACTTACTGGTAGGGTGTTACTATTAGTTTTTATTTTTTGTATACCTCTTTTCCTTCCTTTGGTTATTTTATTTTTTCTAGCTTTGTATATTTGTATTTCTATTTTTATTCTTTTTATTTCTATGTTCTTTCTACTTTTTAGATATTATGCATATGGCATGCATTTGCAACATACCCCAACTAGTTTGGGATAAAAGACGCAGTTGAGTTGAGTTGACTTGAGAATAGCCAAGATTTGTTGGACATGCTTCAATAAGTGTCCAACAAAGAATTTATTTTCAAATTGTGAAGTGCACAGACCTAAGAAAAACACCATATCCAAAAGTGGTGTATAGCATCCTCTCAAATTTGTATTCAACACGTAGCAGATACACGTACATCTTTAGTTTTCTTATTAAGTTGACCCCAGGTTTGGGGATTGGAACCAGGAACCTTGAAGTTATTCCTCAAAGGCTCTGTCATTTCTCCCACCTGATGGTGTTTTAAAGATATAGCTACATCATGGCTTAGAAGTAACGTCATCCTTTTTCTCGAAAATCCATGCTTTTTAGGTAATTGCAATTCTTTATTTCCATTCTAATCATAAAAAAAACGATTAACATCAGAAAGCACAATATCAATTTATGAAACACAAGTGCCTTTAAGAATGCTGAGATTCCTACCAGTTAGGTCCTCCATGTTCGCAGGCTTGACGTCAACGATATTGAAACTTTGTGAGCTAATTTCCAAGTTCCAAAGATTTATTCGCAGATCATCAGCTGATATAAAAGTTTCACCATCACTATAAAACAAAGAGGAAATATATTAAAAGAATGTCAAACTGCAAGTCAGAATGCAATTTATTCTAGATAACTTGGCTGCAAACCGAACTGCAAATGAAATGTGACTGAAATTCAAATTGATCTTGTTCAAATATAATCTATTTTGTTTCTAAAGAGAATCCCCATAGATTTAAAGTCACCAAAGAGGAAATGAGAATATTCAATTTAATATGAGCTTGAAACAATACCAATGTTTTATAAGTTATAAAACACGGAGAATGACATTCTCATACTCCCTCCGATCATATATTTTAACTATTTAAAGTCAATTTGCAAAATCTTAAATACAATATTGACAAAAATTCATTTGATTTAGCATAAACAACTAACAATTATAAACTAACTAATAAAGTACTACAAGTTACCATAATTGTTTGCTTTAAAATTTTAACGAATTCATATAGTTTTGAATTTGAGGATTTTTCAAATTGACTTCAAAAGGTCAAAATGTATCTCTAATTTTGGAAAATAACTTGCAAAAATAACTCTAAACGAAGAGAATGCAGATGGGAAAAGCAATGCATCTACAAAAAGAAATATATGCTGCAACAGAAGTGCCATATATTCTTTCTAAGAGTTGAACCCAAGTACAGACGCAGTATACAAAACCATGTTTATGAGTGGAGTATTCTTTCTAAGTGCAAAAGCTAAGCATAAATGTGCGATATGAAATGACAAATATGAAACAGAATTATTAAAATGTGAGAAGCCTATAGTAATAGTTTTAGGGAAGATGTGTACCTGTTATTTGAGATGGAATTAATATGATAGTCATGGGCATGAGCATAAACTCTTCGACATCTAGCTAAAAGGTTTGTCTCGTGACTGGTTACCTAAAAATCACAAGTTGGGCAAATGTCAGTGCCATATATAGACATTGAAATCCTCTAGAACCAATTAGCAAGTTCATAATACCAATAGAGCTAGAAGCATCCTTATAAAACAACAATGGATACTTCTTATAAATGACAAAACTAATATTAGATAAATTGAAGTAAATCAATGTTTTAATTCAAAAGCTTTACTGTTGCACAAAAACAAAATGAATGGATAGTACAGCTACCACAGGAAAATGTAGGGATGCAATTCCCCCAGATGGCGACGAAAAATCATTGCCTAAATAATTGAAAGGTTTGTCAATGCATCCCCCATTTGCACTATGCAGTTTGGAGTTTGCTGGTGCCCTCGAACCACCAGCTATGCCATTTCCTATAGATTTTGAAGGGGTCGCGTTCATCTCGCATATTTTCTTGACCTTCTTCTCTTGGACCTGATCAGCATTAATGCATTAGCAAAAACACACATGTTCTTAGCCAATTAAAAGGTTGTGAGGATAATGTTTCAAGCTAAAAAAGGCTACAATAACTAGTGAAAGTACATGATCAAGAATAAGAAGATGTATAACCGTTGTATTCACAAAATTCACACATCAAACCAGATACTAGGAATAAAAGACATACAGGTAACAGATTAATCACCAATAAAGATAGAGATTGATGCCTCAAAACTAGAGTAGCATAGGAATATATTTTTCTCAGTCCTTGGATAGGCGTGTTTGGTGTTTTGATCCTTCGGGAATCTTTTCGTGTCGTTCTTTTTTCATTTACTTGATGGGTTATTGTCCAGTTCGTCATTTTCCTTTAGCCTCATATTTGCAAAGCAATGCCTCCCTAAAAAATTAAGGATTTTAAGTGGTCCTTAACATGTGGTCGGTTTAACCCCAATGATATGCGTCAAAGACTCGAAAGCGTAGCCTTATAACCTTTATCCCCAAATGTGTGTGTTATGACACTCTCATTTAGCTCTTCACTGTTGCATGGTTTGGTTGTTGTGGTGTTCAAATTTCTTTAGCGTGATGGGAGAAAGTTGGATGTCTCTAGGTGGAAGATATTTTACCATGCAAATTTAGGGGGTTTAGCAATAAAAGTGATAGGGGAATTATTTGGAGATGTGCTTGGTTTGCCATTTTGTGGAGAATTTGGATTGAGAGGAATACTAGAAATTTCTTATGGACGGATAACGAATATTGATTTGCTATGGGATAGAGCGTGTTTCTTTGGTCTTTTTTTGGAGCTTTTGGTCGAATTTCTTTGACCGGTTTTCATAGAGATTGACATACGGTGCTTCATAATGTAATGTTTTCTCCTCTTGTTTTCTATGATTGATTTTGATTTCGTTTGTCTTCGTTTGGGAGGACTTCTTGTCCTCCTCATGCTTTGCAATCTCCTCTTCTAATCAACAAAATCTTCTTCTTTTATCCCAAAAAAAAAACTTGTGGAATTATAAACTGAAGTGGTTAGTGGTTAGGACTTTAGGAATGAGATGAACTGATCAAGTAGGTCTTGATTCATTTGTATGCTCGAGCTTGAGGGGGAGTTTTAATAACCATTCTTGGTAGCCCGTAATGTGAGGGGGCAGAAAACACTATCCTTGGCTGACAGGACGGGACTATCCTTGGCTAACGGGACTGCTTTTCAATGGGTTCAGGACAGAGTCAGTCCGTCAATCTTGGTATATGTTATATTCACCATGTACTAACCGCAAAACCAATATGTACTAGGTACAATAGTCAGTCGAAAACTGTGGACGTGCTTATTAAGAATTAAGGTGGTGTTTGATTGCATCTTAACAGTTCACATTTTATTCGCTAAGAGGCAAGAGGCATGAATTAGGTAAAAAAAAATCCCTCTAAATTGTTAAGATAGAAAATTAAATCTAAACTATTCAGAGGATCATATGAACGAAATTGACAATTTTTTGGACAAAAATAACCACTTCAATATTACAAAATTCCTTTTGTATCCCTAATTACTTGAGAAAAGCGACAAAATATTTTTATGAAAATAACGGCGGAAGTTTTACCAAACGCTCAAACCCAAAAAATCAGAACATGTGATTCAATTTTCTCTCTTAGATCTATTTTTCTCTCATGTCTCTCCATATTCTTTCTCATGTTGCCACTTTGTTGCCACTGCTCCCCACCATGCTTCTGTAATTACATTTTCAGTGAAATAACTAGAAGAATGGGGAGAGGATATGGTCGGATCCTTTTTCATTAGGCGAAACAAGAACTTTAGAACTCTGAAATCACATGTTCTGATTTCCAGAATAATAGGTTGTAATAGAGGATTTGGCATTGGTGTTGTGGTGTTGCATGGTGGTGATGGTGTTCGGTATTCTCTTATTTCTTATTTTTTCTGTCTTTTTCCAAATTCATGGTGGTGGCTGTGGAGCAATGGTGGTGTATGTTGATGGTAGCGATATAGTGGTTTATGGCTGATAGTGATAGATATGGTGGTCATGGCGGTAGATTTTATGGTAACGAAAGTAGATCTAGTGGTGATTGTACCAGATCTGATAGTAATAGGTGATGGGTGGCTTCTATTTCTCTTTCCATATTGTGTATATATGTGAATTTGAGTGGTGTCCGGACTCTGAAGGGTGTTGATGGAGGGTGGTGATGATGGCGGTGGCAGTGTAATGGTGATTGCAGATGGTGGTGGTTGGAAGTTGCTTGGAAAAAATAAGATTTTTCTTAATTCAAAGGGTTAAAATGGTAAAATACTGTTATTCAGACATTTTGAAAAAAATAATTATCAAACAACATTTCTTCATTCAGATACAATTCTAGACAGATGATCTACATTATTCTGTCTAAACTGTTCAGATCTTAATATTCAGTTTTATCAAACACAACCTAAGTGTCCTTTTATGTGTTGGGTCCTAGGGTTAGTATATAGATCTCTATACTTGGAGTTCATGGCTGAATAAATAATAAGCCTTCTTTCACACTCTCTTACAATTAGTCACCCTTTCCCCAACTTAAGTTCCTCCCACATACCCCGGTGCCCAAGAAACAAAAGCGAAAAAAATGGAAGAAAATAACAATATGTTTGATCATAATATAGTTAACATGCCATGATGGCATATTAAAACTATTGCAATGAAAGATTACAATGTATATTACTATTACTATGTTAGCAAGAAAAATGAAGAAACTCATTTTCAAAAAGATAAATCTACGGAGATAAAACAAAAGGAAATGATCTCATAAATAATAATTGTCTAATATAAACAATCAACAAAATTCATACTACCCCACCTTCCAAAATTTGATCGTTTTGTCATTTGTGGAGAGCAGAAACTGGGCACTATTAGTTGTCTGGCACCATCTAATTTTGTTGATTTTCTCCTCAATTTCCAAGCTCTTGAGATAGTCAAACTGAACCAAAAATTAAAAGGAGCAGAATTGATTCATATTTTAAGTCGAGTAAGAGAATGAAAAGGACAAATAGACACCAACTTTATTCCTCAAAACCAAAATAAAAAATGAAAACCTCTGGTTCATGGCTCTGGAATTCAGTTTTATAGTGAAATTCAGGATGCCAACTGCTTGAACAATCCATACTCTCTAGATCTCGTCGATGAAAATCATCCTACATATTAGATGTTCATATTATATAAAAGCTTCAATTATTGAATAAATCAGTTTTTTATGGGACAGTATAAGGAAAGGAACCTAAAAAAAAAGTAAACAACCAACAACATACATCTTTTGCATCAGTTCTTTCGAATAGAACCACCCGACCCCCACGATCTCCAGTGGCCAGATGATCCCCGGTTTTATCGAATTCAATTGCTGAAATAATGTCAACTACAAAAAGAAAAAAGGACCACAAACAAACGAATTTGCTGTTTACGATCTCAAACTAAAAAAATCATAAAAAGGAATAAATTAAATCACAATTTTTAACAAATTATCAGATAAGACTTCCAATATTACTCAGCAACATTTTCACTGCTAAGATTAAGTACCTGCTGTCTCATTAGCAGAATCAAAGGCATTTAAGATTGCACAGAGCAAGCAACCAATGAGATGCACAACAGTTTCAAAAAAAGTGAAGCGTTATCATTGACTAACTTCTTTTTTTTCGGTACATATGTTTAGTATAACAAACAAAAATGGAATATAAATCCTACAAGGGGCAAAACCGCATGAAACGGATATCGTTTCATCGACTTCCAAGCTGTAGTAAGATTATTAAAGCTGAGCCATCTATATGCTTCTATTTTGGGGGGTACTTATTAATATTTGTTGGTTATAGTAGTCGTTTTTGTGCAATCAATCGAGCTATTCCTTATGTTTTACTTCATTTACATCCTCAAGTTCCAAGTCTCAATGAGTTCTCTATTGAGTGATGAACTTAGGTATTCACACTAAATCTAAATCTGATACAATTACAACTTTCTACTGATAAGTGCATCGCTCCTAGTCATTATTGAATAGGTGTCACGGCCTGGGATTTTCCCTTTCTCTTCATTTATTCAAATTATAAGCAGGGTTATGTGGCTTAGTACCTCGTCTTCAAGCATGTCACTGATTCCACGTTGCTATGATGTTATACTTTGCTCGAAGGTCCAAACCAAATGTGTGATTGGAAATCAACAACCTTAAAGTTATTCCCCAAATTATCTATCTTTTCATCATTCCTTGTGGTCATTAAAAGTGACATACTTTCTTTATCAAATAAAAATAAAAGGTTAACAGCAACATGATGTTGAATACAACTATGCCTAAACCTATTGTGTTTGAACTCCCAAGCATCAATAAAATTTAACTGATTATATGTACGCACAAATCAACATCTTATTTCAAATTAAATTATAAGTATGCTGTCCATGTCTAATCTTAATGTGCGTGGTAACCATTTACCAGTCCTCAACTAGAAGATTTGTTAATAATAAATTGAAGTTTAATTCCTCCTCCCCACACCATCACCCTAACCATTTCTTCTAATTATATATTACACAGCAATAAACTTTTGCATGGTTTCCAATAGAAAGCAAAATATAATCTTCAAGTATACATGACCAAGCAGTCAGAACAACAAGAAGTAGCTTCAGCTCCAAATTCATCATACTATGTAACTGACTACTCTGTTCACATCAAATAACATGTTGACTAAAGAAATTTATGTTCTTTAAGAAAGGTATATTCACTATCAATTCCCCAAAACTAAAAACAAAATTCCCAATATAACAGATATTGCAAACCAAAAATCCAAATTTATTACTCCGATATACACAATTCTACATACAGAAATTACTAATTACGTTAACTGCTTCATATAATTAAAATTTTAAAATAAAATTGGGGATCAAAGAAACCAATATAATTAAAATACCTTCCTGAACTTCCTCTCCGGCCGCGCGTTCACCAAACACCTGAGAGAATTTCCAGTCGAGTGGTGGCGGCCCCACCGGAGCCATTATCTCATCTCCACCGCCGTTCATTTCTCAGAACAATCTTTCCGATTACACAAAATCCACCAAATTACTCTTTAACTTGATCGATCTGAATCAGAATTGCATAATCGTCATAAATTCCAACTTTTTCTTGTGAAAACAAAATGCAGATTAATTATTTCACTCATACTGATTCAACATCGCAATCATTCAAACACCCACCAAAAAATCCAAAAGAAGCATAAATCTCTCTGTTAAATAATCAATCAAACAATTGACGATGCCTCTTTCTAAATCAATCGAACCAAACACGGCCTTCCTATCTAACCGGTTACAGAAAGATTGATCGATGAGATTTTGACACTCTTCTCTCTCTTCTTTTGGGTGTTAGCTCGCTCTCTCATCTCTGTTCTTGTTTGTTCCTATATTTAATAATTTATTTATTTATTTATTTATTTCTCTACTCCTATTAGTTTTTGTACGGGGAAAAGGTAATAATAATACTCTTAAATTTTCAGGTGAAGAATTTGTTTTTACTTTTTCCCTTTTTACCTTTTTCTTAACAATGACCTTTCTATTTCTTTAATCGTTAGCGGCCGAGGGCAACTATTATTTGTATAGTATATACCCCCTCCTTTTTAAAAGAGTTTTTGACTTTTAAAGTTCATTTATTAAATGTAAAATTTTCAAATTGGTGTAATTTATTTAAATTTAAAATATAAATTTATTGTTAATAATTTTTCCATTTAAAATATTAAACTACTAAAGTTAATTTGAATTATGATTTTAAAATTAAAATTGATATTTTTATCTAAATTTTCAAAATGTCAAATCAGAACATTTGATTATGTTATATAAATAAGGACGCAAAAATGACTAATATACATAAAAATGACTGATATTCTACGTGTTCACGGCATGTGTTTAATGGGGACTTATAATATCATGATCCTTCATTATTATCAATATATCTTTAATTATGACATTTTTGATGAATCTATAGTCGGTTAATATGATTCAATAATATATTTTGGTACATTATAATTTTATTAGTATCCAAAATTTAACTTAAATTATTACTTGTTACGTATGGTATTAGAGTCAACTTTTGATAACTTGAGTTGCGCTATGCCGCTATCTCATTGAGTTGCCCGAGGTTGAATACGAAGGCAGCTAATATTAAACTACAATGAGCATATTGGTACATTACGATTTTATTTGTGTTTAAAATTTAACTTGTATTGTTAATTATTACATACGGAATTAGAGCCAACTCTCGATTGCTTGATTTGTGTCACTTTATTAAATTATATGAGTTATGATAAGAATATGGTTAATATTAAACTGGACATAAAACCTGAGACAAGGTCACAAATGTTGTTGATATCATCCCACTATTATTAAAAATACAAATGGTAATTGTTAAATTCATAACACATTTTAATATTTTCATAATAAAAGTGTCGCTATAGATGCATAGCGACAGTAAAAGACAAATGTGACGTCCCCAAAATTAGGTATACATCACCCATCTTGAAATGCCGGGATACATGATGTAATTCAAATACAACTTAATAATACAACTGTTGTTGTATGCAATACGACAAAACATAAATCGTGAGTTTGAATACAAATATTGTCTACTGAGATAATACAAACTCAAAAGGAGTCCTCATTATGATTATCATCACACTATTTCACGTATAGTGAGGACTATTAATGCACCATCTAGGACCATCATTCTGTTTCCCCGATTAGTCCCAAAATTTCGTTACTCATTTTCTCAAGAGAACAAATTGAAAGAAAGGTGAGAATTTCAACTAAATTTCAAGAAGAAATATTACGACTAAGATAATGCGTATAATTTATCATTAGCTTTCAACAATGTTAAACCGATAAAATATAATAACTATCAAGTTTTAACTGCATTGAACAATGAATCCATTAAAAAAAATCAAGTAGGAATAAAATCTACTATCTTCTACGATTTAAAAGGTTTTTCATCACTTTTATCATTTAACTCAAATTTTAATAAATAATCCACATCATCGAATCACCCCGCACTACTACTGGCCAGGATATTCTTTAAGATCACGATCGTGACGCCCCAAAATAGGTATATACATCACCCATTCTCGAAGTCGATACGTGAGATGCGAAAACAACTACAACTTTATTATTACAAATCAGAAATCGTGAGTTTGAATACAAATATTATCTTCTGACAATATCTATACTCAAATAAATCCTCATCACATTTATTGATACATTATTTTATAAAAATGGTGAGGACTACTAAACAATTTTTTCTAAAACCTTCATTCCATACCCAACTCGTACTCGCTATATTCTCGCCTCTTGAGAAGAAAAATGGAACAAAAGGAAAAAAGGTGAAATTTCAACTAGCCCAAAGAAAGAATATTATGACTAAGATAATATACAACAAATTTATCGTTAGTCTTCAATGAGAAAAAATCTAATAGAATACAATAGACAACAAATTTTAAATCAATATTCGCAATGAAATAATAATTCATTAGAAGAGTTAAGTAGAGAATGCAAACTACTATCTTCTATGTATTTAATTTAAAAGTTCATCGTGTGACGCCCCCAAAATAGGTATACACAACACCCATTCTCGAAATCGCCAAATACATGGTACAAGAAAGCAAACTACAACTTCAATAATACAAATGTCGTGTGAAATATGACAATATATAATGTGAGTTTAAATATAATATTGTCTTCTATACAATATCCACACGCAAATAAATCCCCATCATAATTATTGATTCATTATTTTACAAAAAATGGTGAGGACTACTAAACAACTCTCTCTGAACCTTCATTCCATACCCCGACTAAGACTTTCGCTACATTCTCGCCTCCCGAGAAGAAAAATGGAACAACAAGGAAAAGGGTGAGCTCAATTAAAATTAAAGAAAGAATATTATGACTAAGATAATATACAACAAATTATCGTTAGTCTTCAACAGGAAAAATCGATAGAATCTGATAGGCAACAAGTTTCGGATCAATATTCGCAGTGAAATAATAATTCATAGAAGAGTTACGTAGAGAATGAAATCTACTATAATCTATGAATTTAATACCCATCATCAATATTTTATCCTCAGAACATCAATCAATATGCACTGAATCAAATATTCATCTTTTGCACTACAGTGCCAAAGATATTCATCACCGTCATGTTCATTTAAACACCGCTCATCTTCGCACTCTGGTGCCAAAGATATTAATCAATCGGTCATGTTCATCTCAACACTGCTTCATCTTTGACTACAGTGCCAAAGATATTCTTCAGAAATCATTCATCTTTGCACTACAAAGCCAAAGATATTCTTAAGAAATCATTCATCTTCTGCATTACAAAGCAAAGATATTCCATAATATCATCATTTAAGATCGAGGATGATGAAAAATATTTTTAAAGAAACGAATCCAAAGAAACAAAATGACAAGGATTAAGGATTAAGGATTCGTACTAGGTTTTATCCACGTCCAAAAATACCTCAAAAATAATCATAGTAGTGTAAAATTCAAGAATGATCAAAACATTGATACAATCGTAGCTAAAGTATCCGTAATAGATATTTTGACAAAAAGAAAAAATTTTATTTTTCTATTGAATAAGTCAGATATCGTGAATAGTCAGATACGTGAATAAATAGTCAGATATCGTGAATAAGTAACTCAGACACCAAAAGATAGAAATTCCACAAAAACATCTTCACGCTTCATGAAATAGTACTTCGTGAATAAGAACTCGTGAATAAGAACTCATTGAATAAGAATCTCGTGAATAAGAACTTCGTGAATAAGAACCCATGAATAAGTAACCCGACATGAAAAGTTCCAAATTTGATAAAAACTTCAGATCAACATTTCAAAGATAATGATATTGAAGAAATAATATCATTACTGAAAAAAATAATATCCCTTACCTCGAAAGATCAAGATTTACTAAATTAGAATCACGGTGATATAGTCTTTGAAGGAAACTTGCACCGCCTCAGCAATACTCAAAGTATACTCAAAATACTCACAAGAATACGCTCAAAATATCGAGAGAGAAATAGAGAGAAAACTTCGCTTACGGTGTGATTTTCAATTCTAACCCAAGACCCTATTTATAGGAAAATCTTAGAACACCAAAGCAGTAAAATTTAATATAATATTAATATAATTATACAAATTTTCCTTAGCCCACCTTTTGGTCAAAACACCAGCCACACATGTTAATGATGTCCAAAAAATACAAAAAACGTTTTTCTTAACAAAATATAATTTAAACTCCCAAAATCAATTATTTTGAGCTTTCTAACTTCAATAATTCATAATAAATAGCCCTTTCATCAGAAAATTCAAATCTCATGAGTTTTTATAGGAAATTCAATTTTCTACAACTTTGCAGAAGAAAGTTTTTCCAAATTCCAAACAAAATCGACCGAAATTCACAAACCAAGCGATTTTACGTGCTATAATCAAATTTCTATTAATAATTGTGTCCACCAACACACAAAACATGTGTTAAACATTTAATGCCACAAAATACTCTTCCTCCTCATATACTCATATATCCCACATTCATTGTAAAATATCACCGCTAATATATTATTAAAATAATATATTTAAATGAATTATTTTATCGTAAAAAGATAAAATATTAATTTTCAACAATTGTCATTTTAAAAATTTTCTCCATCTATATCCACATAAAATCAATATTTTCCTCATCATATAAATCAATAATTAATTATTCATAAATAATATTACGTAATCACAATATTATGACAACTGTGCGCTTCAGGAAAGAGGGCTTTCCAATAAGAATTTTCTTCTTCTGCAAGCATGATTAGATGATCAAACCTCTCCTGTATGTAACTTTCTAGACATTGCCAATAATGTTATCTAATAATATTATTCGATAATATGAATTATTGCTTCGATAATGAAAGATACTTTGTGTAATGACAATTATCAAACAACAAAGAATATAAAATATCAACGCAGCAATTATTAACTCAATAAAATATCGAGCGATAATTATCAGTAACCATTATCGAGTAGTGCCTTTCTTACGTAAGAATCAATAATTGGTGCAATACCGCAGTGCTACCGCTCAACAACGCGTATTAGTGTGTTTTAACCACCGGGTATTCCAACAAAGATAATCTGCAAATAACTACGCCGTTATTTAAAAACAACTTATATTTGTCGCTTTCTTCATCCAATCGCTTTCACATGGGGCCCACACACATGGTTTCTTACCGGTCGCATAATATTATTCCCCGACAAAGATTTAATATTCCACGACCAAACGAATATTCCCCGACAACAATGAATATTTTATAACCACTTGCTTATTTTGAAATATTTGCGTATTTAACCCTTAACTATCCACATTAATCAAATCAACCCTTACTATTTCAAAATAATAAATAAAGGAAATTCCTTTTTATTTAAAAATTTCGGGGTCTTACACATCGTCTATCTTTTATCCCTGTAACATCAATCAATATACATCTGGAATCAAATATTCATCTTTGCACTCTGTGCCAAAGATATTCATCACCGTCATGTTCATCTAAACACTGCTCATCTTCGCACACTACTACCAAAGATATTCTTCGAAATCATTCATCTTTGACTCTGAAAGCCAAAGATATTCAATAATATCATCATTTAAGATCGAGGATGATGAAAAATATTTTTAAAGAAACGAATCCAAAGAAAACAAAATGACAAGGATTAAGGATTAAGGATTAAGTATTTTGTTTTATCCATGTTCAAAAATACCTCAAAATGATCATAGTGGTGTAAAATTCAAGAATGATCAAAACATGGATACAATCAAAGCTAGTATCCGAAATAGATATTTTGACAAAAAGAAGAAATTTTATTTTTCTAATAAAGTCAGATATCGTGAATAGTCTTAGTATCGTGAATAAGAACTCTACACCAAAAGATAGAAATTCCACAAAAAAACATTTTCACGCTTCATTGATAAGTACTTTGAATAAGAACTCATGAATAAGAACTCATGAATAAGAACTCGTGAATAAGAACTCATGAATAAGTAACTCCGATACATGAAAAAGTTCCAAATTTGATAAAAATTCCAACCAATATTTCAAAGATAATGATATCAAGAAATAATATCATTCGAGTAAGAAATTAACATCCCTTACCTCGAAAGATTAAGACTTCTAAATTTAATACCTAAAGTATAGTCTCAAGGAACTCAGACCGCCTAACAATACTCAAAGTATACTCAAAATACTCACAAGAATACGCTTGATAATATAGAGAGAAAACTTCAGCTTCTGGTGTGATTTTCAATTCTAACCTAAGACCCTATTTATAGGAAAACGCTAGAATACCAAAAGTTATAAAATTTAATATAATATTAATATATATATTAAGATTTCTACGCCCACCTTCCTAGATCTGATCTCAGCTCATTATGCACATGTTGTAGCCCACAAAACAAACAAAAACGTTTTTATTATTTAAAATATTTTAAACTTCCAAAATCAATTATTTGAACTTCGAACTTCAATAATTCATAATAAATAGCCATTCTATCAGAAAATTCGAATCTCATGAGTTTTTATAGGAAATTCAATTCTCTACAACTTTGCAGAAGAAAGTTTTTCCAAATTCTAAATAGAAATTGACCGAAATCCACAAACGGGGATTTTACGAAGTATAATCAAATTTCACCAATAAATGGGGTCCAATTGACATGTTTAACATGTTTTAAACATTTATTGCAACAAAAATACTCTTTCTCCTCAGATACTCATATATTCCACATTCGTTGTAAAAAATATCACCATTATTATATTATTAAAATATAATAATATATTTAAAAGAATTATTTAATCGTAAAAAGATAAAATTTCAATTTTCAACAATTGTCACATTTAAAATTTTTCTCCATCTATATCCACATAAAATCAATATTTTCCTCATCATATGAATCAATAATTAATTATTCACAAATAATATTACGTAATCACAATATCGACAACCAGTGCAGCTTCCAGGAAAGAGGGGGCTTTCCAATAAGAATTTCTTCTTCTTGGCGCAATTATTAGTGACCAAACCTCTCCTTATACGTAACTTTCTAGACATTGCCAATAATGTTATCTAATAATATTATTCAGATAATATGAATTATTACTTCGATAATGAAAATACCGTAGAATGACAATTATCAAACAACAAAGAATATAAAATATCAACGTTAAAGAATTATTAACTCAATAAAATCTTCGAATAAAGAATTATCATCAGTAACCATTATTGAGTAGTGCCTTTTCACGTACGTAAGAATCAACAATTGGTGCAATACCGTAACAGCATCTTCGTGTTTTAACCACTCGGGTATTTTAACGTAATTAATCTGTAATAATTACGCCTGTTATTTTTAAACCACTTATTTTTGTCGCTTTCTTCATCCAATCGCTTTCAGCATGGGGCTCCCACACGGGTCAAGGCGTCGCATTTAATATTCCCTTGACAAGCATTTAATATTCCACGACCAAACGAATATTCCCCGACAACAATGAATATTTTATAACCACTTGCTTATTTTGAAGTATTTGCGTATTTTACCCCTAACTATCCACATTAATCACATCAACCCTTACTATTTCAAAATAATAAATAGAGAAAATTAAATTTCATTAATAATAAGTTGGGGTCTTACAACGACCACAAATTATCCATGCATTACGGGCCAAGAACATTCGTGTATTCATTAATGGTCATGATCATGCCAACAACTGTCCATCAATGCACTACGGGCCAATGAGGACTTTTATCACATCATTTGTAAATATTACGGTCCATGATTACAATCGAATAATCCTCGGTCATAATCATACCAAGTCCATCTATGCACTACAAGCCACGTATGGCTTTCAACAAAATATAAACATGAGGATGATGACAATGATATAAGAATTCAATAAAACAAGTTCAAGAATTAATTTATCTAGAACCGATAACGTCCCAAATTGTCAACATGATATCGCTTTGTAGAGTAAAATTCAAGAATGGTCAGAAGAATATTTCCATGAAAAGATACTAAATGAAGCGCAAATATCAAAGATATTCCACTAATTTCACGGGTATAAAGTCAAAGTTTTAACCAACCGAGTATAATAAAGAATGGAATAACAAAAGAAATCACTACGCATGCGATGATCAAGACAAAGGTGATTATTCCAACAGTAATAATAAAGGGTGGAACCGTCCCCATGTAAACGCACGCATGTGATATATTCCGGCGAGCAATAAATAAATAAGAAAGTAGTCCCACAGAACGCACGCATGTGATATTCCGATAGAATAATAAATAATGGAACCAGTGTCCCGCAGTAAACGCATGCATGTGATATTTCGACGTAATAATAAAGAACGGAATATTAGAAGAATGTCACCATGTATAGGGTAGCTCACAGATACAAAAGTTATTCCAACGAGTAATAATAAATAATGGAATAATGTAAGTTCTCTTCACATGAGTACAACAAATAATATCCCTTACGAAAGACAACAAATAATATCCCTTACCGTAAAAGAAATCAATATAAGAGTAGGGAAGTAGCGAATACTTTTCTATAGGTTCTCTTGTAATTCTCTCTCTAAAGTTTCAAAGAATTCGTAAGAAATAATGAAGGAATGAGCTTTTATTTATAGGAAAATGGAATGAATAAAGAAACTAATTCATGAATCTGGTCCAGATTGATTTACTATTAAACCGACGGTCCATATTGGTTTACTATTAAAACTTAAAACAACAATTCATACCGATTTACTATTAAAACTTTAAACCAAATGATCCATATTGATTTACTATTATAACTCCACCAAATGTTCATATTGATTTATTATTATTATATCTTCAACCAACTATTCAAGAATTAGCACATCTCCTCATGGAATAATATTGTATTCGAATGTACAATACTAGAGTGAATAATGAATCCGGTGAATAGTAACTCGTGAATAGTAACTCATGAATAAGAACTCATGAATAGTACTCTCAATACCTAAAAGTGTCCCGAATAATTCATCAATTGAACAATATATCATATTATGCAGATGATACTTTGTAACAATAATTGAATCAATAATACGAGAGATATGATGCGGCCAATTATCGTGAAGCAATAATTGAGTATAACCGAGTGACTTCTCACGTAAGCATCAATAATAAATACCGTGTCCCATCGCAAGATACCACGCCAGACATCAGACTTTTAACACCGGGTGTTTCAACGATTAATCAGAAAACTTCCGTCGTTATTTTCATAAAGTATTTTTGTCGCTTTCTCTGTCTAACAATAATTACATTGGGGGTCCACCAATAATTGTACCGTCGTACGGATATTCTCCGATAAAAAGAATATTCTCCGACCAATCGAATATTATACAACCACTTGCTTACTTTGCAAAATTTATAAATATTACCCACAACTATAACATTACATCAAATCAACACCATAATATAAAAAAAAATTATTTCGAGAAAATTAAATCTTTATTCATAAAATCTGGGGTGAACCGTCAATCCATTCCCCGACTAGTCCCATCTATATTCTCATTTCCTAAAGTGAACAGTGAAAGAAAGGGTGAGCTCAACTAGCCCAGTAAAAAATATTATGACTAAAATAATATACAACAAATTATCATTAGTCTTCAACAGGGAAAAATCTGATAAAATATAATAGACAACAAGTTTTAGATCAACAACTGCAGCGGAATAAGCAATCCATTAGAAGAGTCAACTAGAGAAAGAATTCTACTATCTTCTATGAATTTAAAAGTCCATCATCAATATTTTATCCTCAGAACATCAATCAATACACATCTTTAATCAAATATTCATCTTTGCACCGCGCCAAAGATATTCATTTCAGATCACCAACTGGTCATGTTTATCTCAACACTGCTCATCTTTGCACTACTACGCCAAAGATATTCATTAGTATTCATCTTTGCACTACAGGCCAAAGATATTCATCGATTAATCATTCATCTTTGCACTACAAAAGTCAAAGATATTCAAGAATATCATCATTTAGGACCGAGGATGATGAAAAATATTTTAAAGAAAACGAATCCAAAGGAGATGTAAGGACAAATAGTAGGGATTCAGATAATGCAGTTTATCCAAGATCAATAATACTCCATAATAACCAATTTTGAAGCAAAATTCAAGAATAAAGATCAAAACATGGATACAATCAAAGATAGTAACCATAATAGACATCTTGAACAAAAAGAAGAAAATTTTATTTTTCGGTGAATAGTGCCGTATTCGTGAATAAAGGCCGTGATACGTGAATAAGAACTCTCACACCAAAAGATAGAAATTCCACAAGAAAAAATTATCATGCTTCGTGAATAGTACTCGTGAATAAGAACTCGTGAATAGTAACTCATAAGTAGTAACTCGTGAATAAGAACTCATGAATAAGTAACCCCATACATGAAAAGTTCCAAATTTGATAAAAATTCTAACCAATATTTCTAAGATAATGATATCAAGAAATAATATCACTTACGAAGAAAATAACATCCCTTACCTTGCAAAGACAATACTTCTGACTGGAATACTGGATATAGTGCTGAAAGAACTTGCACCGCTAATTAGAAACTCACAAAGTATCTAAATACTCACAAAATACACTCGATAATATAGAGAGAAAGAGAAAAACTTGTTTCTACGGTGTGATTTTCAATTCTAACTTAGTGCTCATTTATAGAAAATGTTAAGACGCCAAAGGCGGACTTAACCTCGCAACTTCAATGGCTTTACTCGCTACTATTCCCACCCACCACATTTGAAAATTTAATTGAGCACATTTCTCACCAACCAAAAGTGGGGCCCACCAATTCTAGAATTTTCCACCAAAATCATTTATAACCTAATTTTCGAATCACCACCTCGTAAAATTCATAACAAATTATACGCTCATTTTTAACGGCTCAAAATTTGTGGACATATACTCAACTTATATATGTATAACATATCCAAAAATTACAACGATCCAACAAATGGATTAAATATTATAACTCACACAATAAAGTCAGAATAACAATCGATTTGATCTTTTAATACCACTAATCCGACAAAATACTGATAAAACACCTCAACATTAACTCCTTCATTTATAATCACATAAATAAACCCATCATTTATATCCACATAAAATAAATGTTTTCTTATCATATGAATCAATAATTAATTATTTACAAATAATATTACAGAATCACATTTATGACAACCAGGCCGTTCCCAGGAAAGAGGGGGCTTTCCAATAAGAATTTCTCCTTACTTGCGCGCAATTAGGTGACCAAACCTCTCCTTGATGTAAATTTCTAAACATTGCCAATAATGCTATCTAATAATATTATTCAAATAATATGAATTATCGATCCGATAATGGAAAATATCGTGCGAGCGACAATTATCAAGCAATAATAATATAAAATATCAACGCAACAATTATTGAATCAATAAAATAAAATATTGAATGAAGAATTACCGTAACAATTATCGAGTAGTGTCTTCTTACGTAAGGATCAATAATTCAACAATACCGTGTCTTCTTCGCGCAACCACGCCAGACATCAGATTTTAACCACTGGTATTCCAACAAAGTTGTTAATTCAGTAATAACTACGCTGTTATTCAATTTTGTCGTTTTCTTCTTCCGACAGTTATACGTTATGGGGCCCATAAATAGCTGCGCCGTCGTATGAATATTTCCCGACAGAAAGAATATTTCACGACCAAACGAATATTCCCCGACACAATGAATATTTTATAACCATTTGCTTATTTTGCAAAATTTGCACATTTCACCCATAACCAAAGTATTATATCAAATTATCACCTTATTATTCACAATAATAAATAGAGGAAATTCGATTTTTATTTATAATAAGTTGGGGTCTTACAACCTCCCCTCCTTATGAAATTTCGTCCTCGAAATTGGCGTGACGCATTCGACCGTGTGTTTCAAAAGGTGAGGCTCACTTTCATTTCTGATTCCAACTCCCATGTCATTTCTTCAATAGCATGGTTCCTCCACAAAACTTTAACTTGTGGTATAACCTTTGTTCGTAAGACATGCTCTTTCCTATCCAATATCTTGACAGGTACCTCCTCGTACGTTAAATCTTCGGCTATCTCGTCTGGTTCTAACACAATAATGTGGTTTGGGTCGTCCACATATTTACGTAACATCGATACGTGAAAAACGTTATGAACACGCCGACATACTTAACGCTAAGAAAGGAGAGTCTATAGCCACGCTTCCTACTCGATTGAGGATATCAAATAAATCGAAAGGTCGGAGCTTTCTACTCTTCATCGACTCTTACTTCTAGAATAACGCATTCTTGCACCTTCTTCTTTATATTCATCACCCCAAGATTGTGTGGCTTGAGCGGTTTTAACTTTATCGATTAAAGTCGATTCTACTCAGATATTCGTTATCTTCACGTGGGTCCCTAGAGTCTTTAACTCTATCTTCATCATTTGTAAGTTATAATGAAATGAGTTTTTGTGTTAACAACGTCGCACTCATAAACGCATATGATCTTCTACTCAACGCGCTACGGCTACCACGTTTGCTTTCCCGATGGTATTGGTATTGAATGGTACGATCGTAATCTTCAATGAATCGAGCCAACGTCTTTGGCGCATTATATGTTTGTTTTGGTTGAAGAAATATTTAAGGTTTTAGAAATGGGTTTTGTCTTTGGGAATCAATACAAAATTCGATTTCACACTCTAGGGTAAAGCTAAGAAGTCCTTCGAGAATACGTCGGAGATTTATTAACAATAAAAATATCATTTAAAAACTGTGACTCTCATCCAAGACTTGGATAACACATGAAATGAAGGTTTCTACTAACGAAGTTTCAATCGATAAGTCAAAGTTTAACTTCTCTAGAGTTAAATTTAAACATTGAAATAAAACAAGAGAGATAAAATAATGGGTAGAATCCCAGATTCTAATAAGGTATGTATTTTCACAAGAATTTATAATTAACTAACCTGCGCTAACTTCGTTCAAGTTACTTCGCTTCTTTGAAGTCACGAAAAAACGCTTCTTCCTAAAAACCACCGACTTTGTTTTGTCCGTACTTTATAAAATTTGTAAATATTACCCACAACTATAATATTACATCAAATCAACACCATAATATAAAAAAAAAATTATTTCGAGAAAATTAAATTTTTATTCATAAAATCTGGGGTCTCACAACAAAGAATTGTGACATTCAAACTTTAAATAGTGGAGTTTGTCGCACACCAATCCCATATTATAACATATATTAGGGAATTTATAATGTTCTAATTTCACATAGTAATATGTGATATATTTTGATGTATATAAAGACTCAATTTAATTATCAATAACATTTTTATTTATAACATTATAAATAAGTTGTATGGTATGATGAACTATAAAGTTGCATGAAATTATTAATTATAAGAACAATAAAATAATGTGAAATTTATAAAATTTATTATTTATTAATTTTTAATTGTTTGAGTATTATGACGCCAGATAATAATAAAATTTTTTGTTATAAATAGTTATAATATGGATGTCCATTCATTTTCTATAACTTACATAACCTACATTCATTGATGAACTATTCATTCTCCCTATTTAAGTCATGTACTTGTGTAAATTATAAAATTGAGGCTCACTATCCATGTATTTTGTGGTACTTGAAGAATAATAGAAAATCTCACTTCTTAGATAATCTTCTTATGCTCTCTAATATTATAATACGTTATCGACATTTATTGCTTCTCAATTTCGTCTTGAAGATATTTGATTTGAAGGTGAAGGTATATATATATATATATATATATATATATATATATATATGCTATGATTATCAGTATGCTCATTTTTTTAAGTTTAATGTTCATGAATAACTGCAAGATACCGCATAATTGCAACAAACAAACAAAATAATGCATACACTTTTATATCTTTAAACATACATACTGCATATACATACATATATAATTATACTTATATATATGACTTCCATTATATGAATTAAGTACAACAAAGGTATGACTTGTGAATTGGTACAACAACATTTCCGTAAATAAAATTGACTTTATTTACTAATTTGTACAACACAATATTGTTGTTGTAGTTGGTATTTTATTTACTATTGTTGTTTATACCATACCACCTCTCTCTTTTGTACCAAATAAAGGTTCATCACAAAACTAGTATTCTCTCTCTCACACACATGGGGACACACGCATATTCCAACACCACCATCTCTCTCATCTAATTTAATCATATAGACTTAGATAAGCATTTTGTCATAGATTATTTACGATTTGATTTGTTTTAATATTAAAATATGCTATTATTTGTTTAGTGAACAAAACTAAGTATTGAATTTGATCAATGTTTATTCAATATTTAAAATTAAATTTCTAATGATTTTTAATATTTTCTTGTATGAAGTTACAATGACAAATCTTGCTAAATTCAATTTGTGGCTCTTGACATTCTACCGGGAAAAAATTATTTATCATGGGTGTTAGATCTTTGAAATTCATCTAGATGCAAAAGGTCTTGGTGATACTATCAAAGAAGGAAACAAAACATCTAGTCAAGATAAGGCCAAAGCGATGATATTTCTTCGTCATCACCTCCATGAGGACTTAAAATTGAATATTTGATCGTTAAAGATCCACTTATCCTTTGGAACAATCTAAAGGAAAGATATCGACCACCGTAAAACCGTAATACTTCCTAAAGCTCATTATGATTGGATGCATCTAAGATTACAAGATTTTAAATCAGTAAGTGATTATAACTTCGACTATGTTTAGAATCGATTTCTAAATTACAATTATGTGGAGAAAAGATCACCGATGCGGATATGTTAGAAAAACATTCTCCACCTTTCACGCATCTAATATGCTCCTGCAGCAGACAATATCGTGAAAAGGGCTTTAAGAAATACTCGAATCGATTTCACGCCTCCTTGTGGTGAAAGCAAAACAATGAACTATTGATGAAAAATCATGAGGCCCGGCCCAATCGGATCTCGCCCATTCCTGCAGTGAATGCCGTAACATATAATGAAAAAAAAGAGGTCACGCCAAAGAGTCGTGGGCGTGGTTATGGACGTGGACGTGGACGTGGTCGAAATAATCATCGTGGTGGTCATTTCTCAAACACATATACCCACCAGAAGCGGGAATATAAGGATGGAAAACGCGAAAAAGGTTGAAACAAATCTTGATTCTGGAAATGATGATTTTAATTATGGTTGTGTGGATACCACTCATCTAGATGTTAATGATTTTTTCTCAAATCCTGAAGAAAAAAAATTGACTTCTTGTTTGGTGATGAGAGTGTCCAAATATAAAATTTTAAATGATGCTTTGATGTTATTGGACTTTATTTTAAGCATTAATAAAATTCTAATTATTATGTTTTTATCATGTTTAACTGTTTCCTTATGATTCGTTATATATGGGATATTTTATTAATCTAATTATGTATTTCTTATTTTCATTGAATAACATAGATACTCTCTTGATTCGATTTGCAATGAATGGCGAGATATATATGTCATGACAGTATACACTTACTACGCATTATATATTACGAATAAGAAATATTTTTCTTCTTTTATAATGCAAAAGGCCAATGTTAGTACGATATCGGGTAGTGCAAAATTGATAGAAGGCTCCAGAAGAGCTAACATTTTCTTGCCTGGAGGAACAAAATTTGAAATTGATGAAGCATTATACTCTCCCAGGTCTCAAAGAAATTTATTGAGTTTTAAGGATATCCGCCGAAATGGGTATCATATTGAGACAACATGTGAAGGAAAAATTGAGTATCTTCACATTACGAGTATAATCTCGGGTAATAAAAGTGTATTAGAAAAATTACCAGCTTTTTCCTCTGGTTTGTACTACACGAGAATTAGAACAATTGAAACAAATATGGTTGTTAATAAAAAGCTAACGAATCACAATAACTTTGTTGTTTGGCATGAACGGTTAGGACATCCTGGATCGATAATGATGCGAAGAATAATTGAGAATTCATGTGGACATCCATTGGAGAACCAGCAGATTCTTCAATCGAATGATTTCCCATGTCTTCGCTTGTTTTCAAGGCAAGTTAATTGTTAAATACCATCACTGGCTAAGATAGGGATTTGAATCCCTTACTTTTACTCGAACGAATACAAGGTGATATATGTGGACAATTCATCCACCATGTGGACCTTTTAGATATTTTATAGTTTTAATTGATGCATCAACAAGGTGGTCACATGTATCTCTATTATCAACTCGCAACCTCACAGCGTTTGCGAGGTTACTTACTCAATTAATCGATTTACGAGCACATTTTCCGGATTATCCCATCAAGAAAATTCATTATTGACAATGATCTTGTGAATTTACTTCCCAAACTTTCAATGATTATTGTATGTCTATTGGGATAAGTGTTGAACATCCCAGAAGCACATGTTCACACACAAAATGGCCTTGCGAATCATTGATTAAGCGTCTTCAATTGATTGCAAGACCATTACTTGATGAGATCAAAACTTCCAATTTACGCTTGGGGTCATGCTATTTTACATGCGCAACACTAATTCGCATCGGACCAACAAGTTATCATAAGTACTCCCCTTTACAATTGGTTTTGGTCGAGAACCAAATATTTCTCATCTAAGAATTTTTTTCAGTTGTCTTTGTATATGTTCCAATTCCTCCACCACAACGTCTTAAGATGGGACCTCAAAGGAGTTTAGGAATATATGTTGGATATGAATCCCCATCTATAATTAAATATTTAGAACCATCAACAGGGGATTTATTTACAGCTAGATTCGCTGATTGTCATTTTGATGAATCAGTCTTCCCAACATTAGGGGGAGAAAATAGGCAGCTAGAAAAAGAGATAAGCTGGAATGAATTATCATTGTCTCATTTTGATCCTCGTACAAAACAATGTGAACTAGAAGTTCAGAAGATAATTCATTTACAAAGTTTAGCAAATCAATTGCCAAACGCATTTTCTGACCCAAAGAGTGTAACAAAGTCACATATACTAGCTGTTAAATGCTCCAAATAAAATTGATGTCCCAAAGAGGACAACCTCTTGTTGCTTAATGAACCCAAAGCACGCTTGAAGCGTGGTAGACGATCGGTTCCCAAAGATAAAAATCCTCGTATGAGAAAAGGAACAAAGATTCAAGATGGTCATGATGAGGAAATGGGAACTCCGGAAGAGTCATAGAAAAACCTCTGAGACATGACTAATATTACGGTTCCAAAAGACAATCAGTACACAAAATCATTAAAATGAAGAGATCTCGATAAATTATGTCATGTCCGAAAAATATGGAACCGAAATGAAATTGGCGTCGATAATGTTTTTTTCATACAATATAGCGTTAGATGTTATAAAAGATGACGAGGATCTTGAACCAAGGTCTATTGAGGAATGCATGCGTAGAATTGATTGGCCAAATGGAAAGACGCATTGATTGGCGTAATTAAAATCTCTTGAAAAGAGAAATGTTTTGGACCAATGAATTCCAGGTACACGATGGTGTAAAACCGATTAGGGTACAAATGGGTTTTTGTTCGAAAACGAAATGAAAAGGGTGAAATTAATGCGACATAAAAAGCACGACTAGTTCTTGAAGGATTTTCACAAAGACCCTTATTGATTATGAAGAGACATACTCTCCGTGATGGATGTGACTACTTTTCGATTCCTAATCGATCCCGCAATAAAGAAGGACTTCATTTAAGTCTAATGGATGTCAATTCTGACATACTTGTATGGCCCACTTGATAATGAAATTTATATGAAACTCCCGAAGGATTTAAATTGCGAAGCATGTAAATCCAGTTCTCGAGAAACGATGATTTCGATCAAATTAAATAGATCTCTATATGGATTAAAACAATCCTATTAGCATGTGGTATAACCGCCTTAGTGAATATTTGTTAAAGGAGGATATAAGAATGATCATGTTAGCCCATGTATTTTTATAAAGAGATCTAGATTTGAGTTTGTTATTATTACGATTATATGTTGATGATCTAAATATCATTGGAACTCCTAAAGAGATTTCAAAGGTAGTAGAGTACTTGAAAAGAGAATTTGAAATGAAAGATCTTGGAAAAACAAAATTTTGTCTTGGGTTACATATAGAGCATTTAAAGGACGGTATTCTTGTGCATCAAACATCTTATATAGAGAAGGTGCTAAAACGGTTTTATATGGACAAAGCACATCCGTTGAGCACCCCAATGGTTGTGAGGTCACTTGATGTAAATAAAGACCCTTTCCGACCTCGAGAAAATGATGAGGAGATTCTTGGTCCTGAAGTACCATACTTGAGTGCAATTGGAGCACTAATGTATCTTGCTAGCCATACACGACCTGATATATCATTCTCTGTCAACTTATTAGCAAGATATAGCTCTTGTCGACCCAAGGCATTGGAATGGAATTAAACATATACTTCGTTACCTCTGAAGTACAAAGGATATGGGTTTGTATTTTCCTAACCAACCCAAAACAGATTTGATTGGTTTTGCAGATGCAGGGTACCTATCCGATCCTCATAATGCTCGATCACAAACTGGATATGTATTCACTTGTAGTGGAACCGCCATTTCTTGGCGTTCGATGAAGCAAACTATAGTAGCTACATCTTCTAACCATCTTTGAAATTTTGGCAATACATGAGGCTAGTCGTGAATGTGTATGGTTAAGGTCTCGTAATTCAACACATACGAGGAGCTGCGGTTTTATCTTCGGGAGAAAAACACCGAAGGTCTTATATGAGGATAATCTGGCGTCGTTGTCCAACTCAAGGAAGGATATATCAAAGGTGATAGAACAAAACATATTTCACCAAAGTTCTTTTCACTCACGACCTTCGTAAGAATGGTGATATAAATGTTCAAAGAAATCCGTTCAAGTGAAAATTTGGCGGTTTTATTAACAAAGGCGCTTCTACTTCTACATTTGAGAAGCTAGTCCACAACGTTGGATTACGTCGACTCGAGATCTCAAATGATATAATCATGAGGGGAGTAATTAATTTTTTTTTTCATAAAGCAATATCTCATAAGTTTTGAAGAATTATGTACTCTTTTTTCCTTCACTAGGTTTTTATCCCACGGGTTTTTCTAGTAAGGTTTTAACGAGGCATATTCTTCAAGAATGGACATCCAAGGGAAGTGTTATAAATAGTTATAATATGGATGTCCATTCATTTTCTATAACTTACATAACCTACATTCATTGATGAACTATTCATTCTCCTATTTAAGTCGTATACTTGTGTAGCCTTTATAAATTGAAATTTCACTATCCATGTATTTGTGGTGTGATTTGAAGAATAATAGAAAATCTCACTTCTTAGATAATCTTCTTATGCTCTCTCTAATATTATAATAATTTTTAATATATTTAGTCAATTTTATTAAAAAATATCATTCGTAAAAAAATATTTTTTCTCTATAAAAGTCATTCTCTTTATATGAAACAATATTACCATGATAATTTTATCACGTAGTATTACTAAAATAATAATTTATTATTTTAAAATTAAAATCAATAAAATTATAATTTTGGTATTTAAATTTATCATACATGTGTGATATTGTTTATAGATTATCTAGATATATTTCAAAAACTAATGTTAGTTTTAAATATAATTTTATCATGTGGCACTACTAAATTAATAATTTATTATTTTAAAAATTAAAATAAATAAAATTATAATTTTGGTATTTAAATTATTCATACATGTGATATTCTTTATAGAACAACCGGAGTTTTAAAGATATATTTGAAAAATTAATGTTATTCTTAAATAGATTATTAATTTTGGATGGGGGAGAGTAATTATTATTTTAAATTTTCAATTGTACACATTCAAAAAATCGCCCGTTACCCAATAAACCCAAGAATTCCCTCGCGCGCTTTCGCTCCCCTAAAAGCTAGGGTTTTAGAAGTTACTGAACTGAAAGTCCTTCACTCTCAAAATCGAACCAAAATAGTACCAAATTTAGCTTTCTTCCGCCCAATATATTCCAATTTTAGCCCAAAAATCAACATGACTGAACCAATTATGAGAGTTTTCAACCGTTCAGAAACATTTGAGAAGTACGAAGCCACATTGAAAGACTCAATTGATCACTTCATTGCGGATTTCCGCAGAGGTCAAACCGATTTCTCGTATTTCCAGATGATTATCTTCCGGATGATCCAAAAAATGGAAGACCCACCTCTCGAATATATCTGGTTTTATTCGGCAGTTACATTTCATAGCTCTAAATTAACACTTCAGGAATCATCGAAGAAAGTATTGATAGTTAAGGATTTACTTCAGTCAATAGTGTGGTTTTCGGAACCTTGTAATGGGTTGCAGAAAGTCGCTGTACTTGCTCCGGTTTTATACATTTTGTATAGTTGTTTGAAAAGAGATTTGTGTTCAAGGGGAGAAATTGAGGGTTTAGTAGAAGTGATTGTGAGTTATATTAGCATATGTTGTGTTAATGACTTGGAAGAACAAGACAATGTGTTGGGTGATTATATGATGGTGAATTTTCTAGATTTGATACGGGCTTGGAATGTGGACCAACTTGGGAAGAGTTGTGAAATGGATGATGCTTTAAGGTTATTTTTCCCACTTCTGAGTGATGAAGTTCGTCAGCAGGTTAACATGGGGTGTGGGATGAGATTTCTAGCTGGAATTGTTATGGCTGAATTTTTTTTATTGAGGTTATGTTTGAGGGTTTCAAGAAAGGAGTCTCAGGGTGAAATGCAAATTTCAATGGCTCAGACTGTCAAGGGGTTTCAAAATTCGTGTTTTCATGGTGAGAATCATTACTGCTCTGGACCGATTAATTTTCTTGGTCAAGTTCCTATGTTGAATGTTGGTGCTTTAATAGTTAAGTAGAAACAGTGAATTTTTGTTCTTCTTCATTGAAATTTATGGCATTATTATGTTCTAAATACTTATAATATTGGTTGCATAATTTGTCTTATATTTGTACTTTAAGGTGAATTATGTAATGGCTAACTTATTTATTGAGGTTTTCATTTGCATATGGAGCTTAGTTTTATTGAGTACAAAAATAATTTATACTGTATTAAATGATACTGAAATTTGTTGTTAGCTTGTTGGTGGCGATGTGTGAGAGTTAAAAGCAATGCAGTTATCTTATTTGGAAGGAGCACTGCATGCATAAAAGTTCCATTAATTGATCATTGATACACTAATTTGGTATATCTTATTTTTACCAAATTTGATGATACCATAAATGCATGGCCATTTCATTGATGCTCTGATCTTGAATTTTAGTTTGCCACAAATTAAAAATCCTGCTTCAATGTTTATTTTGTTACCCTGAAGCCAAGTTTGCCTAAAGTTTGTTGTTTTCTCGGAATATGTAAAATTATATTATAAATCCTCTCTGTACTAGCCATACCTCGGTCTTTTCATTCCTCAAAAGTTCATTTTATTATGTTTTTGGATATTTTACTTTGAGTTGGTGTTGGTTTAATGCTTTTATTTATTTGATTTAGCTTATTTCCATCAAAATAAAACCAAAGCTTGTATATACCATTTAGATGAGGTTTTGTCTGTGGAATATATGTATTAACCTTAACCAGATTTTGTAACAATATAGAATTATAATGTGGTAGTGTTAGTGGCTCTATAGTTAGATGAGCTCTACATTAATATACTATGGGGTAGCTTAAGTGAAGCAAGTTTTTTGAAATGGGTGTGGAAGTAAAAATAATGCACATGTAGCAATTGGGACTAGCATTGATGCATTGCGAAAATTGTAGCTTCTTTCCATTGATGTTTGATCCTCCTATTTATAATTCCTAATTATACTCTTAAGTTTCATCATCTCATTTGTGCACAATGTAATAAGCAATAGTTATGGTCTTGCACATTTGGTAGTGATAAACTACCAGCCTTGTTTCATTGCTTGTAATTTGCATGCTTTACATATATGTAAATATTTTCATAATCTTTAATGAGTGCCAACAATTCTTTCTAAATTTTCAGCTTTAAGGTTTGTGTCTGTACTGTATGGAAGATATAATTGTGAACTTCCAGTTGTTTTAGTGATGTACTTTATTTGATCAGTTTTCCTTGGCCAACAAAAAAAAAACACGTAACTTAATATAGCGAAAAGCATTTAATGCTCCAAAATATGGCTAAAAAGCAAAGAAGTATTGACCAAAATTGTAAACATTGGATATTTTGTGTAAAATCTCGCATTCAAGTTGGTTCACTTACATAAAGGCATCAAAGCATTATCCTTCACTGGAACTGCAAAACTAGGGTTCCATTCTTACCTCTACGGGGCTACCGATTCTCTTCCATTTTTGAGAAAATTTCTCAAACCTTCCTAATTGAGCCATTGCTGATATAAATCTATCCATTTTGTGCTGAATTCAACATGAATGAACCAACTTTTGATACAATCATCGGCCCAAACCTGTGTGAAGACTATGAACTCATGTTGGAGGATTCAATTAATTTCTTTCTAAAAGAGTTCTGCAGAGGTGGTTCAGATTTCTCTGCTTTCCAATCAAATTTTTATTGCCTGCTTCAAACAATGGCTGATCCTCCGCTTGAGATCCTGTGTTTCTACTTGGCAATGTCATACCACAGTTCTAAAGCAATCCTTCAAGGCCCTTCACAGAAGTTACTGGTTACTAAAGAGTTGTTCCATTTAGTACATTCGTGTTCAGCTCCGTTTAATGCCTTAAAAAAGGTCTCTGCACTTGCTCCGATCATATATGTTTTCCATAATTCAGTAATTAGTTTATCAGAGACAGATTTATGCTTGGGAAGATAGATAGAAAGCCTAGTAGAAAAGGTTGTTAGTTATATTAGCATGTGTTGCCCTTTGGAGGAACAAAGTGAAGGGTTGGATAAATTGACATTTCGTTTTTTAGATCTTGTACGGGTTTGGATGGTGGATCGAGTTGACGCGAGTTGTAATCTTGTGGACCATTTGACGGTATTTTTTCCATTTCTAAGTGATGAGGCTCGACTGAAAATAAATGTAGGGTACAGGATGGCCTACCTAGCCAGGGTTGTTATGAATGAAATATTTTTATTAATGCTAAAATTGAAACTTGGTTTGGGGGTCTGGGGAGAGAATCTGCGGAGGGATATGGGTGATTGGGCAATGCAGACTATCAAGGGATTTCAGAATTTTATCTTTTTAGGTGAGCTTTTATTACTTTTTCATTAGATGAATAATTGTTATTGTATCAAGGGATTTCAGAATAATATCTTTTTTAGTGAGCTTGTTATTACTCTTTAATTAGATGAATTGTTGTCATTCTTTACATGAATCTGTGGCATTTGACAATGCAGAAATAGTTTGATTATAGTGTTACATCCCTTTAACATGCATATACATACTTATTACATGTCCTTTACAATGTATGTAGTTATATCATGTAACATTTCATCATCCAATGAGGCCTTAGCTTATGTGATGTTGTTGCATAATATGAAAACATACTCCAAATAGTTATTCCAGCTTTTTAGATACATGGTGCAACTATGGTGGTATCAACCAGATAATGTCAATTCAAGTCATCTAATTAAAGGGATCAAACTGTGGCTAAAAGTTTCCTTTAGTCAAGTGACAAGATGTCACTTAAATAATCCCTAGTATGGTTTTCATTCACGATTTTATGCACATAGATTGCTTTCTTTCTTTTGTTTTCTTATAATTTCCAAACATAGAATTGTATATAAGTTCCAACAGAGATGACATATCTCCCTCTAAATAATCTATTTTAGAGTTCTTTTAACTATTCTTATGGTTCTTTAATTGATAAATTCCTATAAAGGCAAATTTGTTTTTTGGGAAGTGGGGTGGAATTCACCTAGCAAAAAGTTAAGTCATAGACTCATAGCCAATGCGATACAAAGTATTAGTCTTTTTCTAGCTTGATTGCGAAGCACGGTTTGGAAAGGTCAGCTGAAAGATTTGATTTAGATAGAAACGAGGAAAGTTTGTACCAGAACTACAAGTAAAACATATTGTGCTTAATATAATTTTGCTCTTTCACTTTGATCGGTTAATTTATAACCATATGTTTTTCTCTGGTTCCACAGAACAGGCTAGGAGTGAACTTGTTAGATGAGCTGGTTCCATGTCATTCATTCCATATATATTCCATATTCACTTGAAATAAAATAATCAACACTATATATGTTGTTTATTATGTTTATAGTTATAATGTTCAATGAGTATCTGTAATATTATGTAAGCAAGAGGAGCTGGACTCTTTTTCTTTCATTTTTTATCTCCTCATTTTAGGGAAATTAAAATTCTGGTAAGTTGACTCTCACATGTATATTTCCTGTTTTTTTGGCTCCTGTCAGATATACTTCTCAGAATGATGTTGGAGCCAAGTTTGCCTGTTACCACCTTATTGGTTAGTATGTTTATTCTTTCATTTAGACTTGGTTCAGTTCTAGATTCTAAACTTTAGTGGCATCAACATATCATTAACACCTAAGAAGATTAGTGTATTCAGTATAGAACCACAGATATTTCTTTATTCTCCATAACCCCCGAGTGGTTGTTTTTTAGCTGGTCACTGTACCGCCATTGATCATGTTAGGAGTGCCAAGTCTACTCTTCTTTCTCTCTCTTTTTAGCTGTTCTGTTGCATTCGTACTTTAATAGATAATTTGACATATTATCCTCTACTCTCCACTTCCCCCAAGTGGGTTAAATATCGTCTTTAGTTGGCCACTAGACCACCATTTTTCATGTTAAGAGTGCCAAGTGTACCCTTCTTTCTTGGTCTTTTTAGTTGATATGTTGCAGTCATACTTTGATAGACAATCAGACATATATTGTTTCCCATAGAAGGGAGCACATTGGTACTATTGTGGATCTCAATTCAAGGGCCAATTAACAATTTGTTTCACGACTGCAGAGTTCTGAGGAAGAAGTTTTTCTTAGGAAAGTATTGTATGATGCTGTGTTACTGGGAGAATTTCCGTTTCTAAAATCTGGTAGATCTACTCAGTTACCTGGAAATGATTTGATAAATATGTCCTTGGTATGGTTGCTCGTTGCAGACAATGCCATACAGTTTGTAAGGTATAGGATTACAATTGTAGTAAAGATGCAATTACAGAGTTTTAGAATGTTTTTTGCAATAATTTGTGAAATTTGTTGGCTTACAGGGAACATGGTGAACATGCCACAGCCATTTCTTACATAGAAGCCTTCTCTAAATCTGACTTTCCTAACCTGTTAATCAGATGGTTCACTAATCAAACTGGCATGGAAGAGAAACAGGGTAGACCATATACACCCACTCCTAGAGCCCTAATCAGTAAGTTAATTTTTTCCTTTACCCTTTCTTACTACTAAATAAAGAACATTAGTTTTGGTTCCTTCAAATGGAATCTTTTTGTGTTACCGATGCTTAAATACTATCTTCTTCATGTATCCCTTGGCAAAAGTAAATGCTGAGCCCCCCCTACCCCCTCTTTTTACTTTTCTTGTAAATGCTGAGCCCCCACCTTATTTACTTTTTCTTGTTAAACTGAGCATTTATCAGAAAATGGTGAAAGAAGCTAGATTGTCTTAGGTTATTGTAGTGTTTATCTAAGTTGGTAACACCTTGATTCGGAAGTAGTAAACATCCTTTTTTTGGGTACTTCATGGAATTTTTTTTGTGTTTTTTTCCACTCGCAATTCTTTTTATGTTTAACTATATGTTAACTCTTTTCAGAATGGCTATTGGTCCTTGAGGATCAGGGGATTAGAGTTTTTAGCAAAGACATTTTTAAATTACATGCTAAAGCTGAGATTTGCAAGAAGAGAGTGAACTATGCACTCCCGGCATTTAAGCCAGCTGATGAAAACACCTTCTTTGACCTTGAAAATGACGTGAATGGGGGAAACAAAGTTTATGGGGATCAAGAGATGGTCCATTTGCCAGTGTCTGCCTGTCTGGTGAATCCAACAAATCCCCATGGGAGAAGGAAGCGCGAAGAAGAGATGAATGAAGAGGCAACGCGGAATAAGATTGTCAAGTATAACTTCCATGAAAATTCAGTGACTGAGAAATTTCTGCCTTTCGTCGTCAGTGATGCTTTGATTAGTGGAAGTGAGGTTAACACTCCGGCTCATGGAAATGAAATGGAAACTACAGTTCATGATGATGGTGATGAAGATATGGAAGATATGGGATGATCAAATCCTGTAATGCAGCTCTTTATGTACATTCTGTTGTTATTTTGTAGAAGTTTGGAAGGACAACTTTGTTATGTTGCTGCCCTGAGCTACTAAAACTTCTGGCTTGTCCAGGGGTGAGGTTACCTATTAAAAGGAGGAAAGCAAGTGGCCCTCTTACTATCTAGAATTTTATTAGAATTTTAAGCCTCAACTGCAGTGTCAACAAGTTTGCCCCTCATATTTTGAAAATGTGATGTCTACTTCAACTTTTACCTCTTTATTTTATTTTTTCCCGCCAGAATCTTACTTATCTACATACATAAGGGAGAGATTTAGTTAAAAGCCTAAAAATACTTGGGAGAGATGGACGGATAAATACAAATTTGCTAATGAGTTCAAATAGAAAATAACAGCAGTCTAACATATGGTCAAGTAAATAGATTGAAATTATAGAGCAAATGTACATTTAAAGTTATGTTCTACACTTGATTTATATCCTCCTCTATATGATCAAGCTAAGCAGTGCTCAGTGCCATTTTTGCAATGTATCTACCTTCTTTCCCGTGTCAAATCATTCTAAATCTTTGGTTATGGATGCTTATAAGATTTCTATGTTGACTAGCAGTTTCTTCACCATTCCGAAGACCTTTCCTCCTATTCATCTCTGAGTACATTTCATCAATCATTGGTTTCCAGAGACGAACTCGAGCATTTATAAACCAATTGGACACCTGATTATTAACACAGATAAAACAAGATGAAGTAAGAACGAAAGATTGGAACTTGGGATAATACCAATTAACAGTGTAGGATTTCAAGGGCATGTCAAAGAGACAAAGATGAATATCATTCCATCACATTATTCATATGGACAGTTAGGCAGAGGTACAAGGTTGTGTTATACATATATATTAATAAAGTCAAGTATAAAATTATTTCTAGAAAATATTAGAAAGAAGTAAAACATTAAAACTGACTAGACATCCTGTAAAAGTTTAAAAAACATTCTCCTTGTAGGGGCAAAAACATGTAGATTTGATCATGCAAGTGCTGCAAGCCTGAATGAAAACAAACATGGGCTTAGGAGTCACCTGGCTTCTTGTCAATCCACTTTTTACCGCAAGCAAGTGCTTCTCAGCATCCTTTGGATACCTGCAATCCGTTAAATTCAAAATTCATGCAAGATTCCAGCCTTCATAAGGGATGATAATGATTTCTATCTTGCAAGTACTAAAGTCTTATTTTATTTAGAGCCACGTAATGATAGGAACATAGTGTAGAAAGTTTAACCTTCTTGATTTGGATCAGGACATGTAACCCAAATTATTTAAAACATATGCAATGTTATGATCCCTAAATGGGAATTAATCAGAATTTCAAGAAAAACCAAATCCTATTAAATATCAAGAAAGCATTCTAAACAACACTACATTGAAATCCCAAGAATGTTCAATTGGGAGGAAATAGAATGAAATGATAAATTATTTTTGGTAAAGTACTTACGGGTGAAGAAAATTCTGAAACATCCATGCCCTTAGAACTGAGACGGATCTTTCTGGCAGGCCTCTCTGCGGTCTCCACAACTGATGTTCTTTTCTTCTTAGCTGCTGCATAGCCCATTGCTTCCGGATGAAAGATGTTTCAAACGACCTCTCCTCTTCCCTTGTACCTCCTTCTAGATGAGCTCCCATTACAAGAATATATTTGCCAATTCTCTCCCGAAGGCTTTTATACAAGAGAGATATTGTTTGAAGAGCAAAACGAGTACGTATACGAGGATCCAATTCAGTTACAGCATGGAATGCTGATATTACTTTATGGATTTCATCTGAGCATTGGTTGTATTGATTGTCAACCTGAGTTCAGAAAAGTATTATGATGATCAGGCAAAACTTAATGTTGAAGTTGAACTAAAGTTTTCAATTATTTTTTTGTGTAAAACCTAAAATCACATCAAGACACTTTTCTGAATTCATACCGTGAAAGGTGCTCCAAAATCTTTTGACCAATTTTAGGATACTTAATCAAGTCAATTAGAGAAATTTATGTATACCAAACAACAAAGATACTAATTGAAATGAAATTTGAGTTTTTAATAAGCATACCATTTGTAGTAAATCCAGCAAGTGCTTCTTCTTAGCTTCAACATCCCGTCTGCACAACATTGGGTCACTGCCATCAGGAAGATTATCATGATCCATCACCGTACAACTTTTTCCAGCATGTTGACTTGAAGAGAATGAAAAGTTTTCTGCAGCTCCACTTCCACTAATTGGATAGCTTAAATGCTCTGAATTTTCGAGTGTGGAGCTAGCAAATGCAGCAAGTATTTCTTGCATCTCAATAAGAAATCTTGATCCCGATAACAATTGTGAAAGTTGGACAGGTTTATATCCACACATCGAAGAAAGATTCTTGCCGCTGCTAGATATTTGTCCTGAACCCAACCGTATTTTATGCAAAGAATGACAACTTAAGCTAGACCGACTAATCTCTGAACAATGTTCTGGGATTTTTGTTCCACAAATAACTGCAGGCTGGCATGTAGAAAGACTTGGGGATAGCTCATTACTGTATCTGGAGGAACCATAAGTACTATCAGAGCTCATATTAGTATTTTCTGATGATATCCACCCATTTTGATCCATGTTCCCCATAATATGGAATGGTTCAAGTCCTGTTCTTTGAGGAACTGTTGCAGCAAGTTGAGGAGCAGAAACCTTTTGGATGTCCCATTTACCGCTAATATCACCAAACATTCCAACATAACCATAGTTTACAGAATTTTCAAGTGAAGAGTGTACGGTATCAGAGTAGTCACTCGAAAAAAATGTTCTCGAAACTTCCCTAGGATCTGCTGAAGGCAACGAAATCTCAAAATTATTTAGATTCTCATGAGGACCATACCTTGCAGCCAAAAGGTTTGCAAGTGAAGCAGCAGAAATGGGCATTGCAGCCATAAATTGATCCTGAACTTCAATGTTACTGATTGGACATGATCTGCTTATTGAGGTATCCCCAATAGCAATTTTCTCAATATGTGAACTCCTAGGGACCAGTGCACTAGAAGTAGCGATACCAGCATGATTTGTCAAGTGAAGACCCCCATGGAGATGATTTAGTTGTTCATCTTGCATCATAGAAAGTGCAGGAAATCCAGCCATGATCTGGTTTTGTTCATTCAGATCATCTGAATTCATGTGAATAAGAGAAACTGAGGTTGAATGTGAAATTTTTCCACTTGTAATGATAGGGTTCTGGAAGGCCATATCTATTGGCACGCTAAATACATCTTTATCCATTATATTATGTGATGATAGAGAATCAAAAAGCATTAATTTTACACAACCTCTAAGTTATTCTGAGAGCTCAAAGTTTTAATCTGCATGTGAAGCTGGTTCCTTTCAAATATAATGTTCCCAAATCTTCCGGAAGATCTCTCAAATGATCAGGCGAGAGACTATACCACAGTATTCTTGATGACCCCAATTAGCTCTGCATACTGCATAAAGCTGCGACAAACATCACCTAGAAAATTTAAATTCCAAGAATTAGTTCCATTGCCACTCACACACTGACAATATGCATAAGAGTTAAAGAAAGTGTTGTTCCATTTGGTGGCCAGATACTGCAGAAATATACCGCACAAGTACACATCCAATTAGTTGCAAGAGCAAACAAAGAATCATGATGGGAGAATTACAAAGGCAAATTGCAGTGAATTTTTTTTCTCGCAATTGAACTATATATCAACTTTGCATCAATAGTCGAGTCTAACATGCAAAGAGTACTATTAAAATCAACGGAAACTAATCTAAAAATGAAAAGGCAGTAGACAGAGGCCAAATCAGCCAGGATGCAGAGTTACCTATCACCGATTAAAGGTTAATAGGAGTATATGAACCCAAATTTAAAACATACAGGCACGACACACAGTCAGAACCTAATTACCAAAACAAAAGTACATGTGGAACCTAACTTAATCAAAAAGTCGAGTACACTAATCTACATTTATTCTTCAGTGTATCTCTGATATTCAAATGTAACCTCAAACATAGTCTTAACAATGTGGTTTGCAATTAACTAGGAAAATGGGTGTTAGCAACTATATTTGGGGAGCATCTTGGAAAAATTTACAATTTATAACAAAAAATACGAAAAACATGTGATGTGTAGACATAGTGCCCACAATCAAGAACCAAAAGGAGACCAAAACATCATAACTTGGAGAAGATCAGTTCTCACATGAGAAGCAATGAGTAGGAGCATTGTTAGGCTAGTAACACCCCTTCACTATACCTATTATTATTATCTGTTTTCACATCAGAATAGTTGGAAGCCATTTTCATCAATCTAGCTTTGGTCAACTAAAAGATAGAAGACAAATTTGAAGCAGAAATGGGAATTTTCAGCTCATGGCTGAGGTAGCACTTGCTGTAGTAACTTAAAATTACAAATGGCACCAAGAGAAAACTACTAATCATATAAACCAATTAGCTAAAGATACATATAACACTCACAATATGAATTTGGACTGATTAAGTTCAGCTAGGAAGTTTAAAACAGAATTCTTCAGAGCAAATGTATTGTTTCAAACATAAAAGGGAAGTAGAATCAAAGACAATAAGAGAAAAACATGTAAACCAACCTTGCATTGATTTGCAGAAGAAATATGATCCACCAACAGATCAAATTCTTTGACATGCAATCTCCTCCAAAAGCCTTTTCACAAGAATATAATGGGGTCAATCATTTTTAAGCAATCACTGGATTTTCCTAATTAGAACATAGATATATTTCCAATATTCAAAAGAGACAAAGTGGATTTTCCTCAAAGATCCCAACACAAAGTTCTCAAAGAAATCATTGGTTTCCCTTTCTCCCCAAACAGTAACAAAATCAAAAGCTAGGAAACAGTAATAAAAGAGATTTTGTCTTGTTTCTTCTTTTAACAAAAACAACAAGATGAAAAAGCTAACAAGGCCTCATGCACAAAACCCAACCATCCTCAAAAACTACAAAAGAAATGAATAAATGGCAGTTCAAAAAGTGGGTTTATCTTGCTTGCATGAAAGAAAAGTAAGATTGTATTTCTCATAAAACCCCAAAACCAAGAAACTGAAAATTCAGAGTCAGAAGCGAAGAGGAATAATGATCACACTCTCTCTCTCTCTCACACACACACATAAGCAAAACAGATGATAGACACAATGCCCACTAGATTTTAAAGCTCAAAACATAAATGGGGTGTTGTAAATGAAGGACAATCATCTGAAGGAAACCCAATAAAAGCAAGAAATAGAGTGATAAAAAGCCAAAAAAGAAGGGTTTATGCAGAGTGGAGTGGTAGAAGGATAATTTGAATGGACCCCTATTAAATAGAAAGAGAAGAAGAGCCACACAAGAGTGTTATATAAAGTATTATATGAGTTTGATTGTTATTTTTGATATATTATTTTTAAACTTAAATGTTATACGTATGATTTAAATAAATTATGTTTAAAATAAATATTACAAATTTAATTTCTTGTAGACATCTAAATGCCAGTATATATATATGTAAAAGTGTAAACAGACTACAGAGAGAGAGAGAGAGAGAAGGGCATTACTGATCTTTAATGGTGCAGTGCCACTCATTTCTGTTGCAGCCTTTAAAGAGGGCCCATCCCTGCTAATCTTTGAACACTGATCTCCTTTGTCCTCCTTACTACCCTTCATTATCTGCCTATTTACTGTAATCATGACAAGCAAAACAACAGTATCTGGATTCCCTACTCTGTTCATGGCAGTATCTGGAGGAGAAAAAAGTGGTTTACTTTTTAGCCATTTTAATCCAATTAGGCAACATGATGAGCAAGAAGAGTAAAGGGGGAAAGAAAGTTTTATGCTTTCGTTACCTGAATCCAATAACTAATGGGTTTAGGCAGTTTGATGTGAGAGGAGGGAAAGAGAGAGAGACAGTGGCACTGTTGTACCAGCAGCAGTGAGTAGTGTAGTGTACTTTCAGTTTTACATTGAGGAGAGAGAGAGAGAGAGAGAGAGAGAGAGAGATGTATTAAATGATGATGCAAGCAAGTAGGAAAAGCCTAGAAGTAATGGGGTGTTTTTGGAGAAAATCTGGTGGAGAGATACTTTGTTGAATTTATGGTGAAATAGGTTTTTGGAGTATAAATAAACTTAAAAATCTTAATCGTTTTAAGTATAATTTATGTTGGGTGTATTTTTTCTAATTTATAATAATAGTTTTTGTTGGAAACTTGTGACTCATAATATAAAAATCATTATAAGAGTTTTTTTTGAATTATTTATTAGAGGGGTATTATGGGTAATTGAAACATAATGTGAAGTAAGGTTAGAATATGATTAGTAGGTATAAATACTATCTATTGTAAAGTCCTATGTAATCAAGAATCATCAATAAACAACAAGTCACCTGTGGAGTACCCAAATTGAGGAACCACATAAATTTCTTGTGTTATTCTTAATTCTCTATCGTTTGTGTGCGTGTGTGATCCTATAATCTAACAAGTTTAAACTCAAAACTCATATTACTAAAAATTGTAATACGTTTTAAATTTAAAATATTTAAAAACACCTTTTTTAACATTAACTTGACTCAATAGTTTAAGGGAGATAATTTGAGATCGGCCATAAATTTGAAGGTCTTTTTTAGTTCTGCTCCCATTGACATCAAGCATAGGGGTAGACATAGTCTAGTCGCACAAATCTCACAAAAACAACAAGTTCAAATACAATTTTAAAACGATAATTTTTTAAAAAAGTATATTCTTTTTAAAAAATATGATTTAAATATTTGTTAAAAATACAGTAGTGATACCAAATAGTATTTAATTTAATTAAAATATAAATAATGGCATGTTGGTAATTATATGTAATTTTGTAACATAAAATATAATATATATATATATATATAATATTAAATTTTGAAAGGAGAGAGAGTAGTAGGGTTGGGAGTGTTTCTCGTTGGGTTTTGGAAAAGGAAGCCAATAGCTAAACCATATATTAATAGTCTCATTTTCCTTTCTAGATGCAAAAATATAATCATATTAATTATACAAAAATTTATGTGCTACCCTTTTTATTTCTTTTATTTGTTTTGTTAAAATTGTATATTCTTTACATAAATATACTTGTGGATCCATTCACACTTATTTTTAAGGTCACATGTAAATGCATTTTTGTTAAAGGCAAACTCCCACTTGGGTAGAAGTCTTAAAAGTCCAAACACTAAAACCGAATTGGCCATGGAGCTTATTATTAATACTTTGGATAATAATATATGTTGAAACATTTTTTAGTTGCGAATTATATGTATAGTTATAATTGATAATAAGTTAATATAGCGAGCGAATTTTGAGTAATTGAATTTCAATTGGACTGTTTTGTTGCAGGTTTTGCGTGATCCTCAGAAGCGAGCTATATATGACCAGTTCGGTGAGGAAGGTTTAAAGGCTCAAGTGTCATCGCCAGGTTTCGGTGCCCGGATGTGTTTCGATTCAACCCTAACCCTAGAAATGCAAATGATATCTTCTCTGAGTTCTTTGGATTTTCAAGTCCGTTTGGAGGAGGGATAGGAGACATGACATGAATGTCATTTTCCGGAACGAACCATTTTTTGACTTCAAAATCCTATATATAGATTTAAATAAGGATAAAAAATTTGTTGATATATTTTTCAAAATTGGGAGTAGAGAATTTATTGGGAAAACTAATGTCATCAGTCCAGTGCTAACATACCATTGCAACAACACTTATAGATTCTTAGCCCGAGAGAAGCTTGGAAGTATGGGCTAATGCCCAAAGCAATATTTAATGGAACAATTACATATTATAATATATTTTTAAAAATAATTACAAAAATCATACATTTATAAAATATTTATAAAAATATGACACTTTATCATATATATTTACAATATTAGTGCAATTAGGATTCCTTAATTTAAGAGATTAATATGCAATTAGGATTCCTTAATTTAGGAGATTAGTATTGGTGATCTCCCCGTTAATTATTATTTTCTTATTCAAACACAACAGACCCATTTTTGATCTTTGTTCATGTTTCTCTCTCTTTTTTCTTCATCATCTTTTTTCCTACTATAAACAAAAGTGGCGACGGTTTCCTACTATAATTTCTATTCTTGCATCCTGTGGAGATGAAACCTTTCTGACCATTGGCAGGTCCATACATGGTTATGCGATAAAATACGATATAGAAAAAGACCCATCATTGAACACTGCCCTCACGGAGATGTACATAAACTGCGATGATGAAGTAACAACTTCAAAATTATTTGAGAGATGTCACGATAAAGATTTGATCTCATGGAATTCTTTGATTTCCAGTTTTATTAAAAACAATGAAGCAAACAAGGCTCTGTTGCTTTTCAACCGCATGATCTCAGAAATTGAGCCCAATTCAGTCACAATCATAAATGTTCTCTCATCTTGCACCAATTTAGCCAATCTTCCTCAAGGTCAATGCTTACATGCTTACACAATAAGGAGGCAATCCTCGTTCGGGTTCGATTTATCTCTTGCCAATGCACTCATAACCATGTATGCCAGATGTGGTAACCAAGGTAACCAAACATTCATACCAAGGTAACCAAACCTTTATACCAAGGTTACCAATCCACCTCCACACCTACAGTTTTTTCATAGTGTAGTTGGTAACCAAACATTCATACCAAGGTAACCAAACTGTCATACCAAGGTAATCAATCCACCTCCACACCTTCAGATTTTACATAGTGCATTTGGTAACCAAACCTTCATACCAAGGTAATCAAAGCTACTGTTGAACCAATTCACCTCCACACCTTCAAATTTTTCATAGTGCAGTTGGTAACCAAACTTTTACACCAAGGTAACCAAACCTTCATACCAAGGTAACCAAAGCTACTGTTGATCCAAAATTAGCAACTGATAGAAGAGATTGGTAACCAAACTTTCATACCAATGTAAACAAACCTTCATACCAAGGTTACCAATCCACCTCCACACCTGCAGTTTTTTCATAGTGCAGTTGGTAACCAAACATTCTTACTAAGGTAACCAAACTGTCATGCCAAGGTAACCAATTCACCTCCACACCTTCAGATTTTTCATAGTGCAGTTGGTAACCAAACATATTCACACCAAGGTAACCAAAGCTATTGTTGAACTAGAGAAGAAGATAATGGAGCTAGAGGGTCTTCTGACTGATTCAAGGAAGAAGGTGGAAGAACTTCAGACATTTTCAGAATCTAAGTATCGGAGATGGAAAAAGAAAGAACTTAACTACAAGAGCTTCTTGGATTTTCAGTCTGGATCACTACAGGTTTGCATCAACTGTCATGTCTATGAATTGTGAGTTTGTGTGAGTGAGTGAGTGTATATATATATATATATATGTTTCACGGTTTATTTATTTTGACATGAAGTGATGAAACTACACAGAAATTAAGGGTGGGTTCCAACTCAATAAAGCAAGAGGTGTTGAAGACCCAGAAATTGTATTTGTAAGAAATTAATCGCTTAGATAGTGTCAACAGTCCAATCGTATTGTTTAGTATTTGTACTTTCAGAAATCTTATGTTTCTTTGCATTTTATCGTGATGCAACTTGTGAAGAAGGAGATTCACGACGAAAGATAGGGTTACTGTGAGGGAGATGAAGATTTGAATTTGAATTATTATTTTGAATTTGAATTTATTTTTGTTGTTAGATCCCAGATATTTAAATTTGAATTATTAATTATGGAAGTTATGTGACGCCCCCAAAATAGGTATACAACACCCATTCTGAGTCGCCAAATACATGGTACAGAAAGCAAACTACAACTTCAATAATACAATTGTCGTGCAAAATAATCTGACACATCTTTGTGAGTTTAAATACAAATATTGTCTTCTAGACAATATCCACACTCAAATAAGTCCTCATTACAATTATTCAAACACTATTTTTTACGTAAATAGTGAGGACCGCTAAAAACATCTTTCTAGAACCATCACTCCGCACTTACCGACTAGTTCTCTCATATGTTCTCACCTCCTGAGAAAAATGGAATAAAAAGGAAAAGGGTGAGCTCAACTAGCCCAGTAAAGAATATTATGACTAAGATAATATACAACAAATTATCATTAGTCTTCAACAGGGAAAAATCTGATAAAATATAATAGACAACAAGTTTTAGATCAACAACTGCAGTAGAAACAACAATCCATTAGAAGAGTCAAGTAGAGAATGAGTTCTACTATCTTCTAAAATTTAAAAGTCCATCATCAATTTTATCTCCTCAGAATAACAATCAATATACATCTTTAATCAATATTCATCTTTTTGCACTACAGCCAAAGATATTCATTTTAGATCACCAAATTAGTCATGTTCATCTCAACACTTTTGTTTATCTTTTGACTACGGGCCAAAGATATTCATCGATTAATCATTCATCTTTTGCCACTACGGGCCAAAGATATTCAAGAATATCATCATTTAGGACCGAGGATGATGAAAAATATTTTAAGAAAAGAATCCGAATGAGGCGAGAAGTAAGGACAAATAGTAAGGATTAGTATAACAGTTTATCCAAGATCAATAATACTCCATAATAACCAATTTTGAAGCAAAATTCAAGAATATAGATCAAAACATGGATACAATCAAAGATAGTAACCATAATAGACATCTTGGACAAAAAGAAGAAAATTTCATTTTTCAGTGAATAGTGCCGTATACGTGAATAGTAACCCCGACACAAAAAGTTCCAAATTTGATAAAAAATTTAAACCAATATTTCGGCATAATGATATTGAAGAAAATAATATCATTTAAGAAGAAAATAACATCCCTAACCTCAAAATATCAGTACTTCTGATCGGAATATCGGAATAAGGCTGAAGGAAACTTGCACTGATGAATAAAAACTCACAAAATATCTAAATATTCACAAAATACACTCAATAATCTAGAGAGAGAAAGAGAGAAAGCTTATATTTCTGGTGTGATTTTTAATTCTAACTTAACCCTCTATTTATAGGAAAATGTTAGCAGACTTGACCTGTGACCCCTCGATGGCTTTACTCTGCTACTTATTCCCACCCACCACATTTGAAATAAAATTCAAAGACATTTCTTCACTCAACCACAAGTGGTGCCCACTCAATTCTAGAATTTTCCACCAAAATGCTAAATTCGGATATTTCAACAATTTCTGAACCAGTCACCTCTTAAAATTCATAACAAATCATACGTTCATTTTTAACGGTTCAAAATTTGTGGACATATACTCAACTTATATGTGTATAACATATCCAAAAATTACAACGATCCAACGGTCGGATTAAAAATTATAACTCACGCAATATATCTCAAAAACACTGGTTTAATTTTTTTAATACCTTCATTCCGACAAAAATACTGATAAAACACCTCAACATTAACTCTTTCATTTTTTACCACAATAAATATATCCAATATTTATATCCACATAAAATAAATATTTTTTTATCATATGAATTAATAATTAATTATTCACAAATAATATTACGAATCACATTTATGATGACCAGTAGTTCTCCTGGAAAGAGGGGGCTTTCCAATAAGAATTTCTCCTTCCTGGCGCGCAATTAGGTGACCAAACCTCTCATTGATAGAACTTTCTAGACATTGCCAATAATGCTATCTAATAATATTATTCAAATAATATGAATTATTGATCCGATAATGGGAAATCTTGTGCGGGACAATTATTGAAACAACAATAATATAAAATATCAACGCAGATAATTATTGAATCAATAAAATAAAATATTGAACGAGAATCACTCGTAACAATTATTGAGTAGTGCCTTCTTACGTAAAGATCAATAATTTATCAATATCATGCATCCACGTATTCATCGTATTTTTAACCAACGGATATTCCAACAAAGTTAATTCAGTAATAACTACGCCGTTATTTATAAAAACTCAAACTTGTCGTTTTCCTCATCCGACAATTATTACATTATGGGGCCCACAAATGATTATATACTTGTCGTATTTAATATTCCCAAACAAACAAGAATATTCCACGACCAAATGAATACTCCCCGACAACAATGATTATTTTATAACCACTTGCATATTTTGCAAAATTTGCACATTTCACCCATAATCAGAGAATTATATCAAATTATTACCTTATTATTCACAATAATAATTAGAGGAAATTCGTTTTTATTTATAATAAGTTGGGGTCTTACAAGTTATTTCTTCTTGATTTTAGGTTTCCTTATTAATGTGAATTGCGTTATTTTTGTAATTATTTTGTGGATGTTTTATTTTTGTAAGTACTTTCTAATTGTTGTATATTAATGTTAAGGACCCATATTTAATTGGGCTTGAGAACTCCCCATACCTAATAGGAGTATCTTATTTCACCAATTTTTGTGGACACTACACCTCAAGTACACCACATATAAATCTATCTATCTATATTATAAAGCCCAAGAGAAAATTTACAGTTAATTTGGTGCAAACAAGGTGAAGCCTTTATACTTTTTTATTTTATCCTTTAAACTTTATTCATTTTTTTTATCTCTCCTATTATCTAATCTTTTTCTCACTTTTAACTAGATTTGACAATTTTCTTCAAAACTCAATAAGGTTAGGATTAGGTGTGGGATATACCCTTTTCCCTCGCCTTCAACCGGATTATTATATATATATATATATATATATATATATATATATATATATATATATGAGTAAAATACACTAACACCCCTCAGAGATAATCATAATAACACTCACCATCCTTCTAGTTTTTCAAGTAACACCATAAGACTCTCTAGTCTACAATATGTAACATTCACTACCTCTAGTGTGTGGTTGACTTAACTAATATTTAAAAATATTTTTAATATAATGTCTAATACACCTTCAAGTTATGATATTTAATTTCTCCACTAAATATAAATTTGTAAATCATAATTTTACTTTACTTGATCTAATTAATTAAATTATGAAATTGTGCAATAAATAACATAAAATTTCAAAAGATAATAAATATTCATTTTATCGGAAAAATAAAGTCATACAATATTTACTAATTAAATTTCTCAAATATTAAAATTTACGTGATATATATTCAAATATATTTTTTGTAATTAAAAGTATAATGTTAATACCCATAAAAATTATAAATTAACGCAATAAAATAATAATAATTTTTTCAAATATTAAAATTCACGTAAAAGAAACTTATTATTACAATTTAAACGAATCTTAAGTATTACTCATATAAAAAAAGAATTAAAAATTGTATTAATTATTTTTCAAATATATTAAACGAAACATAAGTCGCACTTAAACATAATTATTTATAGTAAAAATGACAAATGTTGTTACTCAAAAAAAAATATATTAAAAGAATTTTTTTTACAAGATAGAGGTTGTGACGCCCCCAAAATAGGTATACCACACCCATTCTGAGTAGTCAAAATACATGGTACAGAAACAACTACAACTTTATTAATACAATATAAAAACTGTGAGTTTAAATACAAATATTATCGTCTAGACAATATCCACACTCAAATAAGTTCTCACTTCTGATTATTGATACACTATTTTACAAAATAGTGAGGACTACTAAAACAACTTCTAGAACCATCATTCCACACCCCGACTAAGTACTGCTACATTCTCGCCTCCCGAGAAGAAAAATGGAACAAAAGGAAAAGGGTGAGCTCAACTAGCCCATTAAAGAACATTATGACTAAGATAACATAGAACAAATTATCGTTAGTCCTCAACGGGAAAAAATCTAATAGAATACTACAAGACAAACCCGGTTTTAAATCAATATTCGCAGCTGAAATAATAATTCATTAGAAGAGTTAAGTAAATGATGAAATCTACTATCTTCTATATAAGAATTTAAAAGTTCATCGTCGATATTTTATCCCTGTAACAATAATCAATATATATCTGGAATCAAATATTCATCTTTGCACTACAGGCCAAAGATATTCATCAGTTGGTCATGTTCATTTAAACACCTGTACATCTTTGCACTACGAGCCAAAGATATTCATGAGAAATCATTCATCTTTGTACTACAGGCCAAAGATACTCAGTAATATCATCATTTAGGACTGAGGATGATGAAAAATATTTTAAAGGAAATGAATCCAGTGAAACAAAATAACAAATATTAAGGATTCGTATTTCGGTTTATCCATGTCCAAAAATACCTCATAAATAATCATAGTGGAGTAAAATTCAAGAATGATTAAAACATGGATACAATCAAAGCTAGTATCCATAATAGATATTTTGAAGGAAAAATAAAAATTTAATTTTTCTGTGAATAGTCTGATATCGTGAATAAGTAACCCGAGCACTAAAAGACAAGAATTTCACAAGAAAAATCTTACCAATATTTCGGCATATTGATATTGAAAGAAATAATATCATTTTTTTAAAAATAATATCCCTTACTTCGAAAGAATAATACTTCTGGCTGGACTACTGGATGTAGTGATGAAGGGAAATTTTACCGTATAACAACACTAAAAGTTTCAAAATACTCACAAGAATACGCTCGATAATATAGAGAGAGAAAATTTCAGTTTCTGGTGTGATTTTCAATTCTAACCTAAGCACCCTATTTATAGGAAAATGCTTAGAACACCAAAGCAGAAAATTTAATAAAATATAAATAAACTTTTCTTAAATTCCTACGCCCACTTTTGTTTTCTAGATATCAGCCAAAACATGTGCCAACATTACCAAAACGTTTTTCATACTAAAATTATTGAAAACTCCAAAATAAAAATAAAAATCAATTAATTTGGAACTTCAATAATTCATAACAAATAGCCCTTTTATCAGAAAAATTCAAACCTCATGTCTTTTTCATAGAAAATTCCATTATCTACAACTTTACAGAAGAAAGTTTTTCCAAATTCCAAATAGAAATTGACCAAAATTCACAAACGGGCGATTTTACAGGCTATAATCAAATTTTAGTCAAGAAATGGGGTCCACAAACATGAAAAACATGTTTTAATCATTTAATGCAACAAAATACTCTTCCTCCTCATATACTCATATATCCCACATTTATTGTAAAATATCATCATTATTATATTATAATAATATAATAAAATATTATTTTATCAGAAAAGATAAAATATCGATTTTTAACAATTGTCACTTTAAAAATTTTCTCCATCTATATCCACCTAAAATGAATATTTACTCATCATATAAATCAATAATTAATTATTCACAAATAATATTACAGAATCACAATACTGACAACTAGGTAGTTCCCAGGAAAGAGGGGGCTTTCCAATAAGGATTTCTCCTTACTGGCGCGTAATTAGGTGACCAAACCTCTCCTTAGACAGAACTTTCTAGACATTGCCAATAATGTTATCTAATAATATTATTCAGATAATATGAATTATTACTCCGATAATAGAAAATATTGTGTAGTGACAATTATTGAAACAACAGTAATATAAAATATCAACGTAGCAATTATTGAATCAATAAAATAAAATATTGAATAATAATTACCAGTAACCATTATTGAGCGAAGGTCTTCTTCACGTAAGAATCAATAATTGGTGCAATACTGCAGGTGTCTTCTTGTGCGGCAACAACGCGACATTCGTGTTTTAACCAATTGGGTATTCCAACAAATGATAATCTTGGTAATAACCACGCTGCTATTTATAAATAACTTATACTTATCGTTTTCTTCATCCAATTGCCTTCCGTTATGGGGCCCACAAAAGACTGCGCCGTCGTACGAATATTCCCCGACAGGAAGAATATTCCACGACCAAACGAATATTCCCCTACAACAATGAATATTTTATAACCACTTGCTTATTTAAAATATTTGCGCATTTTACCCATAACTAACCACATTAATCAAATCAACCCTTACTATTTCAAAATAATAAATAGAGGAAATTAAATTTCATTTATTAATAATTTGGGGTCTTACAACCTCCCCTCCTTATGAAATTTCGTCCTCGAAATTGAGGTATGACCTCGCTTTCATTTTTGTTTCCAACTCGCTTTCATTTTCGTTTCGAAAAGATGAGGATACCTCGCTTTCATTTTCGTTTCCAACTCCCAGATCATTTCCTCAATAGCATGGTTCCTCCACAAAACTTTAACTTGTGGTATGACCTTTGTGTGTAGGACATGCTCCTTTTTATCCAAGATCTTGACAGGTACCTCCTCGTACGTTAAGTCTTCGGCTATCTCGTCCGGTTCTAACTCAATAACGTGGTTTGGGTCTTTCACATATTTATGAAGCACAGATATATGAAAAATATTATGAACACGAGACATACTTGGAGGTAACGCGAGTCTATAGGCCATATTTCCTACTCGGTCAAGAATCTGAAATGGACCAATAAATCGTGGATTGAGTTTTCCTCTTTTCTCAAATCTTGTAACTCCTTTCCATGGAGCGACACGTAACAATACATGATCCCCAATACTAAATTCCACGTCCTTTCGATGAAGATCCGCATAACTCTTTTGTCGATCCTGTGCCGTTTGTATACGTTGTCGAATCATTTGGATCTTTTCCGTAGTCATACGTACCAATTCTAGTCCCAACAATGTTGCTTCACCCACCTCATCCCAACATATTGGAGAGCGACATTTTCGTCCATATAATGCTTCAAATGGAGCCACACCTATATACTTGCTTCGATAACTGTTGTTGTAAGAGAATTCCACCAACGATAAATACTTATCCCAACTCCCTTTGAAGTCTAGGACACAGAGTCTTAATAGATCTTCAAGAGTTTGAATAGTTCTATTTGATTGTCCATCCGTTTGAGGATGGTATCTTTGAATCAATCGTAAAACTGCGCTCATAGCTTTTTCAAGCTAACCCAAAATCTGGAAGTGAATCTTGGGTCACGATTCGAAACTATGGATACTGGCATGCCATGCAATCTCACAATTTCATCCGCGTACATACGAGCAAGACGTTCAAGGGAATAAGTCTCCCGTATTGGCAAAAAATGAGCAGACTTGGTTAATCTATCAACAATAAACCAAATAGCATTTATGCCTTGTAAACCGTGGAAGACCCATAACGAAATCCATGGTAATGTGTTCCCACTTCCATTTCGGGATCTCAAGTGGTTGCAATGGACCCTTAGGCACTTGATGCTCCGCCTTTACACGTTGACAAGTTAAACACCTCGAGATAAACTTTGCAATTTCTCTCTTCATATTGTTCCACAAAAATGTATGTCGAAGATCACGATACATTTTGGTACTTCCAGGATGGATTGCAAACGGTGTATTATGTGCCTCCGTTATGATCTTATACTTGAAATCAGAATCGTTAGGAACACAAAGTCTGGAGTGGACTCGAAGTATTCCTTCTTCATCAATTTTTGCTTCTGGAATAGCACCTTCTTGCACTTTCTTCTTCATACGCATAAGCTCCGAGTCTGTGGCTTGAACAACTTTAACTTTTTCGATTAAAGTTTGTTCTATACGTATACTTGACATCATTGCATGGGTCCCTGGAGTCTTGAATTCTATCTTCATCTTTTGTAAATCACACCAAATGGGCCTTTGTGTTGACAACATCGCACTCTTTCCCGCGTATGATCTTCTACTCAATGCGTCGGCTACCACATTCGTTTTTCCAGGATGGTATTGAATGGTATGGTCGTAGTCTTCCAACAGCTCGAGCCAACGTCGTTGCCGCATGTTGAGTTCTTTTTGGGTGAAGAAATATTTGAGGCTTTTATGGTCTGAATATATCTCCACTTTCTCTCCATATAGATAGTGCCTCCAGATCTTTAATAGCGAAACGATCGGCCGCTTGACTCTAGATCATGAGTAGGATAATTCCACTCATATTATTTAAGTTGTCGTGAGGCATAGGCTATAACTTTCCCACGTTGCATGAGAACACATCCTAGCCCTTTCCCTGAAGCATCGCTATAGATAACAAATCCATCTGAACCAGATGGTATTGTCAAAAAAGTCTTAAAAATGAGTCTCCTCTTAAGCTCTTGGAAACTCTTCTCGCATTCCTCGCTCCATACGAATTTGATATCTTTCCGAGTCAGCTGAGTTAATGGAGTAGCGATTCGAGAAAATCCTTCCATGAATCTCCGATAATAACCAAATAAGCCCGAAAGCTACGATCATCCATCGACTTGGTTGCTCTAACTTTGTATTGCTTCAATCTTCACGGATCAACAGATACTCCATGTTTTGACACCACGTGCCCAAGGAATGCTACTTCCTCAAGCCAGAACTCGCATTTCTTCAACTTAGCATATAACTTATTTTCACGAAGCCTTTGGAGTACCAGCTTCAAATGGTGCTCATGATCTTCACGACTTTTGGTATATATGAAGATGTCATCAATAAAAACAACAACGAACTGATCCAAATATTCTTTGAATACTCGGTTCATCATATCCATGAAAGCCATGCAGAGCATTAGTCAATCCAAAAGACATGACTAAGAATTCATAATGCTTGGAGTCATCGAAGTTCTAAAGGCATTCTTTGGAATATCCTCGCTTTTAATCTTCAAATGATGATATCCGAATCGAAGATCGATTTTGAAAAGAATTGTGCTTCTCAGAATCGGTTAAACAGTCATCAATACGAGGTAGCGGATACCTATTCTTGATAGTGACATGGTTTAATTCCCGTTAGTCGATACAAAAGTCGCATACTCCCGCTTTCTTCTTTACTTAATAAAACAGAGCACCCCGAGGAGATGTACTAAGACGAATGAAACCGATGTCCAACAACTCCTGTAATTGGACCTTTAACTCCTGAAGTTTAATAGAGCCATTCGATATGGGGTTTTAGAAATGGGCTTTATACCGGGTTCAAGATCAATAAAGAATTCAACTTCACGTTCGGGGTAGACAGGAAGTTCTTCGAAATACGTCAGGAAAGTCAATAACAACAGGAATATTATTCAAATATGACGTGTCTTTATTCAAATCCATAACATGGGCTAAGAAAGCTTGACATCCATTTTTAATAAACGGATGGATTTATGGCTTGATATAACAGTGATTGATTTTAATGGTTTAGTTGCTTGAATTCGAACAACAGGTTGTTTAGGAATATGAAAACTAACAACTTTACGAAAATAATCAATTTTGGCATGATGAGTAGTTAACCAATCAATCCTTAAAATCACATCAAAGGCAAGTATCTTTAAAGAGATAAGGTCAACAGGTAAGGTGAGGGTGCCAACTTGGATCAAACAAGATTTATAAACAGTGGATGTGATGAAAGTTTCTCCTAACGGAGTCTCCACAGATAAATCAAAGTATAATTTTGTGACGCCTCCAAAATAGGTCCATTCCATCCAACCCATTCTGAGTCGCCAAATACATGGTACAAAAACAAATGCAACTTCAGTAATACAATTATCGTGCAAAATACGACAACACATATACTGTGAGTTTAAATACAACTATTGTCTAATAGACAGTATAAAAACTCAAAAGGGGTCCTCATTACAATTATTGATACGCTTATTTCACGTAATAGTGAGGACTACTATTGCAACCATCCGACCGTCAATCCATTCCCCGACTAGTCCCAAATTATATTCTCATTTCAAGAGAATAAAGGTGAAAGAAAGGGTGAGCTCAACTAGCCCAAGAATAATATTATGACTAAGATAATATACAACAAATTATCATTAGTCTTCAACAGGAAAAAATCGATAAAATATAATGATAACAAGTTTTAGATCAACAACAAAGAAATGGAAACATCAATCCATTAGAAGAGTCAAGTAGAGAAAGAATTCTATTATCTTCAGGATTTAAACGACCATCATCAATATTTTATCCTCATAATAACAATCAATATACATCTTTAATCAAATATTCATCTTTTGCACTACAGCCAAAAGATATTCATTTGATCACCAAATTAGTCATGTTCATCTCAACACTGCTCATCTTTGCACTACCTGACCAAAGATATTCATCAGGTAATCATTCATCTTTGCACTACGGGCCAAAGATATTCATTAGGTAATCATTCATGTTTGCACTACAGGCCAAAGATATTCAGTAATAACATCATTCAGGACTGATGATGATGAAAAATATTTTAAAAGAACGAATCCAATGAAACAAAATAACAAATATTAGAGATTCGTATTACAGTTTATCCAAGATCAATAATACTCCATAATAACCAATTTTGAAGCAAAATTCAAGAATAAAGATCAAAACATGGATACAATCAAAGATAGTAACCATAATAGACATCTTGGACAAAAAGGAGAAAATTTCATTTTCTGGTGAATAAGGTCGATTCGTGAATAAAGGTCGATATCGTGAATAGTAACCCCCGACACAAAAGTTTCAAATTTGATAAAAAGTTCAGACCAATATTTCGGCATAATAATATTGAAAGAATAACATCATTTAAGAAGAAAATAACATCCCTTACCTCAAAAAGATAATACTTCTGGCTGGAATACTGGATATAGTGCTGAAGGAACTTGCACCGTATAGCAACACTCAAAGTATCAAAATACTCACAAGAATACGCTCGATAATATAGAGAGAAAAAGAGAAAACTTATGAATTCTCGGTGTGATTTTCAATTCTAACTTAAGACCCTATTTATAGGAAAATGCTTAACGCCATAGAAGACTAACTCGCTTACTGATGGCTTTACTCGCTACTATTCCCACCCACCACATTTGAAAATTCAATTGAACACATTTCTCACCAACCAAAAGTGGGGCCCACCAATTCTAGAATTTTCCACCAAAATCATTTATAACCTAATTTCCTAATCACCACCTCTTAAAATTCATAACAAATTATACGCTCATTTTAATTCGCTCAAAATTTGTGGACATATACTCAAATTATATATGTATAACATATCCAAAAATTACAACGATCCAATTGTCGGATTAAATATTATAACTCACACAATAAAGCTGTAATAACACCGATTTAATCTTTTAATTCCACCAATCCGATAAAATACTGATAAAACACCTCAACATTAACTCCTTCATTTATAACCACATAAATAAACCCATCATTTATATCCACATAAAATAAATATTTCCTTATCATATGAATCAATAATTAATTATTCACAAATAATATTACGTAATCACATTTATGATGACCAGATCGCTCGAAGGAAAAGGGGCTTTCCGATAAGGATTTCTCCTTACTGGCACGCAATTAGGTGACCAAAACCTCTCATTGACAGAACTTTCTAGACATTGCCAATAATATTACCTCATAATATTATTCAAATAATATGAATTATTGATCCGATAATGGGAAATACTGTGCAGTGACAATTATTGAAACAATAATAATATAAAATATCAACGCAACAATTATTGAACCAATAAAATAAAATATTGAATAATAATTATCAGTAATAATTATTGAGTAGTGCTTTTTTACGTAAGAATCAATAATTCAAAATACATGCAAAAACCGTAGTACTATCGCTTTGCACCCACGCCAGACATCGTATTTTAACCACCGTGTAATCCAACAAAGTGTTAACGATAACCATTACGCCAGTTATTTATAAAAACTCAAACTTTGTCATTTTTTCATCCGACAGTTATCTGTTATGGGGCCCACAAATGGCTGCACCGTCGTACGAATATTCTCCGACAACAAGAATATTCAACGACCAATTGAATATTTTATAACCGCTTGCTTATTTTGAAAATTTTGCACATTTCACCCATAACCAAAATATTATATCAAATTATCACCTTATTATTCACAATAATAATTAGAGGAAATTCGATTTTTTTTTTATAATAAGTTGGGGTCTTACAACCTCCCATCCTTATGAAATTTCGTCCTCGAAATTGACGTACGTACCTGGTGTTTCAAAAAGGTGAGGATACCTCGCTTTCATTTCTGATTCCAACTCCCAGTTCATTTCTTCAATAGCATGGTTCCTCCACAAAACCTTAACTTGAGGTATAACCTTTGTGTATAGGCTGTGACCAGCTGTGCGTTGCCATTGTTTCTTCCTATATTTTGAACAGGAATCTCCTTCGTCTGGTTTTGCATGAATCACAAAAAGCTTCTAAACATCTTATCGTTCATCGTCTGCTCAGTAGTGTTGTTTACAGCAGGAACATTGCCAGCCTGTTGCACGTTCTCCTCATTAATGAGCAAAGATGTCTCCACGGTCTCATTTACTCCACTGTTAACATTCCCAGATGACATTCTCAAATCGCTTATAAAACAAGGGTTAATTTAACAAATTAACATATCACATAATATCCCTATTATTATGACCGACCAACAAATAAGCTTAGGTAGGACACACTAGCGAAAGGATTTACTCGCCTCTCCCCTCCTAGTTCTTTTTCCCCGATCTCCGCCGGGAGATCATATCCCTAAGTTCTCGATATTAATCGCGACGCCCCAAAATAGGTATACAACACCCATTCCGAGTCGTCAAAATATATGGTACAGAAATAACTACAACTTTATTAATACAACATAAAAACTGTGAGTTTAAATACAAATATTATCGTCTAGACAATATCCACACTCAAATAAGTCCTCACTACAATTATTGATACACTATTTAACAAAATAGTGAGGACTACTAAAACAACGTCTAGAACCATCATTCCACACCCCGACTAGTACTTGCTACATTCTAGCCTCATAAGAAGAAAAATGAAACAAAAAGAAAAAGGGTGAGCTCAACTAGCCCAGTAAAGAACATTATGACTAAGAAAACATTGTGACGACCCCAAAATAGGTCCATCCCATCCAACCCATTCTGAGTCGCCAAATACATGGTACAGAAAACAACTACAACTTTATTACAACAATTGTCGTACAAAATACAACAACACATATGCTGTGAGTTTGGATACAAATATATACCAACTGTGACACATGTCCCAACCGTGGACAACACCTCACAGTGATACCTTACATAAAGGTATAGTTAAAAACTGTTTTAAAAATTAAAATCTTTGGGAAGTGCTCAAGGAAACCTTCGTACATGGGAGGCCATGTGTCTAGGTTATGATAGATATCATATGGCCACAGAATTATCCTTGGTTAACCCAATAGACCCCAAAGAAAAATAAGAAGATTACTATCATATTCTTCCCAATGGTAAGTCTTCTCTTGACATATCATTATCTCCACTGCTCTCTAATTGAGAATTATACTTCAAACAAACACCAAGATTATATAGTAGTGCTCAGATATATACTCAAGAAGTGGATGAGCACATCCTCGCCTTTATGATGATACGAGGTTGTATGTCATTAGACATCTTGTATGATAGTGACAAAACACCCTTCCAACGTTGGGTTCGCTTTTACCCTCAACAAATATAGACCACCGCTCTATTCCCCGTTATCCCCACTCGACCAAATACACTTTTATTACCCGAAAGAAATTATGAAGCAAAAGGGTGAAACACAACTAGCTCAAGAAAGAATATCATGACTAAAGATAATTAAATTATCAATAGCCTTCATCGATAATAAATCGTAGATTTAGAACATATATGTAGATGATAAAAATTTCAACCATAGTTGCGGTGAACGAGCAATCCATTAGAAGAGTCAAATAGACAATACGATCTATTATCTTCCATGTTAAAAGTCCACCAACAATGTTTTATCCTCGTAACATCAATCAACAGCCTCCTTTTCATAATTATATGAATAACTCATAATCATAATTGTAATTCTAAATTCCTCTTCGCATCCAAGACGAAGATAATTTTCATCACCTGTCTTTACCTGAAACATCAAAGATCATGGTTATACCAAATCACAATTCCTGTTCATAATTATACTAATAAATTCATCTTTGCACTACGGGCCAAAGATATTCGTCAACAGTTCATCTTTGTACTACATGCCAAAGATATTCGACAACAGGTCATCTTTGCACTACGGGCCAAAGATATTCAACAACAGATCATCTTTTGACTACAAAGCAAAAGATATTCATATCTCAAATAAATATATAATCATTTCAAAATTTATATAAACCATAATTATAACCATGTTGATCAATTCACCTTTGCACTTAAGCTAAAAATATTCAATTGTAAATTCAATGGTCATGATCATACTAGTCACAATTCATCTTTGCACTTCTTGGCCAAAGAGAACCCATAGTCATGATCATACCAATAATCTACCCATCTTTACACTCAAGTCAAAGACAAATTTCTTCACCAAGATTATAAAATGTTATATATGATAATAAAAACAATAACATCAAAACATGGATTTAATTTCAACAGTAAGATTCATAAATCAACGATAATTTGGTCAGAAAAAGAAACCAATTTTATTATGAATAGTACCCGTGAATAGTAACTCGTGAATAGTAACTCGTGAATAGTAACTCATGAATAAGTATTCAGATTTGTACATAAATCTTTGATACGTAAATAATATCATATACATAAATAGTGCCACATACATAAATAGTGCCGTATACGTGAATAGTACCGTATACGTGAATAGTACCATATACGTGAATAGTAACCCCGACACAAAAAGGTAGAAATTCTACAATAAAATCCATACCAATATTGCAGTATAATGATATTGAGAGAATAACATCATTATGAAGAAAATAACATTCCTTACAATCCTTTAAAATCCTTTACTATCCCTTACCTCAAAAGAAAAGACTTTCCATTTGGATATCGGATATGACACTGAAGGAAACTTGCATTGATGAATATCAACTCACCAAGTATCTAAATACTCACAAAATACACTCAATAATCTAGAGAGAGAAAGAGAGAAAGCTTATGTTTCTGGTGTGATTTTCAATTCTAACTTAACCCTCTATTTATAGGAAAATTTTAGCAAACTTGACCTGCACCCTGATGGCTTTACCTGCTACTATTCCCACCCACCATATTTGAAATAAAATTCAGCACATTTCTTCACCAACCACAAGTGGGGCCCACTCAATTCTAGAATTTTCTACCAAAATGCTAAATTCGGATAGTTTAAAAATTTCTGAACCATTCACCTCTTAAAATTCATAACAAATCATACGTTTATTTTTAACGGTTCAAAATTTGTGGACATATACTGAACTTATATATGTATAACATATCCAAAAATTACAACGATCCAACGGTCGGATTAAATATTATAACTCACGCAATATATCTCTAAAAACACTTCATTCCGACAAAAATACTGATAAAATACCTCAACATTAATTCCTTCATTTATAACCACATAAATAAATCCATCATTTATATCCACATCAAATAAATATTTTCTTATCATATAAATCAATAATTAATTATTCACAAATAATATTACGAATCACAATTATGACAACCGCAATGCTCCTCGTGAAAGAGGGGCTTTCCAATAAGAATTTCTCTCATCTTCGCCAAGCAATTAGGTGACCAAACCTCTCCTCGATGTAACTTTCTAGACATTGCCAATAATGCTATCTAATAATATTATTCAAATAATATGAATTATTGATCCGATAATGAGAAATATTGGCGCAAAGATAATTATCAAAACAACAATAATATAAAATATCAACACAAAGAATTATTGAATCAATAAAATAAAATATCAATAAGAATTACTGTAATAATTATTGAGTAAAGTGCCTTCTTATGTAAGGATCAATAATTCAAAAATCATCGTAAAAACGTAAGCTATCGCGCAAACACGCCAGACATTCAGATTTTAACCAATGGGTATTCCAACAAAGGTGTAATTGATGAACGATTACGCTCGTTGTTTATAAAAACTTAATTTTGTCGCTTTCTTCATCCGGACGCTTATTACATTATGGGGCCCACAAATGATCATACTCAAATATTTAATATTCCCCGACGTAAAGAATATTCCACAACCAAACAAATATTCCCCGACAACAATGAATATTTTATAACCACTTGTGTATTTTGAAAAAAATTCATATAACACCCTTAACTTTAACTTTTATCAATTTAACCATTTACTGAATAAAAAAATTGAATACTTTTATTTCATAAAATTCGGGGTCTTACAAACATAGAACAAATTATCGTTAGTCCTCAACAGGAAAAAATCTAATAGAATACAATAGACAACCAGTTTTAAATCAATATTCGCAGCGGAAATAATAATTCATTAGAAGAATTAAGTAAAGAATAAAATCTATTATCTTCTATATATGAATTTAAAAGTTCATCGTCGATATTTTATCCCTGTAACATCAATCAATATATATCTGGAATCAAATATTCATCTTTACACTACAGGCCAAAGATATTCATCAGTTGGTCATGTTCATCTAAACACATGTACATCTTTGCATTACAGGCCAAAGATATTCATCAGAAATCATTCATCTTTGCACTACAGGCCAAAGATACTCAGTAATATCATCATTTAGGACTGAGGATGGTGAAAAATATTTTAAAGGAAACGAATCCAGTGAAACAAAATAAAAAATATTAAGGATTCGTATTTCAGTTTATCCATGTCCAAAAATACCTCAGAAAATAATCATAGTGGAGTAAAATTCAAGAATGATTAAAACATGGATACAATCAAAGCTAGTATCCATAATAGATATTTTGAAGGAAAAACAAAAATTTAATTTTTCTGTGAATAGTGTCGTATACGTGAATAGTAACCCCAACACTAAAAGACAAGAATTTCACAAGAAATATCTTACCAATATTCCGGCATAATGATATTGAAAGAAATAATATCATTTTTTTAAAAAATAATAACCTTTACTTCGAAAGAATAGTACTTCTGGCAGGACTACTAGATATAGTGCTGAAGGAAAATTTTACAGTATAGCAACACTCAAAGTATCAAAATACTCACAAGAATACGCTCAATAATATAGAGAGAGAAGATTTCAGTTTCTGGTGTGATTTTCAATTCTAACCTAAACACCCTATTTATAAGAAAATGCTTAGAACACCAAAGCAGAAAATTTAATAAAATATAAATAAACTTTTCTTAAATTCCTACGCCCACTTTTGTTTTCTAGATATCAGCCAAAACATGTGCCAACATTACCAAAATGTTTTTCATACTAAAATTATTGAAAACTCCAAAATAAAAATAAAAATTAATTAATCTGAAACTTCAATAATTCATAACAAATAGCCCTTTTATCAGAAAAATTCGAACCTCATATGTTTTCCATAGGAAATTCCATTATCTACAACTTTACAGAAGAAAGTTTTTCCAAATTCCAAATGTAAATCAACCAAATTCATAAGCCAGCAATTTTACAAAGTTATAATCAAATTTCAAATAAAAAATGGGGTCCAAAAACATGAAAAACATGTTTTAATCATTTAATACAACAAAATACTCTTCCTCCTCATATACTCATATATCCCACATTCATTGTAAAAATATCATCATTATTATATTATAATAATATAATAAAATATTATTTTATCAAAAAAAATAAAATATCGATTTTCAACAATTGTCACTTTAAAATTTTCTCCATCTATATCCACATAAAATGAATATTTTCCTCATCATATAAATTAATAATTAATTATTCATAAATAATATTACGAGAATCACAATCTTCGACAACCGTAGTTCCCGAAAATAGGGGCTTTCCAATAAGGATTTCTCCTTCTTTGGCGCAGCAATTAAGTGACCAAACCTCTCCTTAGATGTAACTTTATAGACATTGCCAATAATGTTATCTAATAATATTATTCAGATAATATGAATTATTGTTCGATAATGGAAAATAATGTGTAGTGACAATTATTGAAACAACAAGAATATAAAATATCAACGTAGCAATTATTGAATCAATAAAATAAAATATTGAATAAAGAATTACAAAGAACCATTATTGAGTAGTCTTGTGAAGCCCCAAAATAGGTATACATCACCCATCTTGAGTCGCCAGATACATGATACGTAATTCAAATACAACTTAATAATACAACCGTTGTGCAGTATAATACGACAAAATATAAGTCGTGAGTTTGAATACAAATATTATCTACTAGAGATTATACAAACTCAAAAGGAGTCCTCATTATAATTATTATCACACTATTTCACAGAATAGTGAGGACTACTAATGCTATCATCTGGTCCGTCACTCTGTTCCCCGACTAGTCACTGCTACGTTCTCATTTCTTGAAGAGAACAATGAAAGTAAAAGGGTGAGCTCAAATAGCCCAGTAGGAAATATTATGACTAAGATAATGCAGAATATATTATCGTTAGCCTTTCAATGTGTTTAAACCGATACAATATAACAACCATCAAGTTTAACTACGGTGAAACAAGCAATCCATTAAAAGAGTCAAGTAGAGAATAAAATCTACTATCTTTTATGATTTAAAAGGTTTTCATCACTTTTATCACGGGGGACTCAAATTTTAATAAATAATACACATCATTGAATCACCCCTACTACTGACCAGGATATTCTTTAAGATCACGACCACAATTATCTATGCACTACGGGCCAAGAATATTTGTATATTCAATAATGGTCATGATCATGCCAACAACTGTCCATCAATGCTCTAAGGGCCAATGAAGACTTTTTCCACATCATTTGTAACATTACGGTCATGATTACATAATCAATAATCCCCGGTCATAATCATACCAAGTCCATCTATGCACTATAGGCCACGATGACTTTTAACAAAATATAAACATGAGGATGATGACAATGATATAAGAATTCAATAAAACAAGTTCAAGAATTATTTTATCCGAACTAATAACGTCCAAATTGTCAACACGATCTTCGCTTTGAGTAAAATTCAAGAATGCTCATAAGAATATTTTCATGAAAAGATATCTTTGGATGAAGCGCAAATATCAAGGATATTCCACTAATTTCATGGAGTATAAAGTCAAAGTTTTAACCAACCGAGTATAATAAGGAATGGAATAACAAAAGAAATCACCAGTACGTGCGATAGACCGCACGTACGCAGTTATTCTAACGAGAATAATAAATAACGGAATCGAATCCAAGCGTAAAGCGCATGCATACGTGATATTCCAACAGAATAATAAAAAGCAGAATCGTCCCATGAAAACGCATGCATGTGATATTCCAATGTAATAATAAAGACAGAATCGGTCCAGTAGAACGCATGCATGTGATATTCCAAATGTAATAATAAAGACGGAATCAAGTTCGGCGTAAAACGCATGCATGTGATATTCCAATAGAATAATAAAGATTTTAACCGGTCCGTGAGAACGCTATGCATGAGATGTTCCAACAGAATGATAAAGAATGGAACAACGTAAGAATTTCACCAAGTATAGGGTAGCACGTATACAAAAGTTATTCCAATGAATAATAAAGAATGGAATAACGTAAGTTCTCTTCATAAATAAGAAAGAAATAATACTCCCTACCTTTAGAAAAAAACTAGATCTTTGGAATAGTGAGTTAGTAGACTTCTCTCTTCTTTCTATAATTTCTCTCTATAATAATCGCTCTAAAGCTTTTGTGAATTGGTGAGAAATGAAAGAAGAATGAGCTTCTATTTATAGAAAAATATAGTTTCGATAATTGCACTTTTTAGGGCTCGAAAAATTTCAGTACAATACCTCCAACTTTTTCTTTATTTTTAATTTAGTCATGGAAGTATTATCAAAGTTGCACCACCTCCCTAATAGTAAATAATGTGATTCAATAGTAAATTATGTGAATCAATAGTTCTGAACATGTGAAAATACTGAATTACGATATAGTACTCCATCTATACCTTTATTTTTAACTTAGTCATGCAAGTATTATCAATCTAGCACCAACTCCCCTAATAGTAACAAGAATGTGAAACAATAGTATACACATGTGAACAAATAGTTATAATCATGTGAAATAATAGTAATTAATTGCTCATTTATCCGGTCAAATACCCGATTGGTCAATATAACCTCCAAACATCAATTATTATCGAAATAATTGTCGATTTTCACTAACACAAATAATTCCAACACAATGAAACCATTTTTATCAAAAATATAAATTTTGAAATTTTGAAGTTTGACTTTTCCCAAAAAAGTCAACTATTGACTTTTTGACCAAATAGTAAATTCCGAAAATTTTTGTGTTTATAGACTATTTTTACTAATTTCATCGTTCCGGACTCAAATATCACGTCCGCGTCCCCAAATTCAACTCCGAACACAACTTCAATTTTAATAACATTCATCATTAATATTATAACTCACAATATTTATCAACCAGTGTCGCTCCCGTGAAAGGGGGGCTTTCCAATAAGGATTTCTCCTGTCGGTGGCGCAATGATTAGGTGACCAAACCTCTCCTCGATGTAACTTAGAGACATTGTAAATATTGCAATTTAATAATATGAATAATTTTATCGTCTCAATTATTGATTTAATAAAATAACATATTATGCGAGATGATACTTATGACAATAATCGAATCAATAATATGAGAGATATGATGCAATAATTATCATGTAACAATAATTGAGTATAATTGGTGACTTCTCACGTAAGCATCAATAATCAATACCGTATGTAAGACCCCAACTTATTATTAATGAAATTTAATTTTCTCTATTTATTATTTTAAAATAGTAAGGGTTGATTTGATTAATGTGGATAGTTAGGGGTAAAATACGCAAATATTTCAAAATAAGCAAGTGGTTATAAAATATTCATTGTTGTTTGGGAATATTCGTTTGGTCGTGGAATATTCGTGATGCGACCAGAATATTCAATGACGTAAAATGTGTGGGCCCCATAACTGAAAGCGATTGGATGAAGAAAACGACAAATATAAGTGGTTTAAAAAACAACGGCGAAGTTATTACAAGTTATCTTATTAAAATACCCTTGGGTTAAAACACAAGAAGACACCTGTATTGCACCAATTATTGATTCTTACGTAAGAAGCCTTACTCAATAATGGTTACAGATAATTACTGCTCAAAGATTTTATTGATTTAATAATTGTTTGTGTTGATATTTTATATTGTTGTTGTTTCAATAATTGTCATTACACAAGATTTTTTTCATTATCGAAGCAATAATTCATATTATTTGAATAATATTATTAGATAACATTATTGGCAATGTCTAGAAAGTTACTCTAAAGGAGAAGTTTGGTCACCTAATTGCGCTACCAAGCCAGAAGAAAAATTCTTATTGAAAGCCCTCTTTCCCTGAACCTAACTGCGTGGTTGTCGATATTGTTATTCTCAGTAATATTATTTGTGAATAATTAATTATTGATTCATATGATGAGAAAAATATTGATTTTATGTGGATATAGATGGAGAAAATTTTTAATGTGACAATTGTTGAAAATTGAAATTTTATCTTTTCTCGATAAAATAATTCATTTAAATATATTATTATATTTTAGTAATATAATAATGGTGATATTTTTACAACGAATGTGGGATATATGAGTATACGAGGATGAAGAGTATTTTGTTGCAATAAATGTTTAAAACATGTTAAACATGCTCATGCGGACCCCATTTATTGGAATCGAAATTTGATTATAAATGTAAAATCGCCTGCTTCAGGATTTCGGTCAATTTCTGCTTGGAATTTGGAAAAACTTTCTTCTCGCAAAGTTGTAGAGAATTGAATTTCTTATAAAAACTCATAAGATTTGAATTTTCTGATAAAAGGGCTATTTATTATGAATTATTGATGTTCAAATTCTAATAATTGATTTTTGGAAGTTTTAATTATTTTAAATAATAAAAACGTTTTTGATTTGTTTGGTAGACTTATTTGTTGTCAAGCATGGCTGAATTCAGATCATAGATTGTGTGCGTAGGAATTTATATATAATATATTAATATTATATTAAATTTTCTCGCTTTAGTGTTCTAAGCAATTTTCTATAAATAGGTGTTTAGGTTAGAATTGAAAATCACACCGTAAATCTGAAGTTTTCTCTCTATATTATCGAGCGTATTCTTGTGAGTATTTTGAGTATAATTTGAGTATTGCTATTCTAAGAAGTTCAAGTCATAGCCTATATCCTGTGTTTAAATTGGGAAGACTTGATCTTTCGAGGTAAGTGGATTTTTTTTTTTTCGTAATGATATTATTTCTTTAATATCATTATGTTGAAATATTGATCTGAAGTTTTTATCAAATTTGGAACTTTTGGTGTTCTGAGTTACTATTCACGATACTGACATTATTCACGATATCTGATCTTATTCACGAATCACGCGACTATTCATCTAAAAATGTAAAATTTTCTTTTCACTAAAATATCTATTCGGATACTAGCTTTGATTGTATCCATGTTTTGATCATTCTTGAATTTTACACCATTGTGATTATTTTTGAGGTATTTTTGGACGTGGATAAAACAAAGTACTAAATTCTTAATCCTTAATCCTTGTCATTTTGTTTCACCGGATTCGCTTTCTTAAAAAAAAAAAAAAATATTTTCATCATCCTCGCCTTTAAATGATGATATTATTGAATATCTTTGGCACATAGTGCAAAGATGAATGATTTCTCAAGAATATCTTTGGCCCAGTAGTGCAAAGATGAACAGTGTTTAGATGAACACGACTAATCGATGAATATCTTTGGCCCGTAGTGCAAAAAGATGAATATTTGATTCCGATGTATGTTGATTGATGTTACAGGATAAAAGATAGACGATGAACTTTTAAATTCATACATGTAAGATAGTAGTTTGCATTCTCTACTTAACTCTTCTAATGAATTATTATTTCATTGCGAATATTGATTTAAAATTTGTTGTCTATTGTATTCTATTAGATTTTTCCCCTCGTTGAAGACTAACGATAATTTGTTGTATATTATCTTAGTCATAATATTCTTTATCGGGCTAGTTGAGCTCACCCTTTCCTCCTTTTTGTTTCATTTTTCTTCTCGTGGATGCTAGAATATAATGAGTATGCGAGCCTGGGTATGGAATGAAGGTTCTAGATGAGTTGTTTAGTAGTCCTCACCATTTTTGTAAAATAATGTACCAATAAATGTGATGAGGATTTATTTGAGTATAGATATTGTCTAGAAGATAATATTTGTATTCAAACTCACAGCTTTACTTGTTGTAATAATAAAGTTGTAGTTGTTTACGCATCATGTATTGACAACTCGTAATAGGTGATGTATACCTATTTTGGGGCGCCACAACTTGGTATCGTAGCTTAGGGATATGATCTCCAGCGGAGATCGGGAATAGAACTAGGAGGGAGAGATGAGTAAATCCTTCGCTAGTGTGTGTCTACCTAAGCTTATTTGTTAGTTGGTCAAGATATATAGGGATATTATGTGATATATTGATTTCCTTAATTAACCCTTGTTTTATGACAAGATTTGAGAATGTCGATCGAGAATATTAAAAATGGAAATGAGACCGTGGAGACGCCTCAGACTCACCAACGAGGAGAACGTGCAACAGTCGGGCAATGTTCCTCCCGTGAACCACACCATTGAAAGCGATGATGAACGAGGGATGTTTAGAAGTTTTGTGCGCTTCATGCAAAATCGACGAGGGAGACTCGTGTTCAAAATACGAGAGGAAATGATAACAATTCACGGTTGTCACAAACAAGCGCTTCAAAGAGTTGGGACCACCAGAATTTAAGGGAAAGCCGATCCGATCATGGCGGAAACATGGGTCAAGCAAATTACCAAGATATTCGATGTCTTGGGATGCACGGAGGAACGAAGGTTCCATTCGCCACCTTTATGTTCCGTGGCGAGGCGATCATCGGTGGGAGTCTCAGGAAGCGTACATCATCCATCCAAGCACTCAAAGATGTCTCTTGGGAGACGCTTTCAGAAGCTATTTAATGACAAATACTTTCCCGAAAGTGTTCACTATATGAAGGAAGTGGAGTTCATCGATTGGAATAAAACAACATAGACGATGTGTCTCAAAGACGAGGCAAAGTTTGCAGAGTTATCCAGTTTGCACCTCATTTGGTGGAGAATGAGGAACGATGACGCGGATGTTTCGAGGTTTGAAACCCGACATACGACAATATCTCATTTATCATAAATTTTCTCTCTATTCAGATGTTGTTAATGTGGCTCAATTGTTAGAGCGAGATAACGAGTATATTCAACCAAGGACCATAACCGAGGATCGCACTGCAGATAAAGAACAATGTAATAATGATAACCAAATGGAGAAAGAAATGTACGACAAAAATGGTAATCACTGTGGTAATCATGGCCATGAAAATAGAAGAAGCGAGTCAGAGGAGATTTTAAAAGAGGAGATTTAACAACGACTTATGTGAAGAAGACGACAAGGCGTAAGAAGAATCGGTTCTAAGGGAGGAGAACGACCACCGGCCATATGCTACAAATGCGAAAAGAGGGACATATCGTCCAAACCGCCCACAACAGCTTCAAGGTATGCTATAATTGTGGAAAGGAAGGACATATCACTCGAGATTGTATGGTAAATAAACCTAGTTCAATGGGGACGGTGACTCAAAAGATCGTCCGTAAAAAGTCAAAGTCAACGGTTCTAGAAGAAGAGTTTGTTGTATCGGTCATAATGCGAGGAACCCAAACGAGGTGATCACGGGTAAGCTATTTATAAATTTTTGCGAAGTTTATACCTTACTTGATACCGGTGCTACCCATTCATTTATCTCTCCCGCTTGTGCTCAACGCTTAAACTTGACTCGGAGAAATTAGACTTTGACCTATCTGTGGAAACTCCATTAGAGAAACTTTCATCACATCCACCGCTTATAAATCTTGTTTGATTCAAGTTGGCACCATCACCTTACCCATTGACCTTTTATCTCTTTAAAGATACTTGCTTTTGATGTGATTTTAGGGATTGATTGGTTAACTACTCATCATGCCAAAATTGATTGTTTTCGTAAGGTTGTTAGTTTTCATATTCCTAACCAACCCGTTGTAATTAATTCAAGCAACTAAACCATTAAAATCAATCACCGCTATATCTAATCATAAAGCTATTCGCTTATTAAAAAAACGGATGTCAAGCTTTCTTAGCCCATGTTATGGATTTGAATAAAGACACGCCAAATTTGAATAATATTCCTGTTGTTATTGACTTTCCCGACGATTTCTGAAGAACTTCCTGGCCTACCCCGTAACGTGAAGTTGAATTCTTTATTGATCTTGAACTCATTATAAAGCCCATTTCTAAAACCCCATATCGAATGGCTCTTATTGAACTTCAGAGTTAAAGGTCCAACTACAGAATTGTTGGACATCGGTTTCATTCGCCCTAAGACATCTCCTCGGGGTGCTCTGCTTTTATTCGTAAAGAAGAAAGACGGGAGTATGCGACTTTTGTATTGACTATCGGAATTGAACCATGTCACCATCAAGAATAGGTATCCTCTACCTCGTATTGATGACTTGTTTGACCAACAGCAAGGGGCACAATTCTTTTCAAAAATCGATCTTCGCTTCGGATATCATCACCAAGATTAGAATCGAGGATATTCCAAAGACCGCCTTTAGAACTTCGAGTGCGGGCATTATGAATTCTTAGTCATGTCTTTCTGACCGACTAATGCTCCCCGCCGCTTTCATGGATATGATGAACCGAGTATTCGAGGAATATTTGGATCATTTGTTGTTGTCTTTATTGATGACATCCTCATATATTCCAAAAGTCGTGAAGATCATGAGCACCATTTGAAGATGGTACTCCAAAGGCTTCGTGAAAACAAACTATATGCCAAATTGAAGAAATGCGAATTCTGGCTTGAGGAAGTAGCATTTCTTGGGCACGTGGTGTCAAAACATGGAGTATCTGCTGATCCGACGAAGATTGAAGCAATACAAAGTTGGGAGCAACCAAGCTCAAGGATCAAGTACGTAGTTTTTGGGCTTAGTTTGGTTATTATCGGAGATTCGTGGAAGGGTTTTCTCGAATCGCTACTCCATTAACCCAAATTTAACTCGGAAGGATACAAAATTGCTTTGGAGTGAAGAATGCGAGAAGAGTTTCAAGAGCTTAAGAGGAGACTTATTTCGCACTGTTCTAACAATACCATCCGGTTGGGATGGATTTGTTATCTCACAACGATGCTTCATGCAAAGGGTTAGGATGTGTTCTCATGCAACGTGGGAAAGTCATAGCCTATGCCTCATGACAACTTAAAGAGTATAAGAGGAATTATCCTACTCATGATCTAGAGTCACAGAAGCGTTTTGCTTAAAGATATGGAGGCACTATCTATATGGGGAGAAAGTGGAGATATATTCGCACCATAAAAGCCTTAAATATTTCTTCACTCAAAAGAACTCAACATGCAAGCAATGACGCTGGCTCGAGCTATTGAAAGACTACGACCACACTATTCAATACCATCCCGAAAAGCGAAACGTGGTAGTTGACGCTGCTTGAGTAAAAGATCATATGCGGAATGAGTGCGATGATGTCAAGTATACGACATAGAGTCAACTTTAATAGAAAAAGTTAAGGTTGCTCAAGCCATCGACCGGGAGTGATGAGTATGAAGAAGAAGAAATACAAGAAGGAGCTATTCCGTGCGAGAATTGATGAAGAAGGAATACTTGAGTCCACTCTAGACTTTGTGTTCCTAACGACCTCGATTTGAAGTACAAGATTATGATGGAGGCACACAATACACCATTTGCAATCCATCCTCGAAGTACTAAAATGTATCGTGATCTTCGACATACATTTTGGTGGAACAATATGAAGAGAGAGATTGCAAAGTTTATCTCGATGTGTTTAACTTGCCAACGTAAAAAGGCGAGCATCTAGTACCTAAGGGTCCGCTGCAACCACTTGAGATTCCGAAATGGAAGTGGGAACACATTACCATGGATTTCGTTACGGGTCTTCCTACGGTTTCTCAAGGCATCAATGCTATTTGGGTTATTGTTGATAGATTAACCAAGTCTGGCTCATTTCTTGCCGATACGGAGACTTATTCCTCGAACGCCTTGCTAGTATGTACGTGAATGAGATTGTGAGGTTGCATGGCATGCCTATATCCATAGTTTCGGATCGTAACCCAAGATTCACTTCAAGATTTTGGGTTAGCTTGCAAAAAGCTATGGGCACGGATTTACGATTCGATTCGCAGCATACCATCCTCAAACGACGGAAAATCGAAAGACTATTCAAACTCTTGAAGATTTATTAAGACTCGTGTCCTGAGACTTCAAGGCGGTTTGGGATAAGTATTTACCATTGGTGGAATTCTCCTACAACAACAGCTTATCGTGCAAGTATAGGTGTGGCTCCATTTGAAGCCTTATATGGACGAAAGTGTCGCTTCTCCAATATGTTGGGATGAGGTGGGTGAAGCAACATTGTTGGGACCCGAAGTTAAGACGTATGACTACCGAAAAAAGATCCAAATGATTCGACAACGATACAAAACCAAGACAAGATCGACAAAAGAGTTATGCGGATCTTCATCGAAAGGACGTGGAATTTAGCGTAGGGATCATGTATTGTTGCGTGTCGCCTCCATGGAAGGGAGTTACAAGATTTGGGAAGAGAGGAAAGCTCAATCCACGATTTATCGGTCCATTTCAAATTCTTGACCGAGTAGGAAATGTAGCCTATAGACTCGCGTTACCTCCAGTATGTCTCGTGTTCATAATGTGTTTCACATATCCGCATTTCAGAAATATGTGAAAGACCCGAACCACGCTATAGAGTTAGAACCGGATGAGATAGCCAAGACTTAACGTATGAGGAGGTACCACAAGATCTTGGATAGGAAGGAGCATGTCCTACGCCAAGAAAGGTCATACCACAAGTTAAAGTTTTGTGGAGGAATCATGCTATAGAGGAAATGACCGAATTGAAACGGAAATGAAAGCGAGGTATCCTCACCTTTTCAAACACTGTATACGACGCCAATTTCGAGGACGAAAATTCATAAGGAAGGAGGTTGTAAAGACCCCAACTTATTATTAATGAAATTTAATTTTCTATTTATTATTTTAAAATAGTAAGGTTTGATTTGATTAATGTGGATAGTTAGGGTAAAATACGCAAATATTTCAAAATAAGCAAGTGGTTATAAAATATTCATTGTTGTTTGGAATATTCGTTTGGTCGTGGAATATTCATACTTGCTTGGGAATATTCGTGCGACTAGCGCAAATGCATGTGTGGGCCCCATAACTAAAAAGCGATTGGATGAAGAAAACGACAAATATAAGTGGTTTAAAAACAACTACAGTAGTTATTACCAATTATCTTGTTAAAATACCCGGGGTTAAAACACAAGAAGATACCAGTATTGCACCAATTATTGATTCTTACGTAAGAAGGCACTACTCAATAATGGTTACAAGAATTATCGCTCAAAGATTTTATTGATTTAATAATTGTCGTGTTGATATTTTATATTGTTGTTGTTTCAATAATTGACATTACACAATATTTTCATTTTCGGCAATAATTCATATTATCCTAATAATATTATTAGATAACATTATTGGCAATGTCTAGAAAGTTCGCTCTAAGGAGAAGTTTGGTCACCTAATTGCGCCGCCAAAGAAGAAGAAATTCTTATCGAAAGCCCCCTCTTTCTCGAACCGCCTTGTTGTCAATATTGTGATTCGTAATATTATTTGTGAATAATTAATTATTGATTCATATGATGAGGAAAATATTGATTTTATGTGGATATAGGTGGAGAAAAATTTTAATGTGACAATTGTTGAAAATTGAAATTTTATCTTTTTCTGATAAAATAATTCATTTAAATATATTATTATATTTTAGTAATATAATAATGGTGATATTTTTACAACGAATGTGGGATATATGAGTATACGAGGATGAAGAGTATTTTTGTTGCAATAAATGTTTAAAACATGTTAAACATGTCTCTGGGACCCCATTTATCGATCGAAATTTGATTATACCAGTAAAATCGCCTGCTTGTGGATTTCGGTCAATTTCGCTTGGAATTTGGAAAACTTTCTTCTGCAAAGTTGTAGAGAATTGAATTTCCTATAAAAACACGCGAGAGATTTGAATTTTCTGATAAAAGGGCTATTTATTATGAATTATTGATGTTCAAATTCTGAATAATTGATTTTTGGAAGTTTTAATTATTTTAAATAATAAAAACGTTTTTGATTTGTTTGGTAGACTTATTTGTTGTCAAGCATGGCTGAATTCAGATCATAGATTGTGTGCGTAGAATTTTTATATATAATATATTAATATTATATTAAATTTTCTTCGCTTTAGTGTTCTAAGCAATTTTCATAAATAGGGTGCTTAGGTTAGAATTGAAAATCACACCGTAAATCAAGTTTTCTCTCTATATATTATCGAGCGTGATTCTTGTGAGTATTTTGAGTATAATTTGAGTATTGCTATTCTATGTGCAAGTTCAAGTCATAGCCTATATCCGGTGTTTCAGCTAAAAGTACTGATCTTTCGAGGTAAGGGATATTATTTTTTTTCGTAATGATATTATTTCTTTAATATCATTATGTTGAAATATTGATCTGAAGTTTTTATCAAATTTGGAACTTTTGTGCTCTGAGTTACTTATTCACGATATACTAAGACTATTCACGATATACTGAGATTATTCACTATCATCTAAGACTATTCATCGAAAAATGTAAAATTTTCTTTTCGCTCAAAATATCTATCTATTCGGATACTAGCTTTGATTGTATCCATGTTTTGATCATTCTTGAATTTTACACCATTGTGATTATTTTTGAGGTATTTTTGGACGTGGATAAAACAAAGTACGAATTCTTAATCCTTAATCCTTGTCATTTTGTTTCACCGGATTCGCTTTCTTAAAAAAAAAAAATATTTTCATCATCCTCGCCTTAAATGATGATATTATTGAATATCTTTGGCCTCTAGTGCAAAGAGATGAATGATTTCTGAAGAATATCTTTGGCCCGTAGTGCAAAGATGAACAGGTGTTTAGATGAACATGACCAATTGATGAATATCTTTGGCCTGTAGTGCAAAGATGAATATTTGATTCCAGATGTATGTTGATTGATGTTACAGGATAAAAGATGACGATGAACTTTTAAATTCATACATAAGAAGATAGTAGTTTGCATTCTCTACTTAACTCTTCTAATGAATTATTATTTCACATGCGAATATTGATTTAAAATTTGTTGTCTATTGTATTCTATTAGATTTTTCCTCGTTGAAGACTAACGATAAATTTGTTGTATATTATCTTAGTCATAATATTCTTTACCGGGGCTAGTTGAGCTCACCCTTTTCCTTTTTGTTCCATTTTTCTTCTCGTGATGCGAGAATATAAATGAGTAATGTAGCCTGGGTATGGAATGAAGGTTCTAGATGAGTTGTTTAGTAGTCCTCACCATTTTTGTAAAATAATATACCAATAAATGTGATGAGGATTTGTTTGAGTATAGATATTGTCTGAAGATAATATTTGTATTCAAACTCACGCTTTCTCGTTGTAATAATAAAGTTGTAGTTGTTTCATATTATGTATTGACAACTCGTAATAGGTGATGTATACCTATTTTGGGGCGCCACAAAGTGTACTACTATGCAACCACGCCAGACATCTTGTATTTTTACTACCGTGTAGTTCAACAGCTAGCGATAAAACTTTTCGCCGTTATTTTCATAAAGTATTTTTATCGCTTTCTCAATCCGACAATAATTTCGTTGTGGGGGTCCACCAATGATTGTGTCGTTGTACGAATATTCCCTGTTAAAACGATATATCTCCGACCAATCGAATATTATATAACAACTTACGTACTTTACAAAATTTGTAAATATTACCCACAACTATAACATTATATCAAATCCACACCATAATATTCAAAATATATTTCGAGAAAATTTAATCTTTATTCAAAAGTTGGGGTCTTACAAGTGCCTTCTTACGTAAGAATCAATAATTGGTGCAATACTGTAAAGCATCAGGCAACAACGCCAGACATCGTGTGTTTTAACCAACGGGTATTCCAACAATATTATACTCAGAATAACTACGCCATTATTTATAAACAACTTATACTTGTCGTTTTCTTCATCCAATTGCTTTCCGTTATGGGGCCCATAAAAGATCGCACTGGTCGCATTTAATATTCCACGACCAAACGAATATTCCCCGACAACAATGAATATTTTATAACCACTTGCTTATTTGAAATATTTAGCATTTTACCCATAACTAACCACATTAATCAAATCAACATTTACTATTTCAAAATAATAAATAGAAAATTAAATTTCATTTATTAATAATTTGGGGTCTTACAGAGGTAGTAATAAATTGCATAAAAATAACGTCAATCAGATACTAAAAAAATGTAATCAAAATCATAAACATCCCAATTTTTTATATATACTCAATAAAATTTAACATATAAAATTATAATATGAAACTAAAAATTCAAATAATATTTTTTGTTGTTAAGCACCAAAACTAAACTATCAATTTACTCAATCACTCTAATTAGAATAGCTTCATTAATAATTTAATTTAAATTTTTTAATATTTGTATCACTTATCCAAAAATATGTGTTAATTAAACTAAATTAGTTTTTATAAGTTAACAATTGAAATGAGATAGTTTTAATCACAAATAAAACTATAATTAAAATGTATTGTATTAAAAAAGGATAATTAAACACACACACACACACACATATATATATATATATATATTTAGTAATTAAAATTTGATAAAATACAAGGATAAATATGTAAATTTATCTATTTAGTCAACCCTAAAAACTTGCAGGGGTGGTACTAACTGTTACTTAAAAAACTAGAGGGGAGGTGAGTATTATTATGATTATCTAGAGGGGGTGTCACTGTATTTTACTCTCTCTATATATATATATAATTATGTACTTATTTAGGTTATTTTATTTTAAATTCATAACATTTGTAATATAATATGTTCATAGTAATAGAAATGTTGCATGTTATTTGAATTAAAAATAGTTGTATAAAATAATATACAAAAATTAGAAAAAATTATTTTGGGAAAACGAAAGATAATCCGTAGCGGGGTGGTTTGAGTTATTTTTGTGGACAGATCGAGTTCGCGGGTATGGATAGGGATCCTCCGGATCATATCTGTCATGTTACCAAAACCAGGGGTGAGCATAGTGCGGTTTGGTGCGGTTTGAAGTCTAAATCAAGACCAAACCGCTTTAGTGCTGATTTGAAAATTCAAAATCGCACCAAACCGCTGGATTGGTGCGGTCTATGATTTTTAAAGTGCGCGGTGCGGTTTTAATTGGTGCGGTTTCAGTTTCAAAACCAATTGAAACAACAAAAAAGTCTAAGCCTTCAATAAAATTTAATATAAAACTTACATCGAGCTATTAACTTAGTGACAGAGTCGGCAATGTGAATTATATCAAGCATGTTTTAAAACTAAAACATACGCTATATTAAACAACGGAGACCATATATTTGATAATAAGCAAGAATGTTTATCTAGTTCCCCAAATATTAAAAGTATATATTGGAGATAGAATGAAATTTTATCTTATATATTGCAAGGAGGACTTATAGAATATAATCCTAACTATACTTAATTTGAAAAATAATCTATTAGTCTATTACTATTATAGCATTGACATTAACCAATGCATCAAGTGCTCGAGCCCCTCAGCTATAAGCCCCTCCAATAACGCATCAAACAAATTTGAAATTCTAAAACCCAATTACTTAATTTTTGACTCTATAACCTCTAACATCTTCTTTCAATTGGTGAAAAAATGACAATGCAGGACTGGGGTTTTCTCTGAGCGTGTTCAAGTGAAAAATAACTTTAGAATTTACTAGAGATAATACATACATACACACACATGGTGCGGTTTCGATTTTATGCGTGCGGTTTTGGCTAGTAACCAAATCGGAACCGTAAATTTAGTTATTCAACCTACCTAAAACCGTCACATACGCCGGAACCGTTGGTGCGGTTTTAATTGATGCGGTTTGTGCAATTTTTAGTGCGGTTTCGATTCTAATTTGATTACTTGCACAGCTCTAACCAAAACTACTTCTAACACGTATAATGTGTGTTATGTAAACTAGTATGAATAAAGTGCAAGTCTAGTCACCTATACTCTAAAAAAATATGATTTGACTATTTATGTTACTTTAATACTAATATTAAACAATTTTTTATCCTCAAACTAATTAGTTCATGAATTATATTTTTATTCGCAAGGTAAATTTGAAACTTCAAAAGGGAACTATTTATCCTCTCTTTTTTTTTGGGATCATATATAGTCCTTTAGAAAAATTGTTCATGAAATGGTCGAGAGCAGATTCTCTGTCCTTATTTTGTCTTTCTCTTGTCCCCTACTTAAATTTTGACATCTGACCTCTTATTTAATTTTAGAGTTAATTAGTGTTATGTAAGAGCTCTTGTGTTAAAATTTAAATGGAGGATACAAAGGGAACATGAAAAATGGAGACAAAAAATTTGCTCTTGAAATGATCTGATAATAAGAGGCACTTTCAATTGATTATCCACTCGAGTACCCTTGGCAATGTAGTTGCAAATAATTTTGTTTGAGAATTGAAATATATTGAGCTAAACAAGCTTAAAATTGCATGAAAATAAGTGGGTGAAATTCAATGGCCCAAATTGATTGAAGTAGAGAAAATAGAAGCTGCTTTTCTTATTCACATGTTCCTCAAGGGCGTGTTTGCTTTCATGATTTTGTTCTTTGCACTGCCAGCTGAAATTGGGGTTGACATTGAGGCCACAACAAATTTGTGTTACATCAACAAAATCGATCCTAATTCAATGACTTTATTTGGATAATTAATAAAATAAATTATATTTTACATAACATAAAGTTGTAATTGTATAATATTTATATAATAAAAATCATTTAAAATACAACTCTCTAATATATAAAATGTAAATTTTTTATAAATCGTCTAAATATACTGTATATTTTGGGAGTGGTTAGCATGAAGATAACTTTGATCAATTGACCAATACATTGTCGACACGCATGCCAGGAGATAATATCTCTCTTTGCGTGTCAGCATTTTATTGATCAATTAATCAATTTACTATTAAAGTTAACTTCATGATAAACGAATCATTATGTTTTAAATTGTCAGGATCCCACCTTCGGCCTATTTACCATCACTATATATCGCCAACTTCACTATTTAAGGCCCAAATTTTTACAACCCTACTGAACTAGTGGGGTCTAGGGGTAGGGGTGGGGGTGGGGGTGGGGGTGGGGGGTGGGGGGTGTCATATTACCCTCCAACACAGGAATCTGAAGCATATTAATGTTAGTTAAATTTGATCTTTGTTATAAGATGGTATTTGTAAGACCCCGAATTTTTTTTTAAATAAAAAGGAATTTCCTTTATTTATTATTTTGAAATAGTAAGGGTTGATTTGATTAATGTGGATAGTTAAGGGTTAAATACGCAAATATTTCAAAATAAGCAAGTGGTTATAAAATATTCATTTTTGTCGGGGAAATTTCGTTTGGTCGTGGAATATTCAGCATCGCTTGGGAATATTCGCATGCGGCGAAGCGCTAAACCATGTGTGGGCCCCATAACGGAAAAACGATTGGATGAAGAAAACGACAAATATAAGTTGGTTAAAAATAACTCACAGTAGTTGTTACCGAATTAAGATCGTTGAATACCCGTTGGTTAAAATACAGTAATACGCGTGGTTGCACAGTAGCACACGGTATTGCACAATATTGTTGAATTATTGATCCTTACGTAAGAAGGCACTACTCAATAATTTTCACAGTAGTTACTGTTCAATATTTTATTTTATTGATTCAATAATTGCTGCGTTGATATTTTATATTATTGTTGTTCAATAATTGTCACTGCACATTATCTCCATTATCAGATCAATAATTCATATTATTTGAATAATATTATTAGATAACATTATTGGCAATGTCTAGAAAGTTCTGTCAAGGAGAGGTTTGGTCACCTAATCATGCGCCAAGTAAGGAGAAATCCTTATCGGAAAGCCCCCTCTTTCCTGGGAACGGCCTGGTTGTCATAATTGTGATTCTGTAATATTATTTGTGAATAATTAATTATTGATTCATATGATAAAGAAATATTTATTTTATGTGGATATAAATGATGGATTTATTTATGTGGTTATAAATGAAGAAATTAATGTTGAGGTGTTTTATCAGTATTTTATCGGATTGGAGGTATTAAAATTAAATCGGGGTTTTGAGATATATCATGGGGTTATAATTTTTAATTCGATTGGTTGGATTGTGGTAATTTTTGGTATGTTATACATACATAAGTTGAGTATATGTCCACAAATTTTGAACCGTTAAAATTCACGATAATGATTTGTTATGAATTTTAAGAGGTGTCCGATTCTAAATTAGGTTTATAATTGATTTTGGTGGAAAATTCTAGAATTGAGTGGGCCCCACTTGTGGTTGGTGAAGAAATGTGCTGAATTTTATTTCAAATGTGGTGGGTGGCAATAGTAGCGAGTAAAAGCCATCGTGTGGCAAGTCAAGTCTGCTTGGTACGGCTAACATTTTCCTATAAATAGAGGGCTAAGTTAGAATTGAAAATCACACCGTAAACAAAGTTTTCTCTCTTCTCTCTATATTATTGAGCGTATTTTGTGAGTATTTAGATACTTTGAGAGTTCTTTGTTCAAGATAAGTTTCATTCAAAGATCACTTCCGACCTTTCCTTCCGGCTTGATTCTTTGAGGTAAGGGATATTATTTTTTGTAATGATATTATTTCTTCAATATCATTATCTTTGAAATGTCGATCAAGTTTTTATCAAATTTGGAACTTTTTCATGTCAAGTTACTATTCATGAGTTACTATTCATGAGTTACTATTCATGATTTACTATTCACGATTACTATTCACGAGTACTATTCATGAAGCGTGAAAATGTTTTTTTGTGGAATTTCTATCTTTTGGTGTCTGAGTTACTATTCACGATATCTGACTATTCACGATACTGAGACTATTCACGTGATACTGACTATTCAATTTAAAAATAAAATTTCTTCTTTTCGTCCAAAATATCTATTCGGATACTAGCTTTGATTGTATCCATGTTTTGATCATTCTCAAATTTTACACCACTATGATTATTTTTGAGGTATTGTTGGACATGGATAAAACAAAGTACTAATCATTAATCCTTAATCCTTGTCATTTTGTTTCACCGGATTCGTTCTTTAAAATATTTTCATCATCCTCGATCTTTAAATGATGATATTATTGAATATCTTTGGCTCAGAGTGCAAAAAGATGAATGATTTCAAGAATATCTTTGGCTCAGTAGTGCAAAGATGAACAGTGTTTAAATGAATACGACTGATCGATGAATATCTTTGGCCTTTAGTGCAAAGATGAACAGTGTTGAGATGAACATGACCGATTGATGAATATCTTTGGCCTGTAGTGCAAAGATAATATTTGATTTGAGATGAATATTGATTGATGTTACAGGGATAAAATATTGATGATGGACTGTTAAATACATAGAAGATAGTAGTTTGCATTCTCTACTTAACTCTTCTAATGAATTATTATTTCCGCTGCGAATATTGATTTAAAATTTGTTGTCTATTGTATTCTATTAAATTTTTCCCTGTTGAAGACTAACGATAATTTGTTGTATATTATCTTAGTCATAATATTCTTTATCGAAAGCTAGTGGAGCTCACCCTTTTCCTTTTTGTTCCATTCTTCTCGTGAGGCGAGAATATAAATGAGTGCAGTGCCTGGGTATGGAATGAAGGTTTTAGAAAGGATTGTTTAGTAGTCCTCACCATTTTGTAAAATAATGTATCAATAAATGTGATGAGAATTTATTTGAGTATAAATATTGTCTGAAGATAATATTTGTATTTAAACTCACAGCTTTTCTCATTGTAATAATAAAGTTGTAGTTGTTTACGTACCATGTATTGACAACTCGTAATGGGTGATGTATACCTATTTTGGGGGCGCCACAACTTGGTATCGTAGCTTAGGATATGATCTCCATGAGATCTGGGAATAGAACTAGGAGGGAGAGACGAGTAAATCCTTCGCTGAGGTGTCCTACCTAAGCTTATTTGTTAGTTAGGTCAAGATATAGGGATATTGTGTGATATATTGATTTCTTTAATTAACCCTTGTTTTATGACAAGATTTGAGAGAATGTCGATCGAGAATATTAACAAGGAGTAAATGAGACCGTGGAGATGCCTGTCTTTACCAACGAGGAGAACGTGCAATGTGGTGGCAATGTTCCTCCCGTGAACAACACCAATCGAAAGCGTATGATGAACGAGGGATGTTTAGAAGCTTTTTGCGCAGCTCATGCAAAATCGCATTTGAGGAGACTCGTGTTCAAAATACAGAGAAAATGATAGCAATTCACGGGTTGTCAAAAACAAGCGCTTCAAAGAGTTGGGACCACTGAATTTAAGGGAAAGCCGATCCGATCATGCGGCGGAAACATGGGTCAAACAAATTACCAAGATATTCGATGTCTTGGGATGCGGAGGAACGAAGGTTCCATTCGCCACCTTTATGTTCCGTAATGAGGCAGACTCATCGGTGGAGTCTCGTGGAAGCGCACTCATCCAAACGCACTCAAAGATGTCTTGGGAGACGCTTGAGAGATTATTTAATGACAAATACTTTCCCGAAAGTGTTCATTATATGAAGGAAGTGGAGTTCATCGATTAGAGCAAAACAACATAATTGTCTCAAAGACGAGGCAAAGTTTGCAGAGTTATCCAGTTTGCACCTCATTTGGTGGAGAATGAGGAACGATGACGCGGATGTTTCTTAGAGGTTTGAAACCCAAGATACGCCAAGATCTCATTTCTCATAAACTTTCTCTTTATTCGATGTTGTAAAATGGGCTCAATTATTAGAGCGAGATAACGAGTACGGCCAACTGAGGACCATAACCAGATCGTACTGTAGATAGCGATCAATGTAATAATGATAACTCATGGAGAAAGAAATGAGACGACAGAAATGGTAACCACTCGGTGGTAATCATGGTCATGAAAATGTAAGAAGCGAGTCGAGGAGATTTTAAAAGAGGAGATTTAACAACGACTATGTGAAGACGACAAAGGTCTTAAAGAATCGGTTCTAAGGAGGAGAACGACCACCCATCATATGCTACAAATGCGAAAAGAGGGACATATCGGTCAAACCGCCCACAACAGCTTCAAGGTATGCTATAGTTGTGGAAAGGAAGGACATATCGCTTTCGAGATTAGACGCAGAAGCGAAACCTAGTTCAATGGGGACGGTGACTCAAAAGATCATCCCGTAAAAGTCAAAGTCAACGATTCCTGACGAGAGCGTTTGTTGTGATCGGTCATAATGCGAGGAACCCAAACGAGGTGATCACGGTAAGCTATTTATAAATTCTTGCGAAGTTTATACCTTACTTGATAATCTGCATACCCATTCATTTATCTCTCCTCGCATGTGCTCAATGTTTAAACTTGACTCGGAGAAATTAGACTTTGACCTATCTGTGGAAACTCCGCTAGAGAAACTTTCATCACATCCACTCGCTTATAAATCTTGTTTGATTCAAGTTGGCACCATCACCTTACCATTGACCTTATCTCTTTAAAGATACTTGCTTTTGATGTGATTTTAGGGATTGATTGGTTAACTACTCATCATGCCAAAATTGATTGTTTTCGTAAGGTTGTTAGTTTTCATATTCCTAACCAACCTCGTTGTATTTAATTCAAGCAACTAAACCATTAAAATCAATCACTATCATATCTAATCATAAAGCTATTCGCTTATTGAAAAACGGATGTCAAGCTTTCTTAGCCCATGTTATGGATTTGAATAAAGACACGCCAAATTTGAATAATATTCTGTTGTTATTGACTTTCCCGACGATTTCTGAAGAACTTCCTGGCCTACCCCGTAACGTGAAGTTGAATTCTTTATTGATCTTGAACCCGGTACAAAGCCCATTTCTAAAACCCCATATCGAATGGCTCCTATTGAACTTCAGAGTTAAAGGTCCAACTACGTGAATTGTTGACATTGGTTTCATTCGTCCCCAAGACATCTCCTTGGGGTGCTCCTGCTTTTATTTGTAAAGAAGAAAGACGGGAGTATGCGACTTTGTATTGACTATCGAATTGAACCATGTCACCATGAAGAATAGGTATCCTCACCTCGTATTGATGACTTGTTTGACCCGAACAGCAAGGGCACAATTCTTTTCAAAATCGATCTTCGCTTCCGGATATCATCAAATGAAGATTAAAATCGAGGATATTCCAAAGACCGCCTTCGTAACTCGATATGGGCATTATGAATTCTTAGTCATGTCTTTCGACTAACTAATGCTCCCGCGGCTTTCATGGATATGATGAACCGAGTATTCAAGGAATATTTGGATCGGTTCGTTGTTGTCTTTATTGATGACATCCTTATATATTCCAAAAGTCGTGAAGATCATGAGCACCATTTGAAGTCGGTATCTCAAAGGCTTCGCTAAAACCAACTATATGCCAAATTGAAGAAATGCGAGTTCGGCTTGAGGAAGTAGCATTTCTTGGGCATGTGGTGTCAAAACATGGAGTATCCGCTGATCCGGCCAAGATTGAAGCAATACAAAGTTGAGAGCAACCAAGTTGGTGATCAAGACGTAGCTTTTGGGCTTAATTGGTTATTATCGGAGATTCGTGGAAGGGTTTTCTCGAATCGCTACTCCATTAACTCAAATGCTTTCGAAAGGATACGAAATTGCTTTGGGGGCGAAGAATGCGAGAAAAGTTTCCAAGAGCTTAAGAGGAGACTTATTTCTAAGACTGTTCTAACAATACCATCCGGTTCGGATGGATTTGTTATCTACAAATGATGCTTCGTGCAAAGGGTTAGGATGTGTTCTCATGCAACGTGGGAAAGTCATAGCCTATGCCTCGCGACAACTTAAAGAGTAGAGAGGAATTATCCTACTCATGATCTAGAGTTGAAGCAGTCGTTTTCGCTAAAAAATATGGAGGCACTATCTATATGGGGAGAAAGTGGAGATATATTCGCACCATAAAAGCCTTAAATATTTCTTCACTCAAAAAGAACTCAACATGCGGCAATGACGCTGGCTCGAGCTATTGAAAGACTACGACCACACTATTCAATACCATCCCGTAAAGTTTAACGTGGTAGTGACGATTGAGTAGAAGATCATATGCGAACGAAAAGCGATGATGTCCAAGATAATGACAGAGCCAACTTTAATAGAAAAGTTAAGGTTGCTCAAGCCACCCAATCTTGAAATGATGCGTATGAAGAAGAAAGTACAAGAAGGAGCTATTCCTAAGCGAGAATTGATGAAGAAGGAATACTTGAGTCCACTCTAGACTTTGTGTTCCTAACGACCACGATTTGAAGTACAAGATTATGATGGAGGCACACAATACACCATTTGCAATCCATCCTCGAAGTACTAAAATGTATCGTGATCTTCACATACATTTTGGTGGAATAATACGAAGAGAGAGATTGCAAAGTTTATCTCGATGTGTTTAACTTGCTAACGTAAAAAGGCGAGCATCTAGTACCTAAGGGTCCGTTGCAACCACTTGAGATTCCTGAATGGAAGTGGGAACACATTACCATGGATTTCGTTACGGGTCTTCCTACGGTTTCTCAAGGCATCAATGCTATTTGGGTTATTGTTGATAGATTAACCAAGTCTCGCTCATTTTTTGCCGATACGGAGACTTATTCACTTGAACGCCTTGCTAGTATGTACGTAAATGAGATTGTGAGGTCAGATGGCATGCCTGTATCCATAGTTTTGGATCGTGACCCAAGATTCACTTCAAGATTTTGGGTTAGCTTGCAAAAAGCTATGGGCACGGATTTGCGATTTAGTTCGCATACCATCCCCCAAACCGGACGGACAATCGAGAGGACTATTCAAACTCTTGAAGATTTATTAAGACTCGTGGTCCTGACTTCAAGGGTAGTTGTATAAGTATTTACCATCGGTGGAATTCTCCTACAACAACAAAGCTTATCGTGCAAGTATAGGTGTGGCTCCATTCAAGCATTATATGGACGAAAATGTCGCTTCTCCAATATGTTGGGATGAGGTGGGTGAAACAACATTGTTGGGACCCCGAAGTTAAGACGTATGATCTACCGAAAAGATCCAAATGATTCGACAACGATACAAACCAAGCACAAGATCGACAAAAGAGTTATGCGGGATCTTCATCGAAAGGACGTGGAATTTAATGTAGGGGATCATGTATTGTTACGAGTTGCTTCCATGGAAGGGAGTTACAAGATTTGGGGAAGAGAGGAAAGCTCAATCCACGATTTATCGGTCCATTTCAAATTCTTGACCGAGTAGAAATGTAGCCTATAGACTTGCGTTACCTCATTCTCCGAAGTATGTCTCGTGTTCATAATGTGTTTCATATATCAGTATTTCAAATATGTGAAAGACCCGAACCACGCTATCGAAGTTAAACCCATTTGAGATAGCCAAGACTTAACGTATGAGGAGGTACCTATCAAGATCTTGGATAGAAGGAGCACGTCCTACGCCAAGAAAGGTCATACCACAAGTTAAAATTTTGTGGAGGAATCATGCTATAGAGGAAATGACCGAATTGGAAACGGAAATGAAAGCGAGGTATCCTCATCTTTTCAAACACCAGTACGTGACGCCAATTTCGAGGACGAAATTTCATAAGGAGGGAGGTTGTAAGACCCCAAATTTTTTTTTAAATAAAAGGAATTTCCTTTATTTATTATTTTGAAATAGTAAGGGTTGATTTGATTAATGTGGATAGTTAAGGGTTAAATACGCAAATATTTCAAAATAAGCAAGTGGTTATAAAATATTCATTTTTGTCAGGGAATATTCGTTTGGTCGTGGAATATTCAGATCGCTTCGGGGAATATTCGTATTTACGACGCAAATGCATGTGTGGGCCCCATAACTGAAAAGCGATTGGATGAAGAAAACGACAAATATAAGTTGGTTAAAAATAACTACGTAGTTATTCTAGCTAAGATCGCTTGAATACCCGTGGTTAAAATACGAAGAATACGCTGCGTGGTCGCACAAAGAAGACACTAGTCGCACAAAGATTGTTGAATTATTGATCCTTACGTAGAAGGCACTACTCAATAATTTTCACAAGAGTTATCGCTCAATATTTTATTTTATTGATTCAATAATTGTCAAGTTGATATTTTATATTATTGTTGTTCAATAATTGTCACACGCATTATTATCTTCATTATCGATCAATAATTCATATTATTTAAATAATATTATTAGATAGCATTATTGGCAATGTCTAGAAAGTTCACAAGGAGAGGTTTGGTCACCTAATCATACGCCAAGAAGGAGAAATCCTTATCTGAAAGCCCCCTTTTCCTCGAAACTACCGTTGTCATAATTGTGATTCTGTAATATTATTTGTGAATAATTAATTATTGATTCATATGATAAAGAAATATTTATTTTATGTGGATATAAATGATGGATTTATTTATGTGGTTATAAATGAAGAAATTAATGTTGAGGTGTTTTATCAAGATTTTATCGGATTGGAGGTATTAAAAATTAAATCGTGGGTTTTGAGATATATTATGGGTTATAATTTTTAATCCGACTGCTGGATTGTGGTAATTTTTGGGTATGTTATACATACATAAGTTGAGTATATGTCCACAAATTTTGAACCGTTAAAAATTCACGAATGATTTGTTATGAATTTTAAGAGGTGTCTGATTCTAAATTAGGTTTATAATTGATTTTGGTGGAAAATTCTAGAATTGAGTGGGCCCCACTTGTGGTTGGTGAAGAAATGTGCTGAATTTTATTTCAAATGTGGTGGGTGGCAATAGTAGCAGGTAAAGCCATCGTGTAAGGTGTCAAGTCCGCTTTAAGGCTAACATTTTCCTATAAATAGAGGGCTAATTTAGAATTGAAAATCACACCGTAAACAAAGTTTTCTCTTTCTCTCTATATTATTGAGCGATTTTGTGAGTATTTAGATACTTTGAGAGTTCTTTGTTCAAGATAAGTTTCATTCAAAGATCACTTCCGACCTTTCCTTCCAAGTAATCGATTCTTTGAGGTAAGGGATATTATATTTTTTGTAATGATATTATTTCTTCAATATCATTATCTTTGAAATGTTGATCCAAGTTTTTATCAAATTTGAAACTTTTTCATGTTCTGGGTTACTATTCATGAGTTACTATTCATGATTTACTATTCACGAGTACTATTCATGAAGCGTGAAAATATTTTTTTTTGTGGAATTTCTATCTTTTGGTGTCGAGTTACTTATTCACGATACTGCAGACTATTCACGATACTGAGACTATTCAATCAAAAATAAAATTTCTTCTTTTCATTCAAAAATATCTATTCTCGATACTAGCTTTGATTGTATCCATGTTTTGATTATTCTTGAATTTTACACCACTATGATTATTTTTGAGGTATTGTTGGACATGGATAAAACAAAGTACGAATCATTAATCCTTAATCCTTGTCATTTTGTTTCACCGGATTCGCTTCTTTAAAAATATTTTTCATCATCCTCACCTTAAATGATGATATTATTGAATATCTTTGGCCAGAGTAAGAAAAGATGAATGATTTCAAGAATATCTTTGGCCTCAGTAGTGCAAAGATGAACAGTGTTTAAATGAACATGACCGATCGATGAATATCTTTGGCCTTTAGTGCAAAGATGAACAGTGTTGAGATGAATACGACCGATTGATGAATATCTTTGGCTCAGAAGTGCAAAGATAATATTTGATTCGAGATGAATATCGATTGATGTTACTGAGGATAAAATATTGATGATGGATCGTTAAATACATGTAAAGATAGTAGTTTGCATTCTCTACTTAACTCTTCTAATGAATTATTATTTCAATGCTAATATTGATTTAAAATTTGTTGTCTATCAGATTCTATTAAATTTTTCCTCTCGTTGAAGACTAACGATAATTTGTTGTATATTATCTTAGTCATAATATTCTTTATCGAGCTAATGGAGCTCACCCTTTTCCTTTTTGTTCCATTCTTCTCGTGAGGCGAGAATATAATGAAGACGAGCCTGGGGTATGGAATGAAGGTTTTAGAAAGGATTGTTTAGTAGTCCTCACCATTTTTGTAAAATAATGTATCAATAAATGTGATGAGAATTTATTTGAGTATAAATATTGTCTGTAAGATAATATTTGTATTTAAACTCACGCTTTATCGTTGTAATAATAAAGTTGTAGTTGTTTCGCACTATGTATTGACAACTCAGAATGGGTGATGTATACCTATTTTGGGGGTGTCACAGTATTAATTCATTTACTTCTTCATGTCCTTCCACCTATAATAAATTAACAATATTATTTTAAGATAAAATAATATTAAATAAGTTTAATAATTAATTAATTAATATTGCACTTATTTGTCTTACTGATTTAATCATACCTTGGTATCAATTTTTTGTAAATGAGAATAACTTAATTCATTTTCTTGCTTTGAGTGGATCCTCTCAGTTGTCTTCAAGGAAGATGACCAGAATTACAATATAAAGTTTTAAATGTATAATATTATAATTTGTAATTTATCCATAAAAATAGCTAATCAGTTGACTAAAAACTTCAAAATTTAATTAATAGTCTCATAGTTCTGAGAAAATTAATATATATATATATATATATATATATATATATATATATATATATATATAAAATCATTAGACTCACAACTCAAAGGTTGACAAATGTTGGAATAGGATGTTGTGAAATACTATAATTAGACAAAATGAATTTGAAAAAAACACTCTAAGCTTCAATAAATAATTTTTTTTTACTGATGTATTTTGACCCCCTCTAAAAATATTCTAATTCCACAGCTGGACTCATATATAAAATAATTAGTTGATGAATCAGAAAGGTCCAACTCTTGAATGACTTCTTCACATGTTCAAAACTTTATATCTTTACAAGTACAAGAAACTCATGACAGATAACAACTTGTAATTTATTTTTTCTTTGGATAAAGCCAGAGAGACAAGTCCATATCAAATACACACCATCAAAAGAAGCTCATATGACCTTTGGAAATTGATACTCCATACTCCATACGCATCATATATGGTAAATATATATAAATAAATATTTACCATAATAAATATTTGATCCATAATATTATTTGACCAAATTCATTTTTAGTCCTCCATTAGACAAAAGGACCCATTTTTATTTTTATTTTGTAAAAAAGGGTATTAGCCGCTACTATTAGACGTGACAGAAAGGATAATTTTTTTAAATATAGACGAAATATTTGTTATAAATCATTTTATATATATATATATATATATATATGTGTGTGTGTGTGTGTGTGTGTGTGTGTGAGTGAGTAATGATTCACACTTCACAAAAAAAGAAAAAAAAGTGAGTAATGATTCACAAATTAAGGCCCAACTCTTTCATGGTTTTTTCACGGATGCGGTTAGCATAAAGTTTAATTTTTGATAAATTAGTCAATTAATCAATAGAATGTTGACACATATAGAATTTCGGTGTCAGCACTCTATTGACCAATTGACCAACTTATCCAAAAATAAACTTCATTCTAACCACTTTCCTTTTTCACACCTTCAAAACTTTCCATCTTACAAGTACAAGTAACTCATGATACATAAGAACTTGTGATTTTTTTGTTTTTGTTTTGATAAAGTGGGAGAGACAAGTCCATATCAAATACACTAAATTAAAACACCACCAAAAGAAGCTCATATGACCTTTATATATATATATATATATATATATATATATATATATATATATATATACACGTGTGTGTAAGTAATCTAGCCAGCTCTGCATGCATGAATTCTATGAGCAAGAACTTCAATAAGTCCTATCAAAAAACATCCCCACAATATCAAAATGGCACTAGATACATTGTATCACTATAACTAATGTACAATTCCCATATTAAAATAGCAACATTATTTTACAATAATATCTAAAAAAAAATGCCCATAAAAAGCCTAGATGACTAGATAAGTCGATTCAAATTTCCAACTTGCAAAATCATAATATAATGCATATATATGTGTCAAGCAAACAAAGTTGGCTAAATCTTTAAAATAATGATACTATCACGTAGCAGTGGTTCACATAATACTCACATACACACACATACATATATATAGGTTCCACATGTCAAGCGAGAACTTACGCTATGCATATCCCAGTATGTAAATATTATGTCAGATTTTTTTTATGTGAAGCATTGTTGAAATCTTTAATTATTTTGACCAATTCTACTAGATAAACGAGTCAATCATTTATTCCAAAAAAAAAAATATAAATATAAATATGAAAACATATTTTGACAACCCATATATGAAATATGAAACTATAACTGATGAATTCACATTTACACTCAACACCAAAACTAAAAAAATATATTTTTAAAAAACCAACAAACTTGCAAAAATTAATAAATAAATACCACCCTACCTGCCGCCGCCACCATGTCTTCCAGCCGCCACCATCATTCATTTCCATTTAAAGACGCCATTGCCACCACCCCAAGCTTCTGCAAATTCAACTTCACCACCGTATCTGTAAACATCTTCGTATCCTCCCCCGTATTTCCCTCCGGTATATCCACAATATACGATTCCAATACCACCGTATAAACCTTCCCGCCCTTTTCAAACTCATTCACCGACGTTACCGACCGGTAATTATTAAGCCGATGCTCGCCACCGACGACCCTAAAGCTCAAAATATGCCGCTCCTCGTCCAAAATCTCCAGTCGCTCCGTGCTCGTTGACGCCGGTAGTCCCGAAACTACGGTCACTTCCCTTATACTCCCCACATCTCCGGCGCCGGCCGTCAAATTGCAGCTCTTGATAAAGTGCTTGTACTTTTGGGGATTATCGAATCGGCGCACCAACGGCCAGACGTATAGTATCGGCGCGTCGATTCGTTGAGCGATGAGTGAAGTGCACGTGTTCGGCATCGGGTCGAATTTGTGGTACTTTTGGATTAATGGCTCTAGCTCCGAGAATTCTTCTGGGGTTAAACCGTGGGGAATTGAGTTAGTGTCCATGGGTGCAAATTTCTGGAATAATGGAAGGTTAACTTGGTAATTTCACGTCTGTAAATGAGATTGGGGCTGATGAAGGAGGAGGAACTAGGAAGAAGAAGATAGTGGAAACAGTTGAAAGGGGGTGTTTATTTATGTGAAGTTTAAATAAGGGCGTGTGTTTTTTTTGGGACAGATATGTCCTTTGGGGTTTTAATTTATAACCAGCTTGTCAGTACCATGCTTGTCATTTTCTTGAAAATACAAATTAGTGATAAATTATTTTATTATATTTTTAAATAAAATTTTTACTTGATTTATTTTTTTATAATAATTTCTCTCTAATATTTTTAGTATTAATTTTATATTTTTATTTTTTATATATATTTTTGAAAAAGTATCATTAATCATGTGTAAAAAATTATATAAATTTAAATATATATAATTTTATTTTCTTTCTTAATATGTTTGATCTTGAGAGAGGGGGGCCGGTATAAGAGAGTTTGTGGGCCAATTCATTACTATATTTAGAAATGGTATGTAGCATATGTCCCACAATTAGGTTACCTCTTTAGTTATAAAGTTCCTCATGGTTTATATACAAAAAGATAAGGGCTTATCCAACTTGTCTTGGATTTGGATGGAGATGTCTTGCTATTTTAGGCAAGGAATTTGGGTTTGTGATTGGATGGATGAATGGTGCATCTTTGTGTACTACTACTATTTTAATAGTATGAATATATATATATAGTAGTTTATAAATTAATTAATTATAGTGGTTGGACTCACATTATTTGTTATAAAAATTAATTAAAAGTTGTTGGACTGAAATTATCTTCTTATATAATAATATGTGACTTTAAATTGATCTCTTGATTGGTTGTACTTGTACAATATCAAATTGGTCTCTTGATTTGTGGTAAGATATCAAATTGTATTAATAACACTATATATGTGAAAAAAATGTGGGTAATAATTACATATTAAAGATAATTTATTTTTTTAAAATTGAAATTGAATTGCAATAATGTAATAGAAAACTATTGTGACGCCCCCAAAATTAGGTATACATCATCCATCTTGGGTCGCCACTTACATGGTAATGTAATTTAAATTAAATACAACTTAATACATAAATACGTGAGTTTAAATACAAATATCGCCTACTAGATATTATACAAACTCAAAAAGGAGTCCTCATTACAATTATTATCACACTATTTCACGTAATAGTGAGGACTACTAATGCTATCTTCGGACCATCACTGCGCTTCCGACTCGTCCCAACTATATTCTCATTTCCTCAAGAGAACAAAGAAAGAAAGGGTGAGCTCAACTAGCAAAGAAGAAATATTATGACTAAGATAATGCGTAATAAATTATCAATAGTCTTCAACAATGTTAAACCGATAAAATACAATAGACAACCGCTTTAATCTGCAATGAATATGCAATCCATTAAAAGAGTCAAGTAGAAAATAAAGTCTACTATCTTTTAGGTTTTAAAAGGTTTTCATCATCAAGTATATATGAGACTCGACTTTAATAAATATTCCACATCATCGAATCACCCCGCGCACTACTACCAAGGATATTCTTTAAGATCACGACCACAATTATTCATGCACTACTACCCAAGAATATTTGTGTATTCATTAATGGTCATGATCATGCCAACAATCATCCATCAATGCACTACTACCAATCGAGGATTTTTACCACATCATTTGTAACATTACTACCATGATTACAATCAATTGTCTCTCGGTCATAATCATACCAAGTCCATCTACGCACTACAAAAGCCACGTATGACTTTTTAAAAAAATATAATCATGAGGATGATGACAATGATATAAGAATTCAATAAAACAAGTTCAAGAATTATTTTATCCAGAATTATTAACGCCCAAATTGTCAACACGATATCGTTTTGTAGAGTAAAATTCAAGAATGATCGTAAGAATATTTCTATGAAAAGATATCGGATGAAGCGCAAAATATCAAGAATATTCCACTAATTTCATGGAGTATAGAAGTCAAAGTTTTAACCAACCGGGTATAATAAAGAATAGAATAACAAAAGAAATCACCACGCATGCGGTATTGACGCGCAGACAAAGTTATTCCAATGTAATAATAATAATCGGAATCAAAGTCGTGAAATTCACAATCGACATGTTCTAACAAAATAATAAAGATGGAACCAGATCCTGTAAAAACACATGATAGGATATTCCAATGTAATAATAAAGATTTTAACCAGTCCTGTAAAACACATGCATGTGATGTTCCAATGTAATAAATAAAGATTTTAACCAGTCCTGTAAAACACACGCATGTGATGTTCCAACATAATAATAAAGATTTTAACCAGTCCTGTAAAACACACGACATGTGATGTTCCAAATGTAATAATAGAAGAATGTCACCAAGTATAGGGTAAACCACGATATACAAAGTTTATTCCAATGTAATAATAAGCAATGGAATAACAACAGCTTCTTCATGAATAAGAAAGAATAACACCCTTACATTTGGTAGGAGATTGAATACCGCAGCAAGATTGTAAAGAACAAAATACTCTTCTTCTTTCTCTTATTCTCTCTATACTTTCTCTCTATAGCTTGAATGAATTCGTGAAAAATAATGAAGCCCTAGGCCTCTATTTATAGAAGATTTCTAGCTTAAGACCGCCTTAGTGTGAAAAAGGCAAGTGGCTCGACGACTAATAATGTGAAAAGAAAAGTGGTTTCGACGCTCAGTAATGTGAAACGACAAGTGGTTCGACGCTCAGTAATGTGAAACGACAAGTGGTTCGACGTCTGGTAAAGGTAATTACTATTAACGAAGGTAAATACTATCGACGAAAGGTAAATACTATTCACAAGGGTAATTACTATCGACGAAGGTAATTACTATCGACGAAGGTAAATACTATTCACAAGGGTAATTACTATTGACGAAGGTAATTACTATCGACGAAAAATAAATATTATTCACAAGGGTAATTACTATTGACGAAGGTAATTACTATCGATTTAGGTAAATACTATCGACGAAGGTAATTACTTATTCACAAAGGTAATTACTATCGACGAAGAGACTCTTAGATGATGACATATACGAGCCCCCATAAAATAATCAAACTTACCACAAATCATTTTATTTTTAATCAACACATATTTAATCTTTCAACAATTATTAATCATTTATAACTTGTCGCCTCAATTATTGATTTAATACTATATTATATTATACGATGATCCGTGACAATAATTGAATCAATAATATAAGAGATATGATGCAAAGAATTATCGTGGCAATAATTAAGCATAAATTTGAAAGTGACTTCTCACGTAAAGATCAATAATCAATACCGTAGTGCTACTATGCAACCACGCCAGACATCGTATTTTTTACCACCGGGTAGTTCAACAGCTTTTAATCGGTAACACCTCCGCCGTTATTTTTATAAAATATTTTTGTCGCTTTCTATCCGGCAATAATTTCATTATTGGGGTCCACCAATGATTGAGTAGTTGTATTTAATATTCCCTAACAAAAAGAATATTCCCCACCAAACTAATATTTTATAACAACTTGCATACTTTGCAAAATTTATAAATATTACCCACAACTATAACATTATATCAAATTTATTCCATAATATTTAAAAATAATATTTATAGAAAAATTCATCTTTATTTATAAAAGTCGGGGTCTTACAACCTCCCTTCTTATGAAATTTCGCCTCAAAATTAGGGTACGACTGGTATGTCAAGAGGTAAGGATACCTTGATTTCATTTCGATTCTAACTCCCAAGTCATTTCCTCAACATCGTGGTTCCTCCACAAAACTTTGACTTGAGGTATAACCTCGAGCGTAGAATATGTTCCTTCTTATCCAAAATTTGAACATGAACCTCTTCATACGCCAAATCTTTCGCTATTTCGTCCGGCTCTAACTCAATAATATGGTTCGGGTCTTTCACATATTTACGTAACATGGATATGTGAAAACGTTATGAACACGAGACATATTTGGCGGTAGAAATGAGTCTATAGCCACGCCTCCTACTCGATCGAGGATTAAAATGGACCGATGAATCGAGGATTAAGTTTTCCTCTCTTTCCAAATCTTGTAACTCCTTTCCATGGAGCAACTCTTAACAACACACGATCTCCTATATCGAATTCCACGCCCTTTCGATGAAGATCAAGATAACTCTTTTGTCGATTTTGTGAGGTTTTTATACGTTGTTTGATCGTTTGAATCTTTTTCGTAGTCATACGCACTCAACTCCTACCCCAACAACGTTGCTTCACCCACCTCATCCCAAAGATACCGGAGAACGACACTTTCTTCCATACAACGCTCAATGGAGCCATGCCAATACTTGCTTGATAACTCGTTGTTGTAGGAAAACTTCACCAATGGTAAGAACTTGTCCCAACTCCCTTGAAATCAAGGACACAGAGTCTTAATAGATCTTCAAGAGTTTGAATAGTCCTCCCGATCGTCCGTCTGTCTCGAGGATGATATGCCGAGCTAAATCGTAAGTCCGCGCTCATAGCTTTTTGCAAACTAACCCAAAATCGTGAAGTGAATCTTGGGTCTCGATCGTAAACTATGGATACCGCAAGATACCATGCGCCTTTTACAATCTCGCTTTATGTACATAATGAACAAGACGTTCAAGTGTATAAGTTTCTCAGATCGGTAAGAAATGAGCGAGACTTGGTCAATCTATCAACAATGACCCAAATCGCATCAATGCCTTGAGAAACCTTAGGAAGACCCAGAATCGAAATCCATGGTAATGTGCTCCCACTTCCATTCTCGAATTTCAAGTGGTTGCAAAGGACCTTTTGGTACTTGATGTTCCGCTTTAACTCGCTGACAAGTTAGACACCTTGAGATAAACAAATACTATCTCTCTCTTCATATTGCTCCACCAAAATGTACGAAATATCATGATACATTTTGGTACTCCCAGATGGATTGCAAATGGTGTGTCAGGCGCCTCCATCATGATATTATACTTTAAATCGTGGTCGTTAGGAACACAAAGTCCGGAGTCGACTCAAGTATTCCTTCTTCATCGATTCTTGCTTCCTAAGATAGCACCTTCTTGCACTTTCTTCCTCATACGCGATCGCCTCCAGTCCAGTAGCTTGAGCTTTAACTTTATCGATTAAAGTCGGCCTCTACTCAGATACTCGCTATCATCACATGCGTCCCCTCGAGTCTTTAACTCTATCTCCATCCTTTGTAAGTCACACAAAATGGGCTTTTCAACGTTGACAATATCGCACTCGATTTTGCATATGATTTTCTACTCAATGCGCCGCCACCACGCTCGCTTTTCCGGATGGTATTGGATGGTATGATCATAATCTTTCAATCAGCTTCAAGCCAACGTCGTTGTCGCATGTTGAGTTCCTTTTGAGTGAAGAAATATTTGAGGCTTTTATGATTCGTAAAGATCTCCATTTTCTCCCATACAAGTAATGCCTCCAAAGTTTAAGTGCAAAGATAACAAATGCTAACTCTAGATCATGAGTAGGATAATTCCTCTCATATTCTTTGAGTTGTCATGAGGCATAAAGCTATAACTTTTCCATGTTGCATAAGAACACATCCCAACCCTTTGCTCAAGCATCATCAGAGATGACAAATCCTCCCGAGCCGATGGTATATGTCGTAACAAAATCTTTGAAATAAGTCTCCTCGAGTTCTTGAAAACTCCTCTCACATTTTTCGCTCCAACCGAACTTTGTATCTTTCCGAAGTTAATGAGTCAATGGAGTAGCGATTCGAGAAAATCCTTCCACGAATCTCCGATAATAACCAAATTAAACCGAGAAAGCTACGATTTTGGCCATCGATTTAGGTTGTTCCCACTTTGAATAGCTTCAATCTTTCCCGGGTCAATGAGATATTCCATGACTTGATACCACGTGCCCAAGGAATGCTACTTCTTCAAGCCGTAACTCGCATTTCTTCAACTTGGCATAAAGCTTATATTCACGAAGCTTTTGGAGTGTCAGCCTCAAGTGTTGCTCATGATTTTCACGGCTTTTGGAGTAAATAAGGATGTCATCAATAAAGACGACCACAAAGTGATCCAAATATTCCTTGAATACTCGGTTCATCATATCCATGAAGGCAAAGAGGAGCATTAGTCAATCCAAAGGACACGACTAGAATTCATAATGCCCGCATCGAAGTTCCGAAGCCGCCTTTTGGAATGTCACGGTTCTAATCTTCAATTGGTGATATCCTAACGAGCGAAGATCAATCTTTGAAAAGAATTTGGCTCCTTGCAATCGGGTCAAACAGTCATCAATACGTGGCAATGGATACCTATTTTTGATGGTGACATGATTCAACTCCCGATAATCAATACAAAGTCGCATACTCCCATCTTTCTTCTTCACGAATAGTAATGAGAGCACCCCAAGGAGAAGTACTAGGACGAATAAAGCCAATGTCTAACAATTCCTCGCAGCTGGGTCTTTAACTCCTCGAAGTTCAATAGAGCTATTCGATATGGGGCTTTGGAAATAGGTTTTACTACCGTTCAAGGTCGATACAAAATTCAATTTCACGCCTGGGAGTAGGCCAGAAGTTCTTCTGGGAATACGTCAGAAATTTATTAACAATAGAAATATCGCTCAAAAACCGACGTATTTTTGTTTAAATCAGTGATATGAGCTAAGAAAGCTTGACATCCGCTTTTCAATAAACGAATAGCTTTATGGCTTGAGATGACCATGATTGATTTTAATGGTTTGGTCGTTTGAATTCGCATAATAGGTTGATTAGAATATGAAAGCTAACAACCTTACGAAAACAATCAATTTTTGCATGATAAGTAGTTAACCAATCAATCCTTAGAATCACGCCAAATGCAAGTATTTTTAATGAAATAAGATCGACAGTAATGTGAGGGTACCGATTTGAACCAAACAAGACTTATAAACAAGAGATGTAATGAAGGTTTCTCCCAACTGAGTTTCCACAGATAAGTCAAAGTCTAATTTCTCCTGAGTCAAAGTTAATCGATGAGCGCAAGTAGAGAAATAAAAGAATGGGTAGAACCCCAGATCAAATAAAGTATAGACTTCATTAGAGTTTATGATAAGCTTACCCGTGATGACCTCATTCGGATTCCTCGCTTTTTTGGGAGGTCACAACAAACGCCTCCTCAGACTACCGGCTTTGAATTTTCCGGGATGGCCTTTGGTGCTTCCATCCTAGCTGAATTTGTCTTCTAGAACGACAAAATCGAGCTAAGTGACCTTCTCTTCCACAATTATAACATGCTTTGACTAGCATTTACGCAGCTTGATCGATGTGTCCTCTCCTCCGCATTTGAAGCATATGATAGGTGGTCTTTCTCCTTCCTTAACAATGGGTGCCGGTGCCGACGCTTTCCATCATTGTTGAATCTCCGCTTTCTTGAAATGTCCATTCTTATTGTTTTGGCCTCGATTACCACCGGCGTGGTTACCATATCCGCCCATTGATTCCTCCACGCTTGTTGTCACCGCTCGATGACTACTCTCATTGGTATTATAATTTTGCTTACCGCTTCTTTTTAGTTATAGGTTGACTCATTATCGCGCTCCACTAATCGAGCCCTATTTACAACATCCTAATACAAACACGCTTTATGAGAAATAAGATGTTGACGTATCTCCGCTTCAAACCTCTTAAAAACATTCGCGCCATTCTCTTTCATTATCCACCAAGTGGGACGAACCGTGATAACTCCGCAAATTTTGCCTCGTATCATGACACACTGGTCATATTGTTTTGTTCCAACTTGATAAACTCCACCTCCTTCATGTGGCTAAATACTTTCGTGAAAGTATTTGTCGTTGAATGCGACTCTGAACTTCTCCCAAGATATCTTCAAGACAAAGAAGTTGAGTACGTTTCTGGAATTCCCACCAAGAATCGCCTCTCCGCAACAACAAAAGGCGGCAAAGGAACCTTTTGCTCTCTGAGCATCCCAAGACATCAAATATCTTGGTAATCTGCTTTATCCATGCTTCCGCCGTAAGTGGTTTTGGCTCTCCCTTAAACTCCCGTGGTCCCAGCCTCCTTGAATTGTTTAGCGGTGACCGCACCGAGAGTTTTCCATGTTTCCACCCACGTTTTGGACAGAGTCGCCTCTCGCTTCATTGTTGCATAAATCGCATAAAGCCTCTCGAACATTTGATCATTCATCATTTGGTCAAGGTTGTTGTTTTGCATGAGGATTGTCGCCTTCCTCGATGCATTATTATCCTCGATTATTGATATGTGGTGAATCAACGATCGCTTCAAGCCCATTGCTATTCTCAACATTCTCGATGTCATTTTCAGACATCGCCACAAAACAAAAGGTTAATTGACATGTAACAAATTATCCCATCTTCTCTACCAACCAATAAAATAAAGCACATAAACTTAGGTAGGTCATACTAAATAAGGTATTCCCCTGCCTCCCCCTCTAGTACTATTCTCACATCTTAGCCAGTGATCATATCCCTAAGCTCTGATACCAACTGTGACGCCCCCAAAATTTGGTATACATCACCCATCTTGGGTCGCCACTTACATGGTACAGAAATTAAATACAACTTACTAACATAACTGTCGTGTACAATACGATATAAACCGTGAGTTTAAATACAAATATCGCTCTACTAGATATTATACAAACTCAAAAAGGAGTCCTCATTACAATTATTATCACACTATTTCACGTAATAGTGAGGACTACTAATGCTATCTTCGTGACCATCACTGCTTTTCCCGACTCGTCCCAAATTTATATTCTCATTTCCTCAAGAGAATAAAGTGAAAGAAAGGGTGAGCTCAACTAGCCCAAGAAGAAATATTATGACTAAGATAATGCGTAATAAATTATCAATAGTCTTCAACAATGTTAAACCGATAAAATACAATAGACAACCGGTTTAATCTGCGCTGAATATGCAATCCATTAAAAGAGTCAAGTAGAAAATAAAGTCTACTATCTTTTAGGTTTTAAAAGGTTTTTCATCATCATTATAAATGAGACTCGACTTTAATAAATATTCCACATCATCGAATCACCCCGCACTACTACCAAGGATATTCTTTAGTATCACGACCACAATTATTCATGCACTATCGCCAAGAATATTTGTGTATTCATTAATGGTCATGATCATGCCAACAATCGTCCATCAATGCACTACTACCACCGAGGATTTTTACCACATCATTTGTAACATTACGGCCATGATTACAATCCGATAGTCTCTCTCGTCATAATCATACCAAGTCCATCTATGCACTACTGTGCCACGTATGACTTTAAAAATATAAACACGAGGATGATGACAATGATATAAGAATTCAATAAAACAAGTTCAAGAATTATTTTATCCAGAATTATTAACGCCCAAATTATCAACACGATATCGCTTTTTGTAGAGTAAAATTCAAGAATGATCCAAAGAATATTTTCATGAAAAGATATCGATGAAACGCAAATATCAAGGATATTCCACTAATTTCATGGAGTATAAAGTCAAAGTTTTAACCAACCGGGTATAATAAAGAATGGAATAACAAAAGAAATCACCATGCATGCGATAGACCGCACGAGACGAAAGTTATTCCAATGTAATAATAAAGAACGGAACCAGTCGTCGTGAAATTCACAATCGATGTGATGTTCCAACAGTAATAATAAAGATGGAACCCGGTCCTGTGTAAAACACACGATAGGATATTCCAACAGTAATAATAAAGATTTAAACCAGTCCCGTGTAAAACACACATGCATGTGATGTTCCAACAGAATAATAAAGATTTTAACCAGTCCTGTAAAAACACATGCATGTGATCTTCCAAATGTAATAATAATAAAGATTTTAACCAGTCCTGTAAAACACACGCATGTGATGTTCCAACGAATAATAGAAGAATGTCACCAAGTATAGGGTAAACCACTTATACAAAGTTATTCCAATGTAATAATAAGCAATGGAATAACAACAGCTTCTCTTCATGAATAAGAAAGAATAACACCCCTTACATTTGGTAGGAGATTGAATATCGCAAAGTGTAAGAATAAAATACTCTTCTTCTTCTCTCTTTATTCTCTATACTTTCTCTCTCTATAGCTTGAATGAATTCGTGAAAAATAATGAAGCCCTAGGCCTCTATTTATAGAAGATTTCTAGCTTAAGACTTCGCCAGTGTGAAAAAGCAAGTGGCTCGACGACTAATGATGTGAAAAGAAAAGTGGTTTGGACGCCAGTAATGTGAAACGACAAGTGGTTCGGCCGCTCAGTAATGTGAAATGACAAGTGGTTCGACGCTCAGTAATGTGAAACGACAAGTGGTTCGACGTCTGGTAAAGGTAATTACTATTAACGGAAGGTAAATACTATCGACGAAGGTAAATACTATTCACAAGGGTAATTACTATCGACGAAGGTAATTCTTATTAACGAAGAGACTCTTAGATGATGACATATGAGCCCCCATAAAATAATCAAACTTACCACAAATCATTTTTTTTTCATCAACACATATTTAATCTTTCAACAATTATTAATCATTTATAACTTGTCGCCTCAATTATTGATTTAATACTATAACATATTATACGATGATAATCGTGACAATAATTGAATCAATAATATAAGAGATATGATGCAAAGAATTATCAGTAGTAATAATTGAGCATACCGTAAGTGACTTCTCACGTAAGCATCAATAATCAATACCGTGTGCTACTACGCAACTACGCCAGACATCGTATTTTTACCAATGGTAGTTCAACAGCTTTTAACGGTAACACCTCCGCCGTTATTTTTATGAAATGTTTTTGTCGCTTTCTCAATCCGACAATAATTTCATAGGGGGGTCCACCAATGATTGAGCCATTGTACGAATATTCCCTAACAAAAAATAATATTCCCAACCAAATGAATATTTTATAACAACTTGCATACTTTGCAAAATTTATAAATATTACCCACAACTATAACATTATATCAAATTTATTCCATAATATTCAAAATAATATTTATAGAAAAAATTCATCTTTATTTATAAAAGTCGGGTCTTATAATAATGAAGGAATGAGCTTCATTTATAGAAAATAGAATGCATAGTAATTAATCCATGAATCGGTCCCGTATTGATTTACTTTTTAATCTGACATCCATATTTAAAGCAAAATCTTTTAAATAAAATATCATATATTCTATTTATATAAAAATATTTTACTATGCAAACACTATGCAACACTATGCAAAACACTATGCAACACTATGCATAATAAAATATAATATATTCTATTTATAGAATAACTTTAATAAAGTATTCTGCTTTTATATAAAAGATGTTTCTATTTTATTACGTTAATAATACTGAATAAAACAAAACGTCAAGATCGCTATAATAATTCATATTATTAATCGACAATAATGGAATCAAACCGAGTGACTTCTCACATAAGCATCAATAATCAATACCGTGCGCTTCTTATGCAACCACACGTATTCATCGTACTTTTACTACCGAAAGTAGTTCAACAAAGATATCACCAGTAAAACTTCCGCCGTTATTTCAATAAAATATTTTTGTCGCTTTCTCAATCCGACAATAATTCTATTAGGGTCCACCAATGATTGAGCTGCTAGTTGTATTTAATATTCCCTCGTTAAACCGAATATTCCCCACCAATCGAATATAATATAACCACTGTGATACTTTGCAAAATTTATAAATACTACCCACAACTATAATATTATCTCAAATTCACACCATAATATTAAAAAATTATTTCGACAAAATTTAAATCTTTATTGATAAAATCTGGGGTCTCACAATCTCCCCTCCTTATGGAATTTCTCCCTCGAAATTAGGGTACGTACCTGGTATGATAAAGAGGTGAGGATACCTTGAACACCTTTATCGTTAAAAATATTAAATTCATCTTCGCAATCCGCCAAAGATATTCATTAACAATTCATCTTTGCACTACAGGCCAAAGATATACAACTGTAAAACCAATAATGCTGAGACTCAACTTAATAGTATCATGACCACGAATTATCTATGCACCACTGGCCAAGGATATTCGTGTTTTCAATTACGGTTATGATTATACCGAATAATCCTTGGTCATAATCATACCAAGTCTATCAATGCACTACGGCCAAAGATGACTTTTACCACATCCATGAATTAATATTTTATTGCTGAGACTCAAATTTCAATAATTAATCCATATCATCGAATCATCCCCGCACTACGTGCCAAGGATATTCATTAAGTATCACGACCACGAATTATCCATGCACTACTACCAAAGATAATCGTATATTCATTAATATCACGACCACAAATTATCCATGCACTACTACCAAAGATAATCGTGTATTCATTAGTATAACGACCACAAATTATCCATGCACTACTACCAAAAGATAATCGTGTATTCATTAAGATCACGACCACAAATTATCCATGCACTACTACCAAAGATAATCGTGTATTCATTAGTATCACGACCACAAATTATCCATGCACTACGGCCAAATATAATCGTATATTCATTAGTATCACGTCCACAAATTATCCATGCACTACTACCAAAGATAATCGTGTATTCATTAGTATCACGACCACAAATTATCCATGCACTACTACCAAAGATAATCGTGTATTCATTAAGATCAACGACCACAAATTATCCATGCACTACGGCCAAAGATAATCGTGTTTTCAATTATGGTTATGATTATACCGAACAATCTCTGGTCATAATCATACTAAGTCCATCTATGCACTACAGGCCACAGATGACTTTCAACATAATATAAACATGAGGATAATGATATAAAGAATCAATCAAATGAGATAAAGGATAAATATTAAACATTTATAATATAATTTATCCAGGATTCAAGAATATCCCCATGTTATCAATCACTTAATAATCTTATAATCTAATATCATTAATATTATAACAATATTTTAATCACTTCTTAAATTTATAAATAATTTATCTCAATTGTTTACGCTTTTACCATATAATGCATTTAATCATTCAAAATGCCATACTCATACGATATCATCACCAATTATCAAATTCCTCATCAAAAAAAAAAAAAATATGCATATACTCTATATAGGATTCTCTAACCATAAAATCCTATTTTCAACTTTTGTACTTCACATAACATATTTAACTCATATGTTCAGAATTAAACTATTTTCATGAAAAATAACAAATTAGTCCCAAAAATATTTCTTTTCTGGATTTAGCATAATATAGTCCCATAATGAAAATATATTTTTCTCGAATTTTAAAATTCATTTACTATTTTTCAAAAATCAATTTCTAATTAATTCCTTAAGAAATTAGCTACCTCAAGTTTAACTCCAAAATTCCCAAATCTTGGCAGGACCTTACACATGTTAACGTGAGCTTCTAGATTAAATTTCATGGTCATCGGAGTTATAGAACTCCTAAGTTATAGCGTTTTTAAATCGGAAAAACCTAAATATTGAAATAGTCATAACTTGCTCATTTTAAGTCGAATGAGCTCATTTTTGGACAGGAGGTACTTTATACCATATACCTTCATGTCCCAAAAGGCCAGAATTTTTCTCATAATTTAAGTGGCCGAAACAGCCCTCTAAAATCATGGCAGCAGCTTTTTTTGGTTTTTACAGCTTTGCACTCCTTTGCTAAAATCAGTCCACACAAAAAATCTACAACACCTTTTCCAGTAATTCCACTTGGATTAGTTAGGTAACTCATAGATCTAACTCTAGGACTTGACCACACTCAAAAATTCAAAATATAATAGGAGATATGGTCAATTGAATTTCATGTTACGCTTTTTCACCAAAATCGATTTTCAACTCTTTGTGATTTCTAAGAAACTTTCATGTTTTCACATAATAACCAACATAACTCATCATAACACTTACTAATACTTCATATACCCATGATTTTCATTTGTCCAATGCTTTTATTATGACTTTCATCATAATCCTCGTAAATGATCCTTTTAGTTGAAGAAATATTTGAGGGTTTAAGAAATGGGTTTTTGTATCGAGGTCAATACAAAATTCGATTTCACGCCTAGGTAGGCTAGGAAATCTTCAAGAATACGCCAAGAAATTTATTAATGATAGAAATATCATTCAAAATCATACTCTCGTCCCAAGACTTGAATAGTACGTCACATTAATACCAATCTGCTACTTCTATCCTTAACCTCGGATAAAGACTCTCACAATGATACCTATCAACTTGTCATCTTCATTCACGATGTCGCCTATAGAAAGCCTGGCTTCGGTGCATTCCACACAAGGAAGTCAACAACAAAAGGTTCGGGGCTCTTTACTTATGGCTTGATATGACAATAATTGACTTTAGTAGTTTGGTTACTTGAATTCGCACAACAGGTTGGTTATGAATATAAAAGCTAACAACCTTATGAAAAGCATGATGAGTAGTTAACCAATTGATTCCTAAAATCACATCAAAGGCAAGTATTTTCAAAAAGATAAGATCGACAGGTAACGTGGAAGTGTTTATTTGAATTAAACAAGATTTAAAATTAGTAGCGGTAACGAAGGCTCCTACTAACGAAGTTTCAACCAATAAGTCAAAGTCTAACTTCTCCGGAGTCAAATTTAAACGTTGAACGTAAGCAAGAGATATAAAATAATGGGTAGAACCGGTATCTTATAAGGTATAGACTTCGCAATTTATAATTAACTAACCCGTGCTAACTTCGTTCGGTTTACTCGCTTTTTGAGAAGTCATGAAAAATGCACTTCCTAAAACCAACGACTTTGTTTTGTCCATATCCACCTTTGGTGCCACCGTCCCCAAATAGACTTGACTTTGGTGCACAACAAAATTGGGCTAAATGACCTTCTCTTCTTGCAATTTCCACTTCAATTATCTTTGCCATGATTACCAAAAGTGGTTACCATTCTTGGCATGATAATTTCCCCGATGGTTATCATTATTCGATAGCCGCTACAACAAAGATGATTATTATCGTGTTGTTGGTCGTTACCTTTTGCTTGAGCTTGAATCAACACTCTCATGTGCTTCATTGCTTATCTCAAGATTTTTCGATGTTATTCTCAAACACCGCCACAAAACAAGGGTTAATTAACATATCACATATTATCCCTATACTCGAATTTCCACCAATTAAATACCAAATAAATTTAGGTAGGTCATACTAGCGAAGGAATTCCCGCCTCTCTCCTCCTAGTTCTTATCTCACATCTCACCAGGATCATATCCCTAAGCTCGATACCAACCGCGACGCCCCCAAAATTAGGTATACGTCACCCATCTTGGGTCGCCACTTACATGGTACATAAATTCAAATACAACTTACTAATATAACTGTCGTGTATAATACGACATAAACTGTGAGTTTGAATACAAATATTGTCTACTAGATATTATACAAACTCAAAAGGAATCCTCATTACAACTATTATTACACTATTTCACAGAATAGTGAGGACTACTAATGCTATCCTCCTGGACCATTACTCCGCTCCCCGACTCATCCCAAATTATGTTCTCATTTCACAAGAGAACGGTGAAAGAAAGGTAAGCTCAACTAGCCCAAAGAAGAAATATTATGACTAAGATAATGCGAATAAATTATCAATAGTCTTCAACAATGTTAAATTGATAAAATACAATAGACAACCGCTTTAATCTGCGGCGAATATGCAATCCATTAAAAGAGTCAAGTAGAAAATAAAGTCTACTATTTTTAGGTTTTAAAAAGGTTTTCATACATTTTTATCACTAAGACTCGGTTTAATGAATAAACCACAATATCTAATCATCCCCGCATACCTGGCCAAGGATTTTCATCAAATTATCAATGGTCATGACTATACCGAATCACCCCTCGGTCATAATCATACCAAAACTATCCATCAACGTATTACAGCCACCGAGGACTTTTATCACATCATTTATAACAAGCCATGATTATACCGAATGATCCTCGGTCATAATCATACTACGCTCATCTATGCACGTAAGCCAAAGATAACATAATATATCATGAGGATGATGACAATGACATAATAATTCAATAAAACAAGTTCAAGAATTATTTTATCCGAGAATTAAGAACGTCCAAATTGTCAACAAGATCTTGTTTTGTAGAGTAAAATTCAAGAATGATCGTAAGAATATTTCCATGAAAAGATCTCGGATGAAACGCAAATATCAAGGATATTCTACTAATTTCATGGATTATAGAAGTCAAAGTTTTAATCAACTGGGTATAATAAAGAATGGAATAACAAAAGAAATCACCACGCATGCGATTTCAGATGTATGTGTTATTCCAATGTAATAATAATAATCTTAACCGTGTCGTGAAATTCACAATCATGATGTGATGATCCAATGTAATAATAAATCTTTGAATAATAATAAACAATGGAACCAGTCCTGTAAAACACACGCATGTGATATTCCAAATGTAATAATAAATGCGAATAATAAACAATGGAACCAGTCCGGTGTAAAACACACGCACAAAGATAATCCAATGTAATATAAAGAATGGAATAATGTAAGAAGATCATCAAGTATAGGGATTCCGCGTATACAAAAGTTATTCCAATGTAATAAATAAGAATGAAATAATATAAGGATTTCACCAAGTATAGGGTATCTGCCATGACACAAAAGTTATGTATAGGGTATGCCACTTTTACAAAGTTATTCCAATGTAATAATAATGAATGGAATAATGTAAGTTCTCTTCATGAATAAGAAAGAATAACACCCCTTACGGCACAACAAATAATATCCCTCACCGTAAAAAGACACCGGATATCAAAGTAGTGAAGTACCGTAATACTCTTCTTCTTTCTCTCTATAGATTTTCTCTCTATAGCTTCTCTCTATAATTTCTCTCTAGTTTTCGGTGAATTCGTAAGAAAATAATGAAGGAATGAGCTTCATTTATAGGAAAATAGAATGCATAAGTAATTAATCCATGAATCTATCTCCAGATTGATTTACTTTTAATCGGCGACTTTATCCATATTTAAAGCAAAATCTTTTAAATAAAATATCATATATTCTATTTATATAAAAACATTTTACTATGCAAACACTATGCAACACTATGCAAAACACTATGCAACACTATGCATAATAAAATATAATATATTCTATTTATAGAATAACTTTAATAAAGTATTCTGCTTTATATAAAAAGATGTTTCGCTTTTATTACGTTAATAATACTGAATAAAACAAAACGTCGAGATCGCTATAATAATTCATATTATTAATCGACAATAATGGAATCAAACCGAAATGACTTCTCACATAAGCATCAATAATCAATACCGCAAGTCTACTACGCAACCCACGTGACATCGCATACTTTTACTACTAGAGTAGTTCAACAAGATCCACTTTAAAACTTCCGCCCGTTATTTCAATAAAATATTTTTGTCGCTTTCTCAATCCGAATAATAATTTCATTGTAGGGGTCCACCAATGATTGAGCTGTAGTTGCATGCGAATATTCCTGTTAAACCTAATATTCCCCACCAATCGAATATAATATAACCATTTGCATACTTTGCAAAATTTATAAATACTACCCACAACAATAATATTATCTCAAATTCACACCATAATATTAAAAATTATTTCGACAAAAATTTAAATCTTTATTGATAAAATCTGGTTCTCAAATCCACCTTCCATGGCGATAATTCTTTATAAAATCGGAACAATTTTTGGATAGTTGATCGACTTATTGGAAGGTTGAGATTGGGATATATTAATACCAAGTAATGACAAAACTCTGCAATTTCTATTTAAATAAGAGGGCCCACATTTTAATATATTGTCGATATAGTTCAACAAAATAAATATTTAATATTAAAATATTTAAAGTATTTATCTTAAACTTTTCTTTTTCTACGCATCGATGTTTTATCAGGTTTTTAATCAAATATAAAGATATTGCACAAAAATATTAAAATATTAAAATATTTAAAAATATTGAATAAATGCATGACTTATGCAAACTTTTTTTTTTTAACACATTATTTTATCACTTTTTAATCAAATATAAAGAGATTTGCACAAAATTTATTTTGACTTACAAATATAATGTTAAAATAAATATTATTAATATAAAAATAAATATAATTATATTACATCTTGCATAATTATAAATAATATAATTATATATCTTGCATAATTATATATTTATTATATTTATTTTAATATATTAATATTAAAAATAATATTAATATTTATATATTTATTTATTTATAATATAATTATATATCTTGCATAATTATATTTATTAATAATATAATTATATATCTTGCATAATTATATTTATTTTATATTAATAATATTTATTTTTAACATTATATAAAGATGTAATAATTATGCAAGATGTAATATAATTATAACTATGCAAGATGTAATAATTATATAATTATATAAAGATGTAATATAATTATATTTATTTTTATATTAATAATATTTATTTTAACATTATATTTGTAAGTCAAAATAAATTTTGTGCAATCTTTTATATTTGATTAAAAAGTGATAAAGCATGAATGTGTAAAAGAATAAAGCCTAAGATAACTCAGATTTACTTTAATATTTTTAAATATTTTAATATTTTAATATTTTATGCAATCTTTTATATTCGATTAAAACCTGATAAAGCATCAATGCGTAGTAAGAGTGTTTACATAACTTGTAAATTTACTTAATATTTTAATATTAAATATTTATTTTGTTGAATTATAATTGATAATATGTTAAAATGTGGGCCTCTCTATTTAAATAAAACCTAGAGAGCACATTGCATTAATATATATCCCAATCTCAAATTTTCCAATAAGTCGATCAACTATCTAAAAAGAAGGTGTCATAGCTTCATAAAGAACCTATCGCCATATCCCATATATACATATATATATATATATATATATATATATATATATATATATATATATGGTCAGATCCACAATAATTCTTTGTCGTAGCAACCCTTTTTTCCAAATTAACCGCCACAACATGTAGCTTATTATTACATTCTTTTTTTTGCTTCTACCGCTACATGCTTTCATATAAAAAGGGTTGCTCCAAGAATCGATTCTTGTCAGGATGCAACCCCATATATATATATATATATATATATATATATATATATATATATATATATATATATATAGGGTTTCCATCCATAAGAACCCCATTGTTGAGAAGCAACCCAATTTGTCACCGCCACAAGCTCTACCTAGGCCTTGGACAATTTTTTTTTTTTTTTTTTAAGTTTAGAGTTTGATATATATATATATATATATATATATATATATATATTTTCATCCACAAAGAACCTATTGTTGTGAAAGAACCCATTTTGTCACCGCCATGCTTACAAGCCTCTCTAGGCTACTGGATAATTTTTTTTTTTTTTTTTTAAGTTTTAGAGTTTGTAATACCTTTACAAAATGGATCGCTCTCCTCAACAACCGACATTATAGATGGAGACCTATATATATATATATATATATATATATATATATATTGTTACGTACAAATTTGGAATTGTTAATTTGACAAGTTAACTTTTGTTCTTAATAAAACAATTAAACATACATTTTGTTATCAACAATAATGTTCTAGTATTTAGTAGTTTATTATGAGCTAAATAAATAAAAGTAATGCTATTTTCAAGACTTATTCTAATATTTTTACACTGATCATTATCTATATTATACTATAGACTTATATTTAGATATTTATTTACCTCTTAATATCTTCTAACAAATTTATATTTGATTCGATAAAAGATAAAGTTATTTGGTAAAATTTTATTTGCTTCTTATCATCTCTTAATCAAGAAGAGAGACGAATATAAATTCAAATTATTAAGAGATGTCCCTTAACAAAAAATTTAAATCTATGGAGCCTATATAAAATATTGTACTATCTCCATTCCAAATTTTAAGATCATTATTAATTTTTAAAAAGTCAATTTGAGATATTTTTAAATTTAAAATTGATATTTTTAAATTTAAAAGTCACTTAAATAATTTTATACTTTTTAATTACCAAACAACTTTTTAAATTTAGATATTATTTCACTCAAATAATCTAATTTATTAAAATATACTAATCATTATAATCTTAATTACATATTTATCAAATACCACCTTAAAATGACGTTATTAGGCTAGAAAAACTAGGTACTTGAACGAAATGTTTTTACGTATAGGGTTGTTTGATACACAACGTTTGGAGCATTGGAAATAGGTATGTTTACTCTCTTTATTCACAAAATTATAATTTAAAGTTTTTTTTTAATTTTCAAAATGATGAGTGTACATAAAGTAAAAAGGAACAATGATCCTCTTCATTTTAAATAAATATAGACGATTTATTTTTTAGTCCAGATTTAAAATATATTAAAGTGTGACATCATGCTGACACGAAAGAGAGATAATTTTAAATCTGAACCATGAAATAGAGTCTCTATTTATTTGAAATAGAGAGGATCCTAATCCACTAAAAAGATATTATATCATTTAGCGAGGACCATTGATATATATAAAAAAAATCTACCACTTTATGTAATCATATGAGGTCAGTAAGGATAAATTTAATTTTTTATTCTCTTTCATCTATTTTATTTTTCTTAATTTGTGTAAAAAATATATTTGATTTATCTTTTTGAGAACTGAGGAAGTAAATAATTTATGTTTGAAAATATATTCATGAAACAAATAAGAGTAAATTTATTAGGCTTTTAAAATTTGTTTGATGATTAGCATTTATAATTTTGTTAGTTGTAACGTTTTGTGGGTTTAGAGATTATGAACTCTAAACTGCATTTGATAATTCAGCAAGTTATATTTAAAATTATTTATTTATAAATAAATAAGATTCTCAATTATATGTAAAAGTTTCAATGCAGAAAAGACTCAATATATTACTAAAGAACAAAGAAGCATAAAACCCCAAAAGAAATAAAACAAATATTGGATTTACTAACCTTTTGTCTTCTCTCTCTAGATATCTCTTTCTGTCTCTCTAAACCGAAGAAGCAACAACTTACATAAAACTAAGGGTTATTTACATAAATATACAACAATTAAAAAATAATTATATCATTAATGCATCAACAAAATAATTATAAAAAGAGTGTAATTAGGACCCATATTACAAAAATAGTACAATTCACATTAATAAGGAAACTTAAAATCAAGGAGAAATATTTGCCATAATTAATAATTTGAATTCAAATATTTGGGATCTAACAACAAAAATAAATTCAAATTCAAATTCAAAATAATAATTCAAATTCAAATTTTCATCTCCCTCACATACACTTTGAAATAATAGTTAACAAATAAGTAAATAAATAAATAAAATAATTGTACATGTAAATTGGGCTCTATTTCAGTTTTTACTTTTTTAGTTATCTCTTCCTGTCGGCTTCTCTTCCGCTACACCGCCGCGAATCTCCGTTGTCCAAAACGCCAATGAGAAGAAAAATAAGATTCGTCCTACAAAAAGTTTAAAAATAAATAGATGTAACTTTTACTGTTCTGAAATTTTTTTTATGACTATTTTGTTACTCATAAATATTAAAATGGTTACTTTTGTATGAATGGTTGGTACTGCCATTGCAATCACATCATTCAAACGAAATTGGTAACTTAATAAAACTGAATTGGTTACCTTGGTCTGAAGGTTTGGCTACCAACTGCACTATGAAAAAATTGCAGGTGTATATGTTAATTGGTTAACTTGGTATGAATGTTTTATTACTTTGGTATGAATGTTTTGTTACCTTGATCTGAAGGTTTGGTTACCAACTGCACTAAGAAAAAATTTAAAATGTGGAGGTTGATTGATTACTTTGATATGACAATTTGGTTACCTTGGTATGAAGATTTGGTTACCATCATCCAGTATTTGAAAGAACATATTGAATACGTCAGAATGGACTTTCTCAATCTCATTAAACAAAATAACTCCATATGACCTCCTGTGGACAGAAGCTGGGTAATCTCCTTAAAAAGCTCTTCGTTAAAAGAGGAAAAAACTTTTAAGTCCTGCCTCAGAACCTCCATGGCATTCCCATAATTGCCCCTGAAACTAGATGAAAAAACAAAAATGTAAAGGGGGAAATCATAAAAACAGTAGACATCCATGAATAACTCCAAAGTCCCAAATTAAATGCATGCACTAAAATTCGACACGAAAACTTACTTGTCCAAAGCTTCAAGGTATTTCTGCTTTCGAATCTCAAAGAATTTTTTTATCGAGTATCGGTTATCGTCAACTTTGATAAACACAGATAAATATTTTTCAATCTCATCCCGTTCTCCATTTGTAACTGCGTCTTCAAAGTACCTCATGCTTTTTAAGAAATTTTTTCCTCATCAGAAGAGTGATGACTAAGTAATGCAGTTGTTCGAGATGAGGAGAGAGAGAAGAAGCCATGGGGATAACTAATCCTTAAATTAAGGAATCCTAATTGAATACTAATTTCTTAAATTAAGGATTCCTAATTGCACTAATATTGTAAATAAATACCCTCTCCGTTCCAGGATAAAAGTCCTGGTGGACTTTTCACGCATATTAAGAAGAGGAATAAAATGACAAAATTACCTATAATAATGTCATTAAATATGGAGAGAGAATTAGAATAAGAAAAGTATGAGATATTTAATGATACGGATATAATAGGAAAAAAATATGTAAGAGTTTGATTATTAAAAAAAAGTGGACATTTAACATGAGACTACCCAAAATAGTAAACTAACCTTCAATCATCCAATTGCCCTCACTTGAGTTACTGGCTCGAGTTACTGAGCCCGGTGGTGATTATGCCCACTTCTTCAATACCAAGAGATTTTGAGATTCATCCCTACATGAATGTAAAATTTTCCCAAAACTAACAAAAAAAAAAATTAATTTAAATATGAATAAATTTTAAAATTTGATAAATTACTCAAATTTTTTTAAATTAAAATTTTATATTAATATTCGAATCACATTCGTTCAAAAAATTTAATTTGTTTAGGTTCAATTCGAGATGGTACTTAACTCGATAAAATATCATTATATATATATATATATATATATATGATTCATCCATCCAAAGAACCCAGCTTGTTGGGGAGAAACCCATTTTGGCCACCCGCTACTACCGTACATCTTAAAATAAAAAAAAAAAAATTGTCAAGGCCTAGACAGTAGTAGCGGTTTGGCCAAAATAAGTTCATTCCCAACAACCTGGCCATTCATGGGATGGAATCCCTATATATATATATATATATATATATATATATATAATGATGGCTCTTTTGATACTGTGTGGCTGATGAGAGCAGATCCTCTGTCCCCAAATTCCATGTCCCCTTGTGTTCCTCCACTTAAATATTGACACATAATCTCTTACTTAACACTAATTAATTTTAAAATTAAATAAAAGGACACGTGTCAAGATTTAAATGGAGGGACATAAGGGGGACAAAAAATTTGAGAATAGAGGATCTGCTCTCGTGGCTGATCCCATGCATGCTAACCTTTATTCTTTTACCTAAGCAACGTATACGAGACACCCACCCAACTTTATATATTCTTATCAAAATTTGTTCAAGTTTTTGTCGTCACTACTCTTTGCTCAAATTTTTAAAAAATATATGGATTATATGTATATGCATAACTATGTAGTACATAGTTCGTTTATAACGATGATTTTTTTGAATTATAGCGACAGTTTATCCGTCGTCATAGGCAACTATACAGTAGTGTATATACTTTTTTCCCAAAATATATATATATATATACATTACTTTTATGAGTTATATAAATTGAATTCCTTTTTCTTTCGGATATGTATATATTTTGAATATGCCTTAAAAAACGTGTGAGAAAAATAACTTGACCAGATAAACTTTGTACCGGTGGATAATGATCATAATGCTAAGGAAATTTTATAATTACGAAAGTGTAGACTTACATTAACACAAGTACACTGCACTAAACAGTTCCTCCCCCTTAGCTTAGCCTGCCATAAAGTTGGTACTAGTATATATAGTTGTGTGTATATATATATATATATATGTATATGTATGGTAGCTACTGCATGAGCTGATTTGTCTGTCATTTTGGTGTTAACAACTCACTGTATGTTTGCCTCTGATTGGTCTCCTTTTTCTCTGATTGTGCCGTTACATGCACGCAAATCTCCAGTCAGTCCCTTGAAATGCCAATGTCCTATGTTTGGAGTTTGGACCTTTGGTTAATACACAGAGGGATAAAAACATCTTGCAATTGTAATTGAAAATTATTTTAAAAATATCAATTTCTATTATAATTTTAGAGAGCATAAGATTATATAAGAAGTGAGATTTTCTATTATTATTCTTCAAGTATCACCAATACATGGATAGTGAGCCTCAATTTATAAAGCTACACAAAATACATGACTTAAATAGGGAGAATGAATAGCTTCATCAATGAATGAAGGTTATGTAAGTTATAGAAAATGAATGGACATCCATATTATAACTATTTATAACACTCCCCTCGATGTTCATTATCAAGAATATGCCTCGTTAAAACCTTACTAGGAAAAACCCCGTGGGATAAAAACCTAGTGAAGGAAAAAAGAGTACATAATTCTTCAAAACTTATGAGATATTGCTTTATGAAAAAAATTAATTACTCCCCTCATGATTATATCATTTGAGATCTCTCGAGTCGACGTAACCAACGTTGTGGACTAGCTTCTCAAATGTAGAAGTAGGAAGTGCCTTTGTTAATAAATCACAAATTTTCACTTGAACGGATTTGTCGAACATTTATATCACCATTCTTCCGAAGGTCATGAGTGAAAAGAACTTTGGTGAAATATGTTTTGTTCTATCACCTTTGATATATCCTTCCTCGAGTCGACAACGATGCCAGATTATCCTCATATAAGACCGCTTGTTTTTTTTCCCCGAAGATAAACCGCAAGCTCCTCGTATGTGTTGAATTACGCACCTTAACCATACACATTCACGACTAGCCTCATGTATTGCCAAAATTTCAAAGATGGTTAAGATGTAGCTACTATAGTTTGCTTTCATCGAACGCCAAGAAATGGCGGTTCCACTACAAGTGAATACATATCCAGCTTATGATCGAGCATTACGAGGATCTGATAGTACCTTCAGATCCGCAAAACCAATCAAATCTGCTTTGGGTTGGTTAGAAAATACAAACCCATATCCTTTGTACCTTGTAGGTAACGGCAGTATATGTTTAATTCCATTCCAATGCCTTCGGGTTGACAAGAGCTATATCTTGCTAATAAGTTGACAGAGAATGATATATCGTGTCGTGTGATGGCTAAGAAGATACATTAGTGCTCCAATTGCACTCAAGTATGGTACTTCAGACCAAGAATCTCCTCATCATTTTCTCGAGGCCTGAAAGGGTCTTTATTTACATCAAGTGACCTCACAACCATCAAAAGCTCAACTGACATGTGCTTTGTCCATATAAAACCGCTTTTAGCACCTTCTCTATATAAGATGTTTGATGCACAAGAATACCGCCCTTTAAATGCTCTATATGTAACCCAAGACAAAATTTTGTTTTTCCAAGATCTTTCATTTCAAATTCTCTTTTCAAGTACTCTACTACCTTTGAAATTTCTTTAGAGTTCCAATGATATTTAGATCATCAACATATACCGCAATAATAACAAACTCAAATCTAGATCTCTTTATAAAAATGCATGGGCTAACATGATCATTCTTATATCCTCCTTTAACAAATATTCACTAAGACGGTTATACCACATATGCGAATCGGATTGTTTTAATCCATATAGAGATCTATTTAATTTGATCGAGTATCGTTTCTCGAGAACCGGATTTACATGCTTCGCAATTTAAATCCTTCCGGAGTTTCATATAAATTTCATTATCAAGTGGGCCATACAAGTATGTCAGAACGACATCCATTAGACGCAAAATGAAGTCCTTCTTTATCGCTGCATCGATTAGGAATCGAAAAGTAGTCACATCCATCACAGAGAGTATGTCTCTTCATAATCAATACCGGGTCTTTGTGAAAATCTCTTGCAGAACTAGTCGTGCTTTTTATGTCGCATAATTTCACCTTTTTCATTTCGCTTTTCGAACAAAAACCCATTTGTACCCCTAATCGGTTTTACACCATCGTGTACTTGGACCATCGGTCCAAAAACATTTCTCTTTTCAAGAGATTTCAATTTCGCCTCAATCAAGGCTTTTCCATTTTGGCCAATCAATTTTACGCATGCATTCCTCAATGTACCTTGGTTCAAGATCCTCGCCATCTTTTATAACATCTAACGCTATATTGTATGAAAAAACATTATCGACGCCAATTTCATTTCTGCCCATATTTTTCTCGACATGACATAATTTATCGAGATCTCTTCATTTTAATGATTTCTGTACCTAATTGTCTTTTGAACTGTAATATTAGTCATGTCTAGAGGTTTTTCTATGACTCTTCCGGAGTTCCCATTTCCTCATTATGACCATCTTGAATCTTTTGTTCCTTTTCTCATACGAGGATTTTTATCTTTGAACCGATCGTCTACCACGCTCAAGCGTGCTTTGGTTCATCAAGCAACAAGAGGTTGTCCCGCCGGGACATCAATTTTATTTGGAGCATTAACAAATGGGTATATGTGACTTTGTTACACTCTTTGGGTCGAAAATGCCCTCGCAATTGATTTGCTAAACTTTGTAAATGAATTATCTTCTCAACTTCTAGTTCACATTGTTTTGTACGAGGATCAAAATGAGACAATGATAATTCATTCCAAATTATCTCTTTTTCCACCGCCTATTTTCTCCCCTAATGTTGGGAAGACCGATTCATCAAAATGACAATCAATGAATCTAGTCGTAAATAAATCCCCATTGATGGTTCTAAATATTTAATTATAGATGGGGATTCATATCCAACATATATTCCTAACCTCCTTTGAGGTCCCATCTTAAGACGTTGTGGTGGAGGAATTGAACATATACAAAGACAACCAAAAATTCTTAGATGAGAAATATTTGGTTCCCCACCAAAACCAATTGTAAAGGGGAGTACTTATGATAACTTGTTGGTCCGATGCGAATTAGTGTCATTGCACGTAAAAAATAGCATGACCCCAAGCGTAAATCGAAGTTTTGATCTCATCAAGAATGGTCTTGCAAATCAATTGAAGACGCTTAATCAATGATTCTCAAGGCCATTTTGTGTGTGAACATGTACTACAGATGTTCAACACTTATCCCAATGACATACAATAATCATTGAAAGTTTGGGAAGTAAATTCACCAAAGATTGTCAATACAAATTTTCTTGATGGGATAATCTGGAAAATGTGCTCGTAATCGATTAATTGAAGCAAGTAACCTCGCAAACGCCAAAGTCATGAAGTTGATAATAGAGATACATGTGACCACCTTGTTGATGCATCAATTAAAACTATAAAATATCTAAAAGGTCCACATGGTGGATGAATTGTCCACATATATCACCTTGTATTCGCTCCGGAAAAGTAAGGATTCAAATTCCTATCTAAATTTCCGATGATGGCCGAACAATTAACTTGCCTTTTAAAAACAAGCAAATACATGGAAATCATTCGATCAAGAATCATTGGTTCTCCAATGGATGTCCACATGAATTCTCAATTATTCTTCGTGATCATTATCGATCCAGATGTCCTAACTGCTCATGCCAAACAACAAAGTTATTGTGATTCGTTAGCTTTTATTAACAACCATATTTGTTTCAATTGTTCTAATTCTCGTAGTAGTACAAACCCGAGAGGAAAAAGTCGGTAATTTTTCTAATACACTTTTATTACCCGAGATTATACTCGTAATGTGAAGATACTCAATTTTTCTTCACATGTTGTCTCAATATGATACCCATTTCTACGGATATCCTTAAAACTCAATAAATTTCTTTGAGACCGGGAGAGTATAATGCTTCATCAATTTCAAATTTTGTTCCTCCAGCAAGAAAATGTTAGCTCTTCCTGAGCCTTCTATCAATTTTGCACTACCCGATATCGTATTAACATCGGCCTTTTGCAGATTATGAAAGAAGAAAAATATTTCTTATTCTCAGTAATATAAGTAAATGAAGTATACTGTCATGAGACATATATCTCCGCCATTCATTACAAATCGAATCAAGAGAGTATCTATGTTATTCAATGAAAATAAGAAATACATAATTAGATTAATAAAATATCCCATATATAACGAATCATAAGGAAACAAAGCTAACATGATAAAAACATAATAATTAGAATTTTATTAATGCTTAAAATAAAGTCCAATAACATCAAAGCATCATTTAAAATTTTATATTTGGACACTCTCATCACCAAACAAGAAGTCAATTTTTTCTTCAGGATTTGAGAAAAAATCATTAACATCTAGATGAGTGGTATCCACACAACCATAATTAAAATCATCATTTCCATAATCAAGATTTGTTTCATCTTTTCCATCTTCACTAGCAAAATTTGTCTCTATCTTCTTCTTTTATCTTTTAATGATTGTTGATAGAGCTCAACAAGATGTTTTGGTGTACGACGTGCACGAGACCAATGGCCTTTACCTCCACAACGATAACACAAATTCTCCATGGTATTTTTATCTTTATCACCTTTTTTCGCTTTTCCATCCTTATATTCCCGCTTCGTGGGTATATGTGTTTGAGAAATGACCACCACGATGATTATTTCGACCACGCCCACGCCCACGCCCACGCCCATAACCACGCCCACGACTACCGGGCGTGACCTCTATTTTTTTCATTATATGTTACGGCATTCACCGCAGGAAATGGAGCAGATCCAAATGATTCGCCTCATGATTTTTCATCAATAGTTCATTGTTTTGCTTTCAATCACAAGGAGGCATGAAATCGCCTCGTAGTATTTCTTAAAGCCCTTTTCACGATATTGTCAGCAAGCAGGAGCATATTAGATGCGTGAAAGGTGGAGAATGTTTTTCTAACATATCCGCATCGCTGATCTTTTCTCCACATAATTGTAATTTAGAACCGATTCTAAACATAGCCGAAGTTATAATCACTTACGATTTAAAATCTTGTAATCTTAGATGCATCCAATCATAACGAGCTTTAGGAAGTATTACGCTTTTTTCCGGTGGTCGATTCTTCCTTTAGATTGTTCCAAAGGATAAGTGGATCTTTAATACCAAATATTCAATTTTAATTCCTTCATGGAGGTGATGACGAAGAAATATCATCGCTTTGGCCTTATCTTGACTAGATGTTTTGTTTCCTTCTTTGATAGTATCACCAAGACCTTTTGCATCTAGATGAATTTCAAAGATCTAACACCCATGATAAATAATTCTTTTCAAAGAATGTCAAGAGCCACAAATTCGAAGTTTAGCAATGTTCGACATTATGAACTATCACAAATATGATTAACAAGTTAGAAAAAAATATTCTAAAATAAATTAAATACACAACATAATTAACATAATACTTTAAGCATAATAATTTGTCGAATAGTTGTAACCTGTTTGATAATTAACATAGGTAAAGACTAAAATGTGCCAACTTGTAATTAGTGTGCGTGAAGTGCATAAAGAGTATCCTGCTAATAATGTAACTAGTATAATGTCGTTTAATCAGTACAAAAAAAAATGTGTATAAAATAGTGACACAAATATTCTAAAAACTGTAAGGGTTTTACGAAGCAGAGCAAAGAAAGTTACTGATTTATATCATGAATGCTCAATGCATAAACTTATTGTCTGTGATGCAACAGTCTCTGTGCTAAAACGTAAACGTTAAAGAATTGACCATATATTATGAATAAGGTGGCAATATTATTAAAAAAAAAAAAAAATAAACGCAATCGCGATATTGATATGAATAAAGAGACAAAGTTATACCTTCTTCTGCTATAAACAAAATATGATTATCTTCAAGATAAAAATAAGGAGCAATTCGTGCTGATAACGTATTATAATTTTAGAGAGAGCATAAGAAGATTATATAAGAAGTGAGATTTTCTATTATTCTTCAAGTATCACCAATACATGGATAAATGAGCCTCAATTTATAAATACACAAAGATACGACTTAAATAGGAGAATGAATAAATTTCATCAATGAATGAAGGTTATGTAAGTTATAGAAAATGAATGGACATCCATATTATAACTATTTATAACAATTTCCTATTTTTATGTATGTGCTACTATCTACCCCGTTAACGTTGTCCACTAAAGAATAACAACCTAAGATATATATAATTTCTTTTGTTCTCGATACGATACGAGAGGAGAGGATGATAATAAGATTATAAAGTAAAAGATAAATATGTCATTTAGTAGGGTCCACTCAAGTGTGAAACACAAAATTTTAAATTGGTGAAGGAATTTACTATATATCTAAATAATAATTACTATGCAAAAATTATGAGTGCAAGACAATTGGTTTATTTGAACAAATATGCAGCCCAGCCCTTGACATTTAGCTTTAGTTGTGAGCACATTACCGATTCTATTTTTCCTTCTTTATAACTTGCAAACACAAGTGTTTGTAATTAAATAACAAACTGTCTGGTCTGAGAAAATACTATATATATATATATATGTAGGCATTTTCTTCTATTTTAAATAATAAGAATTAAGATATAGTGCAGAAGATTAGTTTGATTTATTTTAACTTTTCATAATTCTTAATTAAGAAGAATGGTTAGATTAAATATTTTTGATTATCAAAATGAATGAGTTGATAACTAATTAACATGCCTAAAGATTAGGGATTTCTAACACAAGCTAATAAGCTGATGTTTTGATCATGAACAATTTGATGCAACTAAATTCTCATCCAAGGAAGAACCATCCATTTTCCCCAAAACTACAAACATATGACATATCCAAGGAAAGTAAAAGCCTCCCAACTTTGTTTCTTTATGTTTGAGAATTTAGAACAAAAAGTGCTCCTTGATTTTTTCTTGAACAGATAAAACAGAAATGAACTGGAATGGGAGAGGCTTGGATTGATATATTCTGTTTCTTCTTTACAAATTTTCAATTGATCAAACACGTCGACAAATATCGCCAGTCAGTCAGTCTGTCTAAATTACATTTAGGTGCCCAAACTAATTTACATTTTAATCTACTAAGTTAGCTTTTTGTCAGTTGGATTACTCCATGTTTCTGAAGGCTCAAGTTGCTTCATTTGTTCTTTAGTTAGGTCAGAGATGCATAACAGAATAAGGACTTTGTCTGTGACGTGGAAAAAATTGTCATCTCTCTTGCACAATCTGGGACTGGGAGGGATTCGATTGCTCCTTACCAGGGGGGGTCAAACCGGACGTTCATATTGTAAACATATTCTTAAACTTCATGAATCATTAGATCCTTCGAAACTAATGCAATACGCTGCTTCGCACTGTCTGAACGTAGGTTTTCTCCTTTAAATCCCATCTGCAACTCAACAAAGTCCAATAAATTTTAGAATTGGAAAAATAAATATATATATATATATATATATATATATATATATATATGACTTGGCCTTCTTGACCAACAATGAACACATCTCAGTTTGTGTATATATATTTCTCAATCTGGGTGATCACCTCTGTCTGAATATCCGGTGAGAACCACCGCAACAGAATCCCAAGATGTACAACAGCAGGGATTAGCTTAAATAGCAATGGAGTAGTCACCTGCAGACAATACGTTAATACAAAATTGTAACTAGATTATCTGGCAATGCGTTCACGAAATTGAAGGCAGATCATGTCACGCAATTAATGAAAATCGAAGATGATATATGATTGGAAACGGCAAAACTGAGCTCAAGCAGTTCCAGCTGGCAATAAAACTGTATTTTTGAAAATTATATATACAGATGCATATTTTTTCTCCTCGTGAAAAACGACTGTAATCCTCCATTCTCATTGTAGGAATAAGGATTATAACCCATTCAAATGAAAAAACCAGAAAACCAAAGAACATCACATGGCCAAATGGGATCCAGAAAATGAATACATACCAGACTAAGAGCTGTCGTCCCAAGAAGAAGCAGATACAGCTTCCCCTGAAAAGAAAATTAATTTTAATCTTCCACACACTTCATTCTACTTTTAAGGTTTATAAAGTCTAGCATATGTAGCCCTAAGAATTTAAGAAGGTGAGAGTGTTTGATGTAACAATTATTCTTTGTTTCTTTCTTAAGCAAGGTTTCCTGTGAAAGCATGGCAGTATTCTTGTCAGGACAAACCTCAACAAGATGAAGATTAGAAGCACGGCTGAGAAGAACAAAAGCGAATTCCCCAATTTGTGCTAAAGACATCCCAACCTGCAAAGTTGACGACCCAAGGCTCTTAACAGTGAATAAACATGTATGAAGATGTGCAATGCCAGAGTTACAATATCTTACCAGAAGTGAAGTCTTGTTGTTATAACCAAATCCCTTGACAACTACAGATATTACAACTGTTTTAACAACCACCACTAATAAAACTGATGCTAACAATATATCAACATGGTTCCAGAGAAAATGAACATGAATCAGCATTCCGATGCTGGCAAGAAAGAGGGCGGCAAAGAAGTTCCGAATGGGTTCAACCTGCACAAGTAACAACATTTAAATAAGGGGTAATCATAAAGGAACCTAATGTTAATGCAAGCGTCATACAGTGCCCCCCAACCCCCACAACACACCAACCAAAAAAAAAAGAGTTTAGAACCCAGGTATTTCCTAAAGCATACACTTTTCAAATACAGATGTAACACATACGTACATGCATATGTTACAAATAAGACATTTGCTTCTTCAGAAAGAAATACGAAGATGTTTACTGCAATCCAATGAACCAAAACAAAGATATTCTCCACATAGTTGGATGAATAATAGGGGAAAGTAGCCGTCTTACTTGTTCAAGTGTATGTTGAGCAAGATCAGTTGTTGATATCATTACTCCAGCAGCAAATGAGCCCAGTTCAAAACTTAAACCCAGCTTATCGCTACACTGAAATGACATAGATAATTAGATAATTCAATATAGTTTAGCCCGCGATGAAATCAGAAAAAAATTCACTCATGCAAGATGCAGCCTTAGTTGTTAAATCCCATCATGATGCGCTATAGGAAGCCTCACTGAAGCAAGGTACTGAAGGATTAATTAACAGTTGGATGCATGACATAACTTGCACCGAGTTAAAGGATGTTGTACATTTTAAAATTCCATAAAACAAAAAATATCTAATTTTCCCTTTCATCCATTTCTAACACATTGTGCCATGACAATTTATCTTTCAATTTTGGGGGCGGCTGCTGTGTACGTATTTTACTAGCACAAACCAATGTATTATTGTAAAAATGAGCTCTATCCACCAAAGACAGAGAAAAAGACGTCACTTTCTGATGTTCAGGCATGCAAGAGAGAATCAGCAAGAGTGATGTCTTAATTTCCTTTAAACGTGGCTGGGTACTTAACTTCATACGGAGAACATATCCCTTGATATCAGTCTAAAGCACAGCTCAGAATTTAATCATTACACATGGCTGAAGAACATGGAAATATCAAGAAGAGAAGGTTGATCAACCTCCTACCAAAACCTTTAGTACAGGTTTGAGTTGAGAAATGGTTGTGTGAAGTTTTACTGTGTTATTCTGTCTTTCCTTTTCTTTTCTCTTTTTCCCTTTTTGAGACTGGGGGGAGGGGGAGTATTATAAAAGTCAGGAAACTAAGAGCTCATGGAGTTAAATTTTGGGTAAGAAATACATACCCACGCTACAAGAAGGCAGAAAGCAACTGATGCTAATTGATACAGTTCATTGGTCTGCACATAAAAAATTTGGATCAGAAAAGCATGACAAAGTACACATCATGGCATCCACAGAAGCATAAAATTGTTCAAGCAAACACATTGATATTAGGCTGTTAGCGCACACATAAGTTGGACAATACCGTGAGCATCCTTAGCAATGATTTATGCATACCTGTGATGATAGGCTTATCATCAGCTTAAGGAACCATGGAACACAAGTGCGTGACAATATTGACAAAGCTAGCAAAAACGCAATCAATGTCACCAACCTGGCCAATTTATAAATCAAGATATGTTATTTATGGAAAGATATCATAATAAACATTTATAACACAAGCAATAGTCTTTGATTTTACTTAATACTGTAAGCCGCGAAGAATCAATTAGCAGTCCTTCACATCTATCTTTAACAAATGAAAATAAAATGCTTATATTTGTTACACCTTATTTGTTATAAGCAGATACTTGTATGAAAATTGAAAAATGCCCAGTTGCAAAAAGTCTGACTCATAACTACATTATGCAAGCTATATGGAGTTCCTAATATAATATTAGCCCTGTATGGCTTTCTAAATGATACAAGAGCCAAATGGATCGCCTGAACTACCATCGAGTACCTTCAAAATTGATCACCACATGCATTTTCAATAGGCACTTGTGGAAAGGTCCCAGTATCAGTGACATCAACTTTTGGCATACATCACCAGTCAATTTCACAAAAAGATTTTAGCTTCGCCAAAATATAGGAACCCGGAAGAGTCTTTCATAGAGCTTCATTAATTTAACTCCTATAGTTCAGTGGTCTTTAAAGACCGTATACTCCTCTCTACTAGTAGCATATTACAGGCCCAAAAAATCCAAGAAAAGGCAAGATAAGGTTGAGCTACTTATCAACTTACGATTTAGTCATGGAGATTACTCCTTGTAGAACACCTGAAGTTCCACCCAGGATTGGAAGAAGAGCAAACAGCAAGCCCACCGCACAGTCCTGGATGAGAAAATAAATTTAAGAATCAAGGACCAGAATAAGTTTGTCCTTGTAAACAAAGGATGATGATATATCAATAAAAAATTGACTTTTCTATTTTCGGTGATAATGAATACGTGAAACAGCCTTTTAGTAAGGCTCTATCAACGAGCCAAGCTCACTTGGAGTGAGAGTTAGTAGAATCCTTGAGTTATCTTCGGTCAAAGTCAAACCCTTGCAATGAAGCTTTAATAATATTGAAAAAATATAGAATGCACAACTCTGAAGACAATGGATGGAAGTACTATCTACCTGCAAAATGAGGGTGCCAATAGTAACTTGTCCATGTAGCGCATTGATACTGTTTTTCTCCATCAAAAATTTCAGAACCTACGGCACAAAATATGTAACATGGAAGCCATGAGCATTATACTAGTATACAAAACAAGAAGTGCATGTGAAGCAAAAGGCAAATCCCCATAAGCATTACCACTGCTGTTGAGGACATCGACAGAAACGCACCGACAAATACCCCTTCCGAAGGCTTACCCCCACACAACTGCAAACATCATCCAGTTGTATATTTAGACTGCAGCATTAAGAATGGGAAAGATTCTAAGTCTTTTTATAGGTAGAAAGATTCTAGTATATAGCCAATCTACACAAAGGAAATTTGTCATATCAATAGGACAGACTGAAGGTAGGCAAAGTGATAAAAGTACATCACTGCCTTTTCTTCGAATGCTATTTCAATGTTGGTTATAAGAACTACAAGTCCATCTTGAAGTATGTTAACATAATACCAACACCGAAAAGTCGCCATGGTAGTTCATATATATGGATCAAAGACAATGCCACTTCCTATAGTTCTTATCAATCAATTCAGCAATCCAGATTCTTGGTTGTTCATTATCCTTTCATTTTTAAAATATAAAACAATTTGCTAGTTCAATTTATTTTTACGCTTTAGACTGTCCACAAATGAAGTGAAGTATACAGACAACTTACACAATCTTCCATGGATGTTCATTAAATTTTCAAACATACCGAGGCTGTAATTCCACAGAGGCACATGAATAGGAAAATCTGGAGCAGCCCTCCCAGAACAGCAACTGCTCGAACAACTCGCAGCTACCCAAAAAAAAAAACTTCACTAAATTTTTGGGATTAAATTGTTATAGTCAGCAATGGGGTGACAAGAGTACAATCCCAAATAAACTAACCTTTGTTGTGGAGAACTCCAGACCCAAAGCAAAAAGAAGAAAAATTACACCAAATTGAGCCACCGTCTCAACCTATATATTCACACAAACGGTTTGAATATGAAATGGCATGTTGAAGTGTCTGCCTATACTTCAAAACAAATATATCAATTTACCTTTAAATGAAATCAGATCTTAAATGGAAATTCAATAGAGTTTCTAGGAAACTAAGATCACATATTTTAAAATGATGTAACATTTTGGCGGAGCATCTTCTTGTTATTAATCTAATAAGACTAAGTGACTAACATCAATAATTCAATTATATTATTAAGTACGATAAGCTGTAACGACGAAAGTCATCCAGCAAACATCCCAAAGGTACCTTATAGGTTTACCATGTTACTCCCAATTTCTTCCAATGAACCAAAGTTTCCATACCTGGCCTTGTGGGTCAACCCGGTAAACTGGTGAGTGGTGACCAGACACAGCCTGGCTGGGTCGTTATGAGGATCATTTATGAATTAAACCCAGCCGAGTCCATTTAACCCCGGACCAGTTCCACTAGACTCGCTGAACCTGGAACAGGTTGTAGTTACCCAGTGTTTTAACTCTCCATTAAATATCTTAATTAACATGCAACTGCCATGATTTGAAATCAAGAGGTACTTGGGTAGCTATTAATCCATTGACGCACAACTGGTTGTCATGCATGTGTTCCCGAGGTTAATTAATTCTATGATTCTATAATGTCCATAACATGGGCATTGCATCTATTTCCTTGGCCAAAACAAGCATGCTTGATGTTTAGAAGAACTAACCATCATCCAGAACTATTCTCCTCCCCTCAAAACAAGAGAGAAAGAGAGAGAGAAGAGGGGAGGAGGCCCCCCCAAAAAAAAAAAAAAAAATAGAAATAAATAAATAAATAGCAAGAATAAGAGAATTTCAAAGCTTCATGGCAACAAAAGCTACATACTTGCACCATTTCACTGACAAAACTCAACCCTCCTGGTCCAACAAGAGATCCTGCTAATAAGTATCCAGTCATAACCTGAACATTTTTAAAATGGGTAATAATCAGGATTAGAGATATTGAATGAATAATTAAGAAATTCGCAATCGATCAAGCAAAAATCATGAATAGAGTGAGCATACCGGTTGTCCAGCACAAGCAAAGGCAATGCCACCACAAGTTGCAGATACAATGACAACCACCAAATCTGAAATCAACCTACATAATTGAAACAAATTGAGATCAGTTAAGTAATATAAAGTTTGAAATAAGTTTGAAAGTAAAACCTGAACAAATCAGTAGGTTTACCTCAAGTCTAACTGTAATACAGGGTATTTTGACTTGAAATTGGATATGATAAAGACATTATCCTAAAAAATAGCACAATCATCAAGCATTGATAACTGCAATGATATTTGATAACCACAAAATATTTTTATGATCCACCTTTACCTTTCTATCTATCAATGTTGGAGTCTCTTCTGCTCCATTGTCATTATCCAGATTGAACACGTGATGGAGTTGAAAGGACCTAAGTAATTTTCTCAATTGTGTCAGAGTACAACTTTCAGAGAGGGAAAATATATGAATCAAGTGAATGGTCACTTCATCAATGAAGTAAACATAAACAATTGATAAAAATTCTAATGAATATGATAGATTAGAAGCATGTACTTTTCCTCTTTCGTGTCATTTTTCTTGGACTTAACTCTAGCTACAGTTTCCAAAACTGCCTGATGAACAGAAACATGTAAACCAGATACATTCAGCAAAGCCTCAAGCTAAAAATTGGTATTGACTGACCAAATAAGAGACATAAATACACCATCTAACAAAGTTAAGCTTAAATTACTATAGACATTTTGAAAGCTTTTATTTTTGGAGGGATAAAGACACTGCTATAGTTAATGAGTCACCATGAGAGTATCACACTACAAGAGATACTAGCATGATAGCATTCAAAAAAACTTGTTAAATGCTGAGAAAGATTAAAATAAAAGTTTGATCAAGTGCACTATATAGTAATTCTCCGTATAGCTTCAACAAGAATCTAGTCAAACTCTATATCCTTTTCACCAATCAAAAACTATTCAAAAAAATTACTTCCTTTATTGAAATACAAGGTACCTCACGTATACTATGTAGTGAATTCATCCCTCTTAAGTTATAACTTAGCTTTCTTGGAAAACTGTGTTCAATAAATTAAAAACAGGAAGATACCGCAAACCTGTTGCTCATTCACACTGTTGTTGAAGCTGCCGGCTTCATTTGCTGCCAAATCCATGCAAGTGCAAAGAGTTATGGGATGCATCAACTCTTCAAACTAATTTATTTTCCTATGCTTATAAAAGAAAAGAGCTAACACAAAGGGTGATCACTAAAAAGATGTGAGCTCTATCATCATTCTTCACATTAGATGTGCGTATATATAAAGAAATAGGGACATGAACAGAGAAAAAAATTATTTCGAGATGGTTAATGTTGTACATATATTTAGAAGAAGACCTCACAGAAACATAAAATTCTACAAAAATGCATGGCTCCGAACCATGTAGGAGGAACCTCCTCCCTAGTGTCCCTCCTACCACCCACCTACATATCAATATCACAATTTGTGACTTATCAAACACACATGCTCCTCACCTGACTCTCTTTTGACCGATAAAGTTGTCATGACAGTGATTAACTTATTAGAGAAAATAGCCTCACCTACTCATTGCTACTGACTACTGTTTTCTATCTCCATCCCAAACCTTCAGCTTCATGACACATTGACATAGTTGTCTAATGTTACTGGTAATCAATCTTCTTGTATTCAAATCTAGCTATTCATGCCAACCACATTTACCAACCACAAGCCTAAGTAGTGATTGGTTAGCCTCTTACTTTGGTGTATCTTAGTTTGAGTTTGTGGTTATGTTCTCTTAACCCTGGGGTGATTCGTAAACATGACTCACATAATTGAGTCAAGCAGACCAGTTCTTTCAACATGCACTTCCAAATACACTTAGTAAATTATATACTCATACTTACATTATGAAACTTCCCTCTAGTTATCTATGTCCTCTATATTATCCATGTCTTTTCCTAGATTAATTTGCTAATACTATAGAAAGAAATTAGGTCAACGAATATGTCCATAATGCTGGAAATTTTAGTCCGAATAAGTACTACAGTTGGTGTGTAGTTGGAGAACACATTAGTGTGGATACTAACATCAACAATTGAATTAATGATTCAAATCATTAGTCAATAATGAACAGGCTGTAGGCATGTGAGGAGCATGCATTACATAGGTGGCAAAATGAGTATTGACACGTCCGTAGGTAGGATGAAGATTAGAGCCCAGTATTGTCCAAAATAGGAAAAGCCCAATCGATGTCATTGATTTATCAAAATCTACAGTAGTTAAACGTAAATTTTCACTTAATAAGCATTAATTATTCTCTAACCAACATAAAATTTAAATTCCATATACATATATACATGAATCAAGTTCGCCTCTAGTTTGGAATTACTTACTTCACTTTCTCAGCACAATAAAAACAATTTAAGCAGTGAAGGATCCAAATATTTTCAGCTTATACAGTTTCTAAACAAGCAAACAGATCCTATTTAGTAAAACCTAAGTTTTCAGATCTAGGAGAGAACCAAACCTTCGATTTGATCACCCTCGGTGAACTCTTTCTCTAAAGCTCGATCAATCATCCCGGCGAAACTGTCCTCCCTCGGCTTAGACGAGCGAGAATCATTGATCTTCGATTCACTAGTAACAACAACTGCATTATCGGTACTATAATCAAGCTGATCCAAATCTGGGACAGCGCCAACTGATGTAACAGAAAGTAGAGAGAGAAAACACAGAGCTATGGAAGAGACACGGAGGAAGACGGCGGAGGAGAAGGAGGAGGAAGAGGATCTCCTCCTAGTCATCGGACGGCGGCGCAGGTTAAGAGGTAGGGGTGTATCTGTGTCGGTCGGTTGGGTTGTCCGATATGTCACAAATGGAGGAGAGAGAGAGAGGGTTTGACACTAACAAGTAACCAGAGAGAGGGAGGAGAGAGAAAGGGAGGGGATTAAAGAAAAAAAAATAGAAATCGGGGAGTAGTTTTAAGCGTAACTAACTTTAATCAAAAGTTATTGGAAATGAAATGAATAATTACTAGTACTAGTAATCAGGTTGATTATTATTAAATGGGAGGAACGTTTTGATTAGTCTTTTTACCGTACACGTGAGGTTAGGTTTGGAAAATTTAAGTTTTTTTATTTAATTTCTTTATTATTGAATTTTTTAGTAAAGTGAAAAACAAAATAATGTCAAACTTTTTCACCCAAAAATAAACCCATTTTGACGGAAGATCTTTTATAATCTTTATTATACCCTCTAAATTATAAATATATTAAATAATAAAATTAATACAACAATAATTTAATAATTTAAATGTGAAACTTATTATTTTTTTTAAAATTCAATAACAACATGAAATAAAATATGGAAGTTTTCTATTATTATTTTTTTCATTAATATATTAAGTTTTTATTTTTATTTTTTCGTCTGAAACAGAGTGTAAATGTATTAATTTCTATTATTTTGAAATAAATGTATAGTTTTATTTTATAATTATTTACCTGTCTACCACCTATGGAATTGAAAGATGATGAAGATTGATAGATATAGTTGAGCGAGAAAGAATTAAGTATTAAATAAATGCACTACATGGTGAACAAACTCATAATTAAAATAGATGCCCTGCCTATCGACCTCCATGAGGGTGAGTTGAATGCAACAAAATATTTAAATATATATATATATATACATCATGTAAAATAAAATTAAAATTACCTTTTGCAATAGAATGAGTTATTTTTAGACTCAACATAGATAAAAATTCCCAACACAATATTCTAATTTATTTCTCTTATCATAGACAAGTGAAAGAAGTTTTTATAAAAAAATTACAATTAATATAAAACTCACCTTTTTTTATCCATTTTAGCAAATGTGATTAAATAATCAATAAAAAAAAAACTTACCTAAAAATAAAAACTATAATAGTTGGAGTGAAGTTGGATCCGATTTCTTCTGTTTCAACCAAAAACAGAGAAGGAATCCTCTTAGGTGTTGCTCATATTTTAAATTACATTCCACCAACCTGTATATGCAAACTATTGGATTACATCCTAAATTACATTCCACCAGCCTGTGTACAAGCTACCAAAAAAAATTGCCTACAACCTCGCCTCAAAAGTACCAATCATATTCCCTATATCCTTGGAGCAAACTTCAGTTAAGTATAGAGAAATAGCCTAGTCAAGAAAAGGAAACATACACAGTTATATATTCCCTGGGGAACCCCCCATGTCTATCAAGCATTTCTTTGAGAGGTTTACAATCGAATCTGCTATGACCTTGGCACTGGACTTCATATAACCACCTGAAACAAAGATTGGGTGGATTTTCTCGTCATCATCAATATATAGTCGAGTCGGAGCAGAAGTATGTTAAATACTGAAACAAAGTTCATAACCTGACGTGAGCATGACGAGAGGAATATTTCTTTCACGTGCAAACCTGAAAACTTTCTCATCCCGTCTGGTTATCCCGTCAGGACTTATCTGCGGAGATTGATATCAGCAGAAACTGCTCATTAGCACAAACAGTTCCACAAGGACTGACTTGTATCATCAACAAAACAAAACCAAAAAAAATAAAAATAAAACATCATTGCTCTTTTGCTGTTACTAAGAATTCCCTATGTTTCATTTTCTGCTACTGCATGATGTTTTAGTTGTCTTCCTACCATCCAAACCCCATACAATGAAGTCTAAAACATGAACCCTACTTTAGAGTTTCTTTCAATTGACTCCCAAATTCAAGCTTGGTTGGAGCAATAACAGTTCTCTTATGTTTTATGCAATCCAACAATTATGACTAAACTCTGTGACCATAGCCTACAACCATCGTGCCTCGTCAAGTATTAATAATTTAATATATAGAGAAATACCGAACCAAAATCACAACACTAATCTATTAAAAGTTTAAGACTAATGTGTGCCCTTGAAAGACCATAATAACAAGAGCTATAAACAAAATAATCTAACTACAAATGACTAACATACTTTGTATTTGCAAGGAAAAGCTAAGATGATATATATAAATATATATATATATATAATGAAATTCATCTTTCTTCTTCTGGAGCCCTTTCTATTTATTTTATTTTTTTGATAAGTTCTTGTGGTGCCCTTTCTAATATTTTGTCCTTGTAGTTATACAATATTAGCTTTCTTTAGTCTTTCATATACTGCCATTTTTTGGACGCCTAATCCATTATTCTCTTTCTCTCTCTCTCTGCATCACCTGTCACATCTCATGACCCTCTAGATAGGGGACTATATTAAAACAAAAATTTATATTATTTAAAAGTTGACCAATAATTTCTTTTGATTAAACTGAGATCGTTTTAAGTACAATTCCTATATACACCCGTATTCTAAAAACCGTTGCAGACTTTAAGATCAGCTTTGTTGCATGTAATTAGTCCTTCACAGATAATTATGACAATAATCCTGTCTGCCACACAAACAGCTTTAAACCGCCTTGTGCCTTTTCATTAGCACTGTGGTTTTATTTTATTTTACTATTTCTTTATTTAGTTGTAGGGGGAGGTATGAGGAGCCCCACATAAAATTAGGAGCAGCAAGAGCATCTGAATGACCAAATCCATAAGCAACATTACCTTTAGCCTGCCCAATGGGTCTCCATCTAATATATCAGTACCAGCATTGTAAATCACCAACTCAGGATCGAACATACGCCCAGTAACCTAAAGTTTCAGCAATAAAAATCAAAATGTCAAGACAACACTTTCAACGATAATAATTAGAAGTGTTCAAACAAATCCTCCCATACAAGACAAAATTCTATTGTTTCCAAAATCTCATTTCAGTTATGACAAAAAATTTAGTCCAACTAATGGCCAGAAATTAACAATTCCCAAATGTTTTTCATAATAACAATTCAAGTTGCATAAAAAGAACACAGAAGTTGCAACAATCAAACAAATGAATTTAAAAGTTAAGAAGCCCAAAATGGTCGTAAAGATATACCTTTAATGCTTCATCTAGTTTTATTAGGTAATCATCTGTTGAGGTCCCACTCTGTTGCAAAACAATTTGAATAAAGTGTTACATAATTTTCGGAAAAGTTTACATTCAATATCTAACTTTTTACCAATGAAATGTTGAGGCTCACCACAATTTCAACTTTCTGATCAATGTATCTTCTTGCCTCATAATCCTAAAAAAATAAATATCCTAAGTAAATAAATATATAAAAAGAAATTAAGACATACAGAAGTAATAAGGTACATTTACTTGACAAGAATAAACAGATGTGCACACATATGCAAACATATACAGAGTGAGTGAGAGACACACACAGAATATCTTGAAGCATAAGAACATATCATTCGAAAAATGGAAACTTACAAATGGATAGATTTCATGATTGTACATATCCAGAATATATACTCTTCCTGGCAATAACCAAACACATTCAGCTAATATGACAACACAATATAACGCTACCATGAGCAAAGGTAAGAGTCATACTGTCACTAGAAAAGTCTTTTTCATGCCCATTTCCTTGATGTGCATCAAGATCGATTATCATCACCCTGTAGATTGTTTGAAAAGAACTCATGCTTCAAGTTGATTCAATTATAAAAAGCCTGACTTATCAATGCATAAGGCAGTATGACAGCATCTTTTTTGATATGGCTTTGCAAGTGTCAGTACCTTGAAATATTTAAACGGATAAAAGCATAGTGAATGCAGAGAGATATGTCTGCATAAGCACAGAATCCACCTCCATTTACTGCAGAACAATGGTGGAATCCACCACCAACATTGATGGCCCAGCCTCGCTCTTTTGCAAGCTTTGCTGCCAAAATGGTCCCTCCCACCTATATAACCTGATCAGTGTGACTGAAGCAACAACAGAATATAACAATAAAAATATGATCATTCCACCTGCTTGCGAAATGGGTAAAGGACTTTCTTCTGCACAAGACAGTTGGGCAATAGAGCAACAGGAGGGACCTACATATCACAGCACATTGCTGAAGAATCTTAAAAACACAGGTCAGAAACACATTATTCTTACAGGCATTATGACTATTACCATTATATTACGATCTTTTTAAGTGTGTTTATAGGTTTAGAAGATTCTTGACAGGCATATATAGAAAGCTGTCTTTGAACTAAGAATACAATGCGCCAGATAAATTACATAAACAATTACCTTGTTATCTAATAAATAATTTGCAAAAGTTAATAAACCCACCTCTATTATAATGGAGACATTTAAACTGCTTTTTAGACTATTCAAGTACGATTCAGAGTGGACCTGGCACAAGAATAATATAATTTAGCCAAGTGATGGAAGCATTGAGAAGATAATCTAAACTTAGTAACCCAAGACTTAAAAATAAAACTTCCATACAGAGAGTAAAGAAAAGTAAAAGAAAGCCAACATACTGTCTTCCAAGTCTTTCTTTCAGCGTATACTATCTTAAGAGCATGGGAAATTATAAAAATTAAGGAGTCTATATTGATGAGTCAGTCACCCACCCACAACTAGGAAACACAGGGACACTCCAAACGTGTTTATAGAAATATAATCTCTTTTTGTTATTATTTTATTTACTAGTAGTGGTAGTAGTTGTAGTAGTAGTACTATTCTCATCATTTTTGTTTGCCAAATTGCCCACTCTTACACTCCACTCACCTACATTTTGATAGACGAACCATAGAAACAGAATCGTTACTCAAAGAATCTTCAGGTTACATATAATTTAGCAGAATGTTACTCATATACTAATAACAGAAGTATGCGAACAAATTTCCGAGCAAGCAAACAGATATATGCATACTGTAAATTGCATGGCATGGATGTGAATCCACTAAAAGTAGAATGTCACATTATGAGATCCACTCCTTAAAATGCAACAACAGACCATAAATCAATATAACATGAGCACATGGACACAACACTAGTATGCACTGAGGGAGAGTGAGAGAGAGAGAACTGATTCTTTGTTCAGCAATCAGCATGTAACCAAAATCAAAGTCACTGATGCAACATCCTTCAATCACTTGAAGCAAATATTGAAGTTAAAACTAAAAATATGCCCTTAAAAAAGTGAGGGATTACCACTAGGAGATCATCCTTTGAAGCTTCTGCAGGCTCAACTATATGATTCTTGCGCAAAACACCATCAACAATGAGGAACCGGCAGATTCGACCCCATTTAGAGGAATCAAAGGGGTGCCTACATGGTAAAAATTGAACAAGAAGTTAACAATAGGGTCTATTACCTCTTAACAAACACTGACCTTTTGAGACAAAAATTAATTGAGATTCATACCTTGTGGCACAATCAACATATCTTTCAGAAGAGTTTTCTCACAAACTTAAGCAATTGAATGACCATAGGTTTTCTCCAATAGAAAATATTAACATGCCAAATAAGATTAAGTATTTAAGCGCAACACAACTCACATCAAGTGAATATAAGGGCAAGGGCACATGGTTTGCATTTTAGAGCCATATTCTAGAAGTTACATGTAACACTCCAGTCCCACATCGAAAGAGATGGAAAAAATTTGTTTTTATATAAAGAATTAAGTTACTAACAATAATACCTTCAGTCATGACTTTTTGGGTGAGTCTGTGGTGGGCTAAGATGACCCAAGATGATACTATTGTGTTAGTGTAGTTTAAGGCCTTGTTCGGATGGATTTGATTTGATTTGATTCGGACTTGAAATTTGACCCGGGTATCCTTGTTGAAGAGTTAATCGCATTCTCGATCCTAATTCCAATAAAAACAAACCAAATCCTATATGGGTGGTACTTGCAAGTTGCAACAGAAATATCAATAATATCTACATTTGTTTCATTTTATAGAATATGGAGGCAAAACGGTTGGTATAGTATAGATAATCTTGCTTTTTATGTTTTCAAACATTATTTTGATTCAAGTTTTGCAGATGTTTAATATTCAATATTTTGAGAATTTTCAATATGCCAATCAATTTCAAAAGTTCGTAACAAGACTCTTTGAAAAATATTGAAGGCATTATGTTCGGAACTTGGAAAACTCTAAGAGATAAGAAATGAAAAGAAAAATAAATTTGAAACTTTTATGGGAGTTATCATAGCTACCCATTTCACTTCATTTTAACATTGTAATTTCTATTGATTTTATTTTTAGAAGTATAGACGTATAGACAAGTAAACTTACGTTTATTAAGATAATTTTCTCTGTTAATACATTAATTGTTGTTTTCATTTTCCTCTATACGAGTTGAGTTGAGTCATGAATCCCCTCGAACATACTTTAACTTAGAAATTTCATTGGCAAATGTAGCTTCAACTCACACTTGTCTCGTTGCCTAGGTTGGAGAATTCAATTCAAAATCAATTGTGAATGAGTAAGTAACCCCTCAACTTATGAATTAACTTTATATGTCTTATTTGTCTGATGTGGGACATTGACTCCCACCCCCCACCCCCCACCCCCCAAAAAAACAAAAAACAATATTGTGCGAGGGACGCAAGTCAAACACGTGGTGATGAGAAAGATGTGCACCATTTTGCCACATGAAGGAGACAACTTTTAACTTTGGTACCATGTTAGAGCATCCTAACTCAAAATCAATTGCAATGAGTGAGTAGCCCTTCAAGTTATAAATTGAGTTTATTATTTGTCTAGTATGAAATATTGAATCTAAATGGTTTCTAGCCTTAAATGGTTTCTTCCTTTCGAATAATAGCAATAACTCTTTGCTATAATTTTTTTTTATCCCTAATCATATTAATGTCTAAGCATTTCCAATGCTCTTTATTCAATTACCAAAAACAATCAATTAAAGCTAAATATCCACCAAACTAGAATAGGACTACAATTCAGTGTCAAATTCAGCTACAAGAAAATACAATCTAACACATGCATTGTTTCATTTCCTTTGTTCTCACAAATATTAAGAAGTTACATAATACATATGCATATTGTTTCACTTGTTTTGCAAATTTGTAATTCCTATTCACACATATCCATATTAGGAGAGAGTTGAAGTTTTTACAATTTTTCAATGCCGAGGAAAGCAATATCGTAGTGAGACGAATAAATTAGAGGAACCTGGTAGCCAAAAATCAATTACAAGTCAGAATCAACTATCTGAATACGGAAATTAAAAAATGGAAAACAAGAAAGCGAAGATAAGTGAATTGGTTACTACTACCTTAGAGAGAGGGACATCGAAGTAGAGCTTGCTTGCTAAAACTCGACTATGGCGAAGAGCTTCGGTGTCGTTCGTAGATTTAGTCGTAGTAGTCGAAGAAGAAGGTCCAGTTGGGGAAGGAGATGCAGTTGACATCGCGATTACTGGGAGAAGTGATGTGAAATTGCAGAAAGAGAAGCTATGGAGGACGGGTGAGCATGACGACGTTCGGTGCAATTCAAACCTCACACGAAAGTTTGACAAATTAAAACCATACATGAAACCAACTGTGATTGATTGTTTCGATGCAGTTTTGAGTGTGATTTCATTTCATTTTTTGGTTTTAAAATTAATTTTTAAACAATGAAGGGATAATTGTACGAAATTTGTATGGTGATGATTATATAGATTGATACAATTTAAATTCAAAATTAATAGCTTAATTTTTATGGGAGGTTTATTACACAATATTAATTGAAATATCTTTATTTATAATAAGATTGTATAATTAATTAATTTTTATGGTGTAATTTTGGCTAGTAATAAAATTGAAATTATAAATTTAGTTTTTCAACCTACTTAAAACAAACCGTTACATACGCCAAAAACTGTTGTTACGATTTGTGCAATTTTTAATTTCGATTCCGATTTGATTATTTATTCAACCCTAATGGAGGTATTGTCTAGTTTTAATGGTGGAAGAGAGGTTAGTATTGAACGAGTTTAGACTCAAAACGAGTTTGGAAGGTGTAAAGCGCAAAAGAGGGGCAGGAGTGTTGCCACTTGCCACGTTGTCACTTGTGTGAAGTCGGAAGCAAAAACGACCTGCGCCGTGTAAGATGAGACACCATCTAAAATGAACCACTTAGGTGGTGTTTGATAAAATTGAGTGTTAAGACCTGAACAGTTTAGACGTCTGAATAATATAGAGTATCTGAATAGAATTGTGTCTGAATGAAAAAATGCTGTTTGATAATTAATTTTTCCAAAATGTCCGAATAATGATTTTTACCATTTTAACCCTCTGAACAGTTTAAACAAAACCTGTTTGATAATCAGAAGGTCTAAATAGTATTTTAAATACATATTTATAATAATTTGACCACAATATGATAAAATAAAAATGAAAACGTTCAAATTAAATTAACTTCAAACATAGTATCATGTCCCAAAAATATCAACATAGCATAATAATTCAACCATACAAATTAAATTAACTTCAAACAGTTGTTAAGAGTTGAAGTGCAATTTGTTCATGTAGATTAACCATAAATTCTACGCCTTGATCACCCCATTGTGGTTCATCTTGTCCTTCTTCTTCGCTTCCTTCATTTTGCTCTGCTTCATTTTCAAACATGTTAGCTCGATCATATTGAGCAAATAATTCATCCTCAATGTTATGCTTCCTTATGAAATTATGGATCATGAAAAATGACGATAACTATATCCCTTTGTCTTTGTAAAAGGGTAAGGAGCCATTTGTTTCAAAATTGGGAATCTTGCTTTCAACACACCATAAGCACGCTCGATAACATTTCTCGAAGTTGTGCGTGAGCATGGTTGATTTTTTCCTCTTTATTCAAAGCGTCGTCTGCGTAAAAATCGCCTAACCAATACCTTGTATTGCGATATGGAGATAAAATCCTCGAGTGTTTATGTATGCAAAGATCACAAAGATAATATTTATCTCAGAATTGAGACAAAAATAATTATTATTATTAATAACTTGAATGATGAAATTTTATGACAAAAATAAATAATAATTGAAAATGGTAAAAGAAATTGTAATATATACCCGGGGGAGGAAATGGAAAACCAGAAGATGGATCAAATGCAACTTCTTTTAGAACTCGTGAGTCGTGTGCAATGCCTTCCCATCCGGCCCAAACAAATGTGAATATCATGTTAAAATCACATATTCCTAAAATATTTTGATAACATTCACCCCTTCCTCTTCCTCTGTAACGCGTTTGTTGATCAACAGGAACAACTACATGTACAAGAGTACCATCTAATGCACCTATTGCACCCTGCATTAAAAAACTTAGAGTTCTCAAAGTATTTTATTGTATGGAATAAAAGTAAAAAAGAAAAAAAATTGTATGTCACTTACCGAAAATATTTGTCGTAAGTTTTTATGGTTCCCCGGAATATCTGGATTTGGATCAAATGATGTAGGCATTATAATTTCTTTTGAAAACTCAATCATCCCATTTAACACCTCATGAAAATATCTATGTATTGTTTGGGTAGAATGTTGAAATCTGCGTTTTATAACTCTAAAGCGTTCATTACGGCTTTATGATGGTTAAGAAGATTGCCATCTTCTCCTCAACTCATTATGTATCTACTATTGTGTACCCATTGTTTTTCCTTGAAGTGTTCACATAGACGCACATATGCATCACGAGAAAGACGCATCAACTCTCGACACTGTGTATTTGATCCATTTAACAACTCTAATGTGTAAGCATGCCCGCTCATTGCCGAAGTATTATCCATAATCCTTGGTATTCTCCTTGAAGATTATCTTTTTAAATACCAATATATAATCATTAAACATAAAATTTGATCCTCGATATCCATATTACCTATATTAAACATAACAATTTTAAAATACTCTAACATTTAATAAAAGAAAAGTTAAGTCAAAACCAAAATATTCCTAATCAAGCAAAATCAAAATCATAAATAAATAACATGTATTATAAATTTAACACATACACGTTCAAAAGTATATGTAGCAAATATTACATCCATAATTAGTAATAACAAATTTCACATCCATAGTTAGCAAATAAGCCCCCACATATTCAAGTTTGTATCCCAAAAATATAATGTTAACTAGCCCCAAAGATAAGAAGTTTGTACCCAAAAATATCAAATTACCTAGGCCCAAATATATCCAACAAACTAAGCAATGTATCCCAACTTGCGTGAAACCATCATAACCCAATTTTTAACCTCATTCTCTTTTAGAATCATCCATGCTTCTCTGTAGCTTGGTTTCTCACAAAATATTCCAAGAGCCATCTTGTGTAGTGGATTTTCCGCTCCCCACCCAAGTTCTTCCAACTTATCTTTGCATTCTTTCACAGAAGGTCCACTATTCTTTTCAACAATAAGTTTCAAGGCCTTGGACATCTCTTCATCTAAATTAGTGTTGTAGGTTTGTTTAGATGAACGCTTAGCTTTTTTCTTTGGTCTTTCTGCCTCAAAGCTAGGAGCGGAAGCATGAGATTGCATACCAGGAGTTGATGCATTGGGAGAAGGAATAGAAGTCCCTTGACCTTGGGTGTTAAAAGGAATGTCCTCAAGACTAAAAACCTCCAAGTCCAAAGGTGTTTCTTTAGTCCTACCTCTTCCACAACTAGGACCCCAACTATCAAGTCCCGCTGTTCATGCCCATCAAATAATGCAATACAAAGATCTGGGAAGATTAGAGGTGAGGTCTTCAATGTTTCTACCATTTTATTTGCTTGTATTCAAACAATAAGTTCAACATGTTATAATATATTTTTAAGGACTATTACTAATTAACTTAAAATGTAAAAATATTAAAAATGCACCTTTATCTCTTGTGTCCATTCATCAGAAAGGTTGAACCTATTCGTTGACGGGTCATATACATTTCCTGTCTTACTTTTGAGTTTGCACCATGCACCATATTTTCCTCGCAAGTAGTCAAAATGATTCTTCATTTGTTTTTTATCAACAATCATGTTATAGGTATCTTTTAGTATTTCTCCTACCTTTCTCCATGATTGTGGCTTGAGACTTGCACCTTCCCTACCATTTTCCACAACCTCACGAATACATGCTTCTAAAAAAGTTTTCACTTGTGATTCATTCCTCCAACTCACTCTAATCCTTTTTGGTTTTTGAGTTTCACTGGTTTGTTCCATACCTAAAGTACATAGATTATAAAAGGTTTAAATAATAAAAACAAAAATTTAAATAGTTTGAACAAAAAAGAACAAATTATAGTAGGTCGGTAGCTTAATTGTTCAACCTTAAATCTAACATCTCGGGTCTTAACTTCTCCTAATTTTAGTTTTTTAGGCAAAATCTCTCTTTTAGGAATTTAATCGAACATAATGCTGGCGCCCATTTCAAGGACCCGACTTCATAGCCAATTAGTTAAGTTTTCATCAATGTTTTTCCTCCTTATAAAGACCGCACAACACATACTAAAATCACTTCTGCGTTTCTTGTTTATGTCAACCATATTTTACAATCATGGCATCATGCACATAAAATGAGCATACAAGTTTTTGGAGGGGTACCTTGATCAATGACACTAAACAACAATGAAGTTCTCAACAACTTCATGAAATCTATCTACCTAATCCCCCAAAAAAAATGCACACAAAGATTAAATAATGTGACCTATACCTTCCTATCGCACCATTTGCATAGACAACACCATCTGAGAGTAAAGATACCAGTCACAAAAAGAAAAAAAAACAAGAGAGAGAAAGAAGCATGTATCCCGACCAAAGGCAAATAAAAAAGAAAAACAGTTCTCCACCCCCACAAAAATAAAACAAAACCAAAACAATGAATAAGGATATCAAAATGGTGACTATCAAAACATCAAACATCGCAGGCCACTCAAGAATGTACAGAACAGCCCAATACAAGATTTTAATTTCTTTCAAGCATAAACAAAAAACGAGAAGTGATACTTTGAAGAAGGGAGAGAAGATGAAGAAACGAGAAGTGAGAGAAGATTACCTATGAAAGAAGACAAAAGGAGCAAAAGAAGCCAAGAGAAGAGCAAAGAAGCAGATGAAGTGAAGGAGAAGAAAGCGAGTAATGCAAAGAACGATTAGGTTAAATTTGGGATAAAAGAGAGGTTATTATTGTCCCCAAATTTTTTTCCCCGCTTTCGAGGTTGCTTTCACGAATACTACGATTTATTTTTATGTCTAATCAATTAAGAGCCATTAAGAGGGAAAAAAAATTGTCAAACAAGATTTGCCTCTGACCGAATCAGAGGCAAATCCATTAAGAGCCAATAAGAGGCAATCAAACACAACCTTAATATCAATCCATTTGAATCTTGTTAATTGGATAATTAACATCATGCTTATGAGTTTTAAAATGTAAGGAAACAAATAGAGTTTATTGTATATTATTAAAATTTTGAGTTGAATTATGATTGCGACACGAAATAAGTAAAAATTGAGTTTTACTTTAATTTAGTTTATGTTAATTGTAATTTAACTTAATCAAATATTTATCGACATGTATATCATATATTTTTGAAATATGGGTTATTCTCGATTAAAATATTTTGACAAAAATGAAAAATAATTTTTACTAATAAACATTAAGGAATTCTTTATTAATGTTGGGTCATGATATTTCGCCTATTGGGTCGAATGGATTGGACCTACTTATTTAGTTAGTCCATTGGGTCTTTACTATTGGGTCCTAAGGTTATTGGGCCTAGTCACTATCTTATTCCTGTTGGGTCCTTACAAGATCGGGTCGGATCAGTGGGTTGACCCACTAGATCTTTTAATATCTGTCTTTGACTTGTAATGATAAAGAAAAGGAAGGTTGTTGACCAAAAGTCTGCAGATCATTAATGTGGATGGGATTATAGCTACCACGCATACACAATGGAGGAAAAGGTGATAGCTCGCATGCAATGACAGAGATCAATTGAGGAGTGGGGTGTCGAGACGGTGAGTGGGTGGTACTACTGAACCCAAAAGAGAGTATAATCTAGCAAAGAAGTCTTCAAGAAAAAGGTACACACATACAACTGAGATTTTTATCTCTCTCAATATACTAGATATTTTATCCTCCATTGTTAACTCCGGTGATCGCTCAGATCTTGACTCTCACGCTTTGAAGCTATCCCCGACAAATCGGGCCGCCGAAGCTTTTGGTGTTGATTATGTTTAGTGTCTGCGTGATCGTATGCGTTTTACGTGATTGGGACGTTGGAAAAGATCTTGGCGTTAACATTGGCGCTAGAAGGAGGGCTGAGTTCTAGTGTCTTGTAATTTTCAATCACAACTTTCATTTGTTCTACGTCGGATAAGATGGTGGGGAGTAGAGCAGATACACCGGAAGGACAGCCGAGGGCTGTAAGCTCATCTGTCCAACACATTTCTGTCAAGGATCGTCTGGGTCCTTCGAAGAGTGCTCATAAGAGTGAGAGCATTGCTTCCAAGCATGTTTCCAAGGGTTCTCGTTCGAAAGCTCATGGTGGTTCCAGACGGAGGTTGGTGTTTGCTAATGATAAAGACCGAAGGCAAGTGGAGGGTTCTCTACCTAGAACCCATCACCGAAGTGGTCGAGATGATAAAGCTGCCAAGTTGGCAAAGATGGCAAAAAAAGCGGATAAAGCTTTGGAGGTTCTTCTAAAGCAAAGGGAAGATATAGCTGTGCAGATGCTTCGGATGGCCGATCTGAAGGACGAGGCGTCCACTTATGTCCAGTCCGAGAGGCGTAGTAAGCATAAGGATGTACAACGGCGAGAGGGGAAAGAGCCGGAACATTCTGTACATGTGTCTCGGGACCGTTCTCATGATCGAAGGAGACCGAGGAGCAAAACTCCTGAGGCATCAAAGGGAGCACTTATTGTCATTGGTTCTCAAGGACGAGATGGTGGCCAATGGAGGAGTAGGTCGAGGGAGATCGTGCCAGAAAGTAAAAAGAGAGAGCAGCGTCATGAGCACTCTCACCGTGATGGCAGGGCTATATGCCGAAGTAAGTCCAGAAGTCCATCAAGGGCGGTGGTTTTCGTTAAAGAGGGTCAGTCCATTCCGAAGAGGAAAGAGTCGCCGGAGAAAGAAGTCTCCTCGCAGCCAGAAGGTGTGGATTTCTTGGTGAAGGAATTGAAGGAGCTCCGGAAGCAATTAGCTGAGGTTCAACAGGTGAAGGATACTCCGGGAAAGAAGGCGTCCCTATTTTCCTCGAATATTCTTAAGGAAAAGGCAGACACCACCAGGAAGTTGCCTCACATGGAGAGTTACGATGGGTTTGGAGATCTTTATGACCATAGCCAGGCGTTCGACCGGCTAATAGATTATTATGATTTCACCGATGCTGCTAAATGCCACACGTTTGTTACAACGTTAAGAAAGGATGCGAGGCAGTGGATGGGGACTCTACCTGCAGACTCGGTCTCATCATGGTCCGAACTCTACGATAAATTCCATATTCATTTCGGGAGCAACCGAAGAAGAGGGAAGCCACAGGTTCTTTAGCACATGTCAGACAGTTCACCAATGAGTCCTTGGGTCAGTATGTGAAGAGGTTCAGGGAGGCAGTTGGCCAGGTGTTCGACCTTAATGATCTTCAGGTTGTGGGGTTATTTCAGAATGGGCTAGATCTGGTAAAGTTCGAAAAGTTGGTGAAGAAGCTGAAGTTTCACCATCCGAAGAGCTTGGCAGAAGCCTTTGATAAGGCAGAAGGCTATATTGTGGTGGAGGAGGCCATGAATAGCCTGAAACGTCCTTCTTCGGACCGAATAAAGGAGGCAGATACTCCTAAAGCTGAAGGCGATTAGAAGAAGGTGGGGGGGTATAATGATCGGCGGAGGCGGCTCAAGAAGTACAATAATACATGGCAACAAGTGAAGTAATCGCCCACCGCTTCCCGCCTGAAAGGTGAATAAGGTTTACACCAAATCCCGAATACTTGGATAGGTCGGTGATTCGGATCGATCGAGGCCGGTAGTTCTTTGAACCACCTCGTGATAACTTCAAGCTTGGAGACGAGCAATGCTCGGAAATATTGTGGCTATCATCAAGCTGCAGGTCACGACACTAATGAGTGTTGCAATTTGAAAGATTTTGTGGAGAGGAAGGTTCAAAGCGGTTTGCTGGTTCAATACGTGACTGGGAGGGACTGTTGGTCGATTTTGCAATCAACGAATACGTGCAAGTATACACTGTGACGCCCCCAAAACAGGTATACATCACCTATTCTTGAGTCGCCAGATACACGGTATAGAATTCAAGTACAACTTAATAATACAACTGTCGTGTACAATACGACAAAACATAAACTGTGAGTTTGAATACAAATATTGTCTACTAGAGAGTATACAAACTCAAAAAGAGTCCTCATTACAATTATTATCACACTATTTCACAGAATAGTGAGGACTACTAATGCACCATCTAGGACCATCACACCGTTCCCCGACTCGTCCCACCTATATTCTCATTTCCTGAAGAGAACAATGAAAGAAAGGGTGAGCTCAACTTGAAAGAAAGGGCGAGCCAAATGGTATTGTCAGAACAGGTGCTGAAATGAGTCTCCTCTTGAGTTCTTGAAAACTCTTCTCACATTCCACGCTCCAACCGAATTTTGTATCTTTTCGAGTCAGCTGAGTTAATGGAGTAGCGATTCGAGAAAACCTTTCTACGAATCTCCGATAATAACCAAATTTAAGCCGAGAAAGCTACGACGTCTTATTAATCGATTTGATTTCAGTTGCTCCCGACTTTGAATTGCATCAATCTTTGCGGGTCAACAGATATCCCATGATTTGATATCATGTGCCCAAGGAATGCAACTTCCTCGCCGTAACTCGTATTTCTTCAACTTGGCATATAAATTGTTTTCACGAAGCTTTTGGAGTATCGACCTCAAGTGTTCTTTTCACGATCTTCACGGCTTTTGGAATATATGAGGATGTCAACAATAAAGACGACCACAAAATGATCCAAATATTCCTTGAATACTCAGTTCATCATATCCATGAAGGCAGCAGGAGCATTAGTCAATCCAAAGGACATGACTAGGAATTCATAATGCCCATACTGAGTTCTGAAAGCCGTCTTTGGAATGTCATCAGTTCTAATCTTTAATTGATGATATCCTGAACGAAGATCAATCTTTGAAAAGAATTTAGTGCCTTGCAACCGGTCAAACAGGTCATCAATACGTGGCAATGGGTACCTATTTTTGATGGTGACATGATTCAACTCACGATAATCAATACAAAGTCGCATACTCTCATCTTTCTTCTTCACGAATAGAATAGGAGCACCCCAATGAGACGTACTAGGATGAATGAAACCAATGTCCAACAATTCCTGCAACTGGGTCTTTAACTCCTGAAGTTCAATAGGAGCCATTCGATAAGGGGCTTTGGAAATGGGTTTTGTACGGGGTTCAAGGTCGATACAAAAATTCAATTTCACGCCTGGGGTAGGCGGAAGTTCTTCTGGGAATACGTCGAAATTTATTAACAATGAAATATCATTCAAAACTCGGCGTATTTTTGTTTAGATCCGCGACATGAGCTAAGAAAGCTTGATATCCATTTTTCAATAAACGAATAGTTTTATGTGTGAGACCCCAGATTTTATCAATAAAGATTTAAATTTTGTTGAAATAATTTTTTTAATATTATGGTGTGAATTTAAGATAATATTATAGTTGTGGGTAGTATTTATAAATTTTGCAAAGTATGCAAGTGGTTATATTATATTCGATTGGTGGGAATATTCGGTTTAGCGGGGAATATTAAATCTAACTACTCAATCATTGGTGGACCCACAACAAAATTATTGTCGGATTGAGAAAACGACAAAAAATATTTTATTGAAATAACGGCGGAAGTTTTACCGTGGTTATTCTTTGTTGAACTACTTCAGAGTAGTAAAAGTACGATGTCGTGTGGTTGCATAAGTAGATTACCTGTATTGATTATTGATGCTTATGTGAGAAGTCACCGGTTTGATTCCATTATTGTCGATTAATAATATGAATTATTATAATGATAACGACGTTTTGTTTTATTCAGTATTATTAACGTAATAAAATGTAAAACATCTTTTTATATAAAATAGAATACTTTATTAAAGTTATTCTATAAATAGAATATATTATATTTTATTATGCATAGTGTTGCGTAGTGTTTTGCATAGTGTTTGCATAGTAAAATGTTTTTATATAAATAGAATATATTATATTTTATTTAAAAGATTTTTCTTTAAATATGAATGGTCAGATTAAAGTAAATCAATCTGACCGTTCATGGATTAGAATTACTATGCATTCCATTTTCCTATAAATAAAGCTCATTCCTTCATTATTTTCTTACGAATTCATTGAAACTCTGAGAGAGAAAATTATAGAGAGAAGTTTATAGAGAGAAAATTATAGAAAGAAGAAGAGTGATACTTTACTTCACTACTTCTATATTCAGCTTTTTTTTACGGTAAAGGTGTTATTCTTTCTTCTTGAAGAGAACTTCATTATTCCATTCATTATTATTCATTGGAATAACTTTTGTAAAAGTGGTATACCCTATACATAACTCAGATATGGCGATACCTATACTTGGTGAAATCCTTATGTTATTCCATTCATATTTATTCATTGGAATAACTCAGTATCTGCTGATTTACCCTATACTTAGTGACATTCTTCTATTATTCTGCTGGAACATCCTGCTCATGTTTTACACCGGACTGGTTCCGCTCTTTATTATTCTGTTGGAACATCCTGCATGTGTTTTACACCGGACCGGGTTCCGCCTTTATCATTCTGCTGAATATCCTATCTGTGTGTTTTACACCGGATCCGGTTCCATCTTTATTATTCTGTTGGAACATCCCGCTTGTGAATTTCACCCGACTTCGTTCCGTTATTATTATTCTGGCTGAATAACTTTTATATCATGCAAGTCTGCATGCGTGGTGATTTCTTTTGTTATTCCATTCTTTATTATACTCATTGGTTAAAACTTTGACTTCTATACTCCATGAAATTAGTGGAATATCCTTGATATTTCATGTTTCATCCAATGTCTTTTCATGGAAATATTCTTCCGATCATTCTTGAATTTTACTCTCTGAAACAAAGATCATGTTGACAATATGGACGTTAATAATTCATGGATTAAATAATTCTTGAACTTGTTTTATTGAATTATTATGTCATTGTCATCATCCTCATGTTATATTATGTTATCTTTGGCTTACGTGCATAGATGAACTTAGTATGATTATGACCCGGGGATCATTCTAAGATAATCACGACTTGATATAAATGATGTGACAAAAGTCCACGATGGCTTCTGTCACAATGATGGGCGCTTTTTGGTATGATTATGACCGGGGATGATTCGGTATAGTCATGACCATTGATAATTTGATGAAAATCCTTGGCCGTGGTACGGGGATGATTAGATGTGGTGGTTTATTTATTAAAATTGAGTCTCGGCGATAAAAATTGATGAAAACCTTTTAAAACCTAAAAGATAGTAGACTTTATTTTCTACTCACTCTTTTAATGGATTACGATATTCATTGCAGCTTAAACCGGGTTGTCTATTGTATTTTATCGGTTTAACAACTGGCTTGAAGGCTAATGATAATTTATTACGCATTATCTTAGTCATAATATTTCTTCTTTGGGCTAGTTGAGCTCACCCTTTCTTTTCACTTTTTCTCTTGAAATGAGAACATACCGGGACGAGTCGGGGAACGCAGTAATGGTCCGAGAGATAGCATTAGTAGTCCTCACTATTCTCGTGAAAATAGTGTGATAATAGTTGTAATGAGGACTCCTTTTGAGTTTGTATAATATCTAGTAGACAATATTTGTATTCAAACTCACGCTTTATGTCGTATTGTATACCATACGCTTATATTAATAAGTTGTATTTGAATTTATGTACCATGTAAGTGGCGACCCAAGATGGGTGATGTATACCGATTTTGGGGCGTCCACGGTTAATATCGAGCTTAGGATATGATCCTGGCTAAGATGTGAGAATAGTACTTGGTGGAGGGAGAGACGGAAATACCTTTCGCTTAGTATGACCTACCTAAGTTTATTTGGTATTTGATTGGTCGGTCGAGGTATAGTGATAATATGTTGAATGTCAATTAACCCTTGTTTTGTGACAAAGTGTTTGTATTTAGATGTTGTGAATAGGGCTCGGTTATTGGAGCGCGATAATGAGTCGACCAACCAAAAGGTAACGACCAACAACACGATAATAATCATACTGGCAGAATTAACCATCTAATAATGATAACCATCGTGGGGAAATTATCATGCCAAGAATGGTAACCACTTCCGGTGGTAATCATGGCCAAGATAATAAAGTGGAAATTTCAAGAAGAGAAGGTCATTTAGCTCGATTTTTGTCGTGCACCAAAGTCAAGTCCAATGGGGACGGTGGCACCAAAAGCGATACTGGATAAAACAAAGTCGGTGGTTTTTTCGTGAAGAAGCGTTTTCATGACTTCTTAAAAGTTAGCAAGTGACTCGAACGAAGTTAGCAAGTTAGTTAATTATAAATTCTTGCGAAGTCTATACCTTATAAGATACCAGTTCTACCCATTCTTTTATCTCTCTTGCTTGCGTTCAACGTTTAAATTTGACTCCGGAGAAGTTAGACTTTGACTTATTGGTTGAAACTTCGTTAGTAGGAGCCTTCGTTACCACTACTATTTTTAAATCTTGTTTGATTCAATACTTGTAAGGTTACCTGTCGATCTTATCTTTTTGAAAATACTTGCCTTTGATGTGATTTTAGGAATCAATTGGTTAACTACTCATCATTCTTTTTGTAAGGTTGTTAGCTTTCATATTCCTAACCAACCTGTTATACGAATTCAAAGTAACCAAACCCTAAAGTTAATCATTTGTTATATCGCTCCATAAGTAAAGAGCCCCGATCCTTTCGTTGTTAACTTCCTTGTGTAGAATGCACCGAAGCCAAACTTTCTGTAGGCGACGTCGTGACTGAAGATGGCAAGTTGATAGGTATCATTGTGAGGTGCCATTCAGGTTAAGGGATAGAAGTCACAGTTGGTATTAATGTGACGTATTATCCAAGTCTTGAGACGAGAATATTGATTTTGAATGATATTTCTATCATTAATAAATTTCTTGGCGTATTCTTGAAGACTTCCTAGCCTACCCTAGAGCGTGAAATCAAATTTTGTATTGACCCCGTCTCAAAAACCCATTTCTTAAACCCTCAAATATTTTTTTTCAACTAAAAGGATCTGTTTACGTGGATTATGATGAAAGTCATAATAAAAGCATTGGAATAATGAAAATCATGGGTATTCGTGGTATTAGTAAGTTTTATGATGAGTTATGTTGGTTAGTATGTAAAAACATGAAAGTTTCTTAGAAATCACAAAGAGTTGAAAATCAGATTTTGGTGAAAAACGTAACATGAAATTCAATTGACCATATCTCTTATTATATTTTGAATTTTTGAATGTGGTCAAGTCCTAGAGTTAGATCTATGAGTTACCTAACTAATCCAAGTGGGATTACTGGAAAAAGTATTGTAGATTTTTGTGTGGACTGATTTTAGCAAAGGAGGCCAAAGTTGTAAATTTCAAAATGCTACATCGCCCAGAAACTTTAAGGGGCTGTTTCGGCCACTTAAATTATGAGAAAATTCTGGCCTTTTGGGACATGAAAGTATATAGGTATAAAGTACCTCCTGTCCAAAAATGAGCTCATTCGACTTAAAATGAGCAAGTTATGACTATTTCAATATTTAGGTTTTTCCGATAAAAAAACGCTATAACCGAGAGTTCTATAACTCCGATGACCATGAAATTTAAACTGAAGCTCACAATAACATGTGTAAGGTCCTGCCAAGATTTGGGAATTTTGGAGTTAAACTTGAGGTAGCTAATTTCTTAAGGAATTAATTAGAAATTGATTTTTGAAAAATAGTAAATGAATTTTAAAAATTCTTAGAAAAATATATTTTCATTATGGGACTATATTATGCTAAATTCCAGAAAAGAAATATTTTTGGGACTGATTTGGTATTTTTCATGAAAATAGTTTAATTCTGAACATATGAGTTAAATATGTTATGTGAAGTAAAAAGTTGAAAATAGGATATTATGGCTAGAGAATCCTATATAGAGTATATGCATATTTTTGAGAGATTTGATAATTGGTGATGATATCTTATGAGTATGGCATTTTGAATGATTAAATGCATTATATGGTAAAACGTAAACAATTAAGATAAATTGTTTATAAATTTAAGAAATGATTAAAATATTGTTATAGTATTAATGATATTAGATTATGAGATTATTAAGTGATTGATAACATGGGGATATTCTTGAATCTGGATAAATTATATTATAAATGTTTAATATTTATCCTTTATCTCATTTGATTGATTCTTTATATCATTATCCTCACGCTTATATTATGTTGAAAGTAAATCATGGCATTCAGAAGTGCGTAGATGGACTTGGTATGATTATGACCGAGGATTGTTCGGTATAATCATAACCAGTAATTGAAAACACAATTATCTTTGGCCGTAGTAGTAGTCATGGATAATTTGTGGTCGTTTATACTAATGAATACACGCTATCTTTGGTAGTAGTGCATGGATAATTTGTGGTCGTGATACTAATGAATACACGATTATCTTTGGTAGTAGTGCATGGATAATTTGTGGTCGTGATACTAATGAATACACGCTTATCTTTGGCGTAGTGCATGGATAATTTGTGGTTGTGATACTAATGAATACACGCTTATCTTTGGTAGTAGTGCATGGATAATTTGTGGTCGTGATACTAATGAATACACGCTTATCTTTGGTAGTAGTGTATGGATAATTTGTGGTTGTGATACTAATGAATACACGCTTATCTTTGGTAGTAGTGCATGGATAAATTGTGGTCGTGATACTAATGAATACACGCTTATCTTTGGTAGTAGTGCATGGATAATTTGTGGTCGTGATACTAATGAATACACGCTTATCTTTGGTAGTAGTGCATGGATAATTTGTGGTCGTGATACTAATGAATACACAGCTTATCTTTGGTAGTAGTGCATGGATAATTTGTGGTCGTGATACTAATGAATACACAGCTTATCTTTGGTAGTAGTGCATGGATAATTTATGGTCGTGATCTTAATGAATACACGCTTATCTTTAGTAGTAGTGCATGGATAATTTGTGGTCGTGATACTAATGAATACACAATTATCTTTGGTAGTAGTGCATGGATAATTTGTGGTCGTGATACTTAATGAATACACGATTATCTTTGGTAGTAGTGCATGGATAATTAAGTGGTCGTGATACTTAATGAATATCCTCGGCACAGAGTGCGGGGATGATTCAATGATATGGATTAATTATTGAAATGAGTCTCAAAGAATGAAATATTAATTCATGGATGTGGTAAAAGTCATCTTTGGTAGTAGTGCATTGATAGACTTGGTATGATTATGACCAAGATTATTCGGTATAATCACGATCAGATTGAAAAAACACGAATATCCTTGGCCAACGGTGCGTGGATAATTCGTGGTCGTGAAACTATTAAGTCGCGTCTCAAAGATTATTGGTTTTACTGGTTGTATATCTTTAAGTAGTAGTCAAAAGATGAATTGTTAATGAATATCTTTGGTGATTGCAAAAATGAATTTAATGTTTTCAACGATAAAGGTATTCAAGGTATCCTCACCTCTTTATCATATCAGTATCGCACCACCCTAATTTCGAGGGCTTAAATTCCATAAGGAGGGAGATTGTGAGACCCCAGATTTTATCAATAAAGATTTAAATTTTGTTGAAATAATTTTTTAATATTATGGTGTGAATTTAAGATAATATTATAGTTGTGGGTAGTATTTATAAATTTTGCAAAGTATGCAAAGTGGTTATATTATATTCGATTGGTCGGGGAATATCCTATTTAGCGGGGAATATTCGTACAACTACTCAATCATTGGTGGACCCATTAACAAAATTATTGTTTGATTGAGAAAACGACAAAAATATTTTATTGAAATAACGGCGGAAGTTTTACCGTAGTTCTTTGTTGAACTACTTTCGGTAGTAAAAGTACAAGAATACGTGTGGTTGCATAAGAAATGCACCAGTATTGATTATTGATGCTTATGTGAGAAGTCACTTTCGGTTTGATTCCATTATTGTCGATTAATGATATGAATTATTATAATGCGATAATGACGTTTTGTTTTATTCAGTATTATTAACGTAATAAAATAGAAACATCTTTTTATATAAAATAGAATACTTTATTAAAGTTATTCTATAAATAGAATATATTATATTTTATTATGCATAGTGTTGCATAGTGTTTTTGCATAGTGTTTTGCATAGTATTGCATAGTGTTTTGCATAGTAAAATGTTTTTATATAAATAGAATATATTATATTTTATTTAAAAGATTTTTCTTTAAATATGGACCGTCCGATTAAAGTAAATCAATCTGGACCGTTCATGGATTAGTTCTTATACATTCCATTTTCCTATAAATAGAAGCTCATTCCTTCATTATTTTCTTTACGAATTTATTGAAACTCTGAGAGAGAAATTATAGAGAGAAAGCTATAGAGAGAAAATTATAGAAAGAAGAAGAGTATTACGCTACTTCACTACTTCTATATTCGGTTCTTTTACGGTAAAGGGTGTTATTCTTTCTTCTCGAAGAGAACTTACATTATTCCATTCATTATTATTACATTGGAATAACTTTTGTAAAAGTGGTATACCCTATACACAACCTCAGATATGCGGCGTACCCTATACTTGGTGAAATCCTTATGTTATTCCATTCATATTTATTACTGGAATAACTCAGATACTGCCGATTTACCTATACTTGGTGACATTCTTCTATTATTCTGTTGGAACATCCTCATGCATGTGTTTACACACCTGACTGGTTCCGCTCTTTATTATTCTGTTGGAACATCCTGCTCATGTGTTTTACACATTTACTGGTTCCGCTCTTTATCATTCATTGGAATATCCTATCTGTGTGTTTTACACCGGATCCGTTCCATCTTTATTATTCTGTTGGAACATCCCGCTTGTGTGAATTTCACCGACTGGTTCCGTTATTATTATTCTGTTGGAATAACTTTGCTCATGCGCAATCCGCATGCATGGTGATTTCTTTTGTTATTCCATTCTTTATTATACTCAACAAGTTAAAACTTTGACTTCTATACTCCATGAAATTAGTGGAATATCCTCGATATTTGCGTTTCATCCAAAGATCTTTTCATGGAAATATTCTTCCGATCATTCTTGAATTTTACTCTGGAAACAATTATCATGTTGACAATATGGACGTTAATAATTCATGGATTAAATAATTCTTGAACTTGTTTTATTGAATTATTATGTCATTGTCATCATCCTCATGTTATATTATGTTATCTTTGGCTTACGTGCATAGATGAACTTAGTATGATTATGACGAGGATCATTAAGATAATCATGACTTGATATAAATGATGTGACAAAAAGTCCACGATGGCTCATGTCATGCGATGATGGGCGGTTTTTGGTATGATTATGACCGAGGGTGATTCGGTATAGTCATGACCATTATCGATAATTTGATGAAAATCCTTGGCCAGTGGTGCGGGGATGATTAGATGTGGTGGTTTATTTATTAAAATTTGAGTCTCAAATGATAAAATTGATGAAAACCTTTTAAAACCTAAAAGATAGTAGACTTTATTTTCTACTTGACTCTTTTAATGGATTGCGTATTCATTGCAGCTTAAACCGGTTGTCTATTGTATTTTATCGGTTTAACATCGTTGAAGGCTAATGATAATTTATTCTGCATTATCTTAGTCATAATATTTCTTCTTTGGGCTAGTTGAGCTCACCTTTTCTTTCACTTTTTCTCTTGAAATGAGAACATAGCTGAGACACAGTCGAGGAACGAAGTAATGGTCCGGAGGATAGCATTAGTAGTCCTCACTATTCGTGAAAATAGTGTGATAATAGTTGTAATGAGGACTCCTTTTGAGTTTGTATAATATCTAGTAGACAATATTTGTATTCAAACTCACGGTTTATGTCGTATTGTATACCGGCGCTTATATTAAGTAAGTTGTATTTGAATTTATGTACCATGTAAGTGGCGACCCAAGATGGGTGATGTATACCTAATTTTGGGGGCGTCACAATGGCTTGAAATGACATTGATTTATTTTAATGGTTTAGTTGTTTGAATTCGCATAATAGGTTGGTTAGGAATATGAAAACTAACAACCTTACGAAAACAATCAATTTTTGCATGATGAGTAGTTAACCAATCAATCCCTAGAATCACGTCAAATGCAATTATTTTCAATGAAATAAGATCGACATGTAATGTGAGGGTACCAATTTGAACCAAACAAGACTTATAAACAGTGGATGTAATGATGGTTTCTCCCAACGGAGTTTCAACGGATAAGTCAAAGTCTAATTTCTCCGGAGTCAAATTTAATCGTTGAGCGCAAGTAGGAGAAATAAAAGAATGGGTAGAACCAGTATCAAATAAGTTATAGACTTTGCTAGAGTTTATGATAAGCTTACCCGTGATGACCTCGTTCGGGTTCCTTGCTTTCTGGGAGGTCACAACAAATGCTCTCCTTTGCACCACCGGCTTTGACTTTTCTGGGAGGGCCTTTGGTGCCTCCATCCTAGCTAAACTTGTCTTCGGTGAACGATAAAATCGGGCTAGGTGACCTTCTCTTCCATAATTATAACACGCTTTGGATGGCATCGCGCAGTTTGGACTGATATGTCCCTCCCCTCCGCATTTGAAGCATATAATAGGTGGTCGTTCTCCTTCCTTAACCACGGTTGTTGGTGCTAACGTCTTTCCATCATTGTTGAATCTCCTTTTCTTGAAATATCCATTTTTACTGTCTTGACCATGATTACCACCGAAGTGGTTACCTTTTCTGGCATGTTGATTCCCTCCACGTTTGTTGTCACCGCTTCGATGACTGATACCACTGGTATTTTCATGCTGCCGACTACTTTCTCTTGGTTGCGTTGACTTCGTTCTCGCGCTCAATAATCGAGCCCTATTTACAACATCCGAGTACAAACACGCTTTATGAGAAATAAGATATTGACGTATCTCCGCTTTCAAACCTCTTAAAACATTTTCGTGTCATTCGCTCCTCATTATCGACCAAATGGGATGCAAACCGGGATAACTCCGCAAATTTAGCCTCGTTTTGCGACATGGTCATATTGTTTTGCTCCAACTTGATAAACTCCACCTCTTTCATGTGACGAATACTTTCGGGAAAGTACTTGTCGTTAAATAGCTCTTGGAACTTCTCCCAAGACATCTTGAGTCGTCAGTCGGTACGATGCGTTTACGATTCCCACCAGTAATCTGCCTCTTCACGCAACATGAAGGTGGAGAAGGGAACCTTTTGCTCCTCGGAGCATCCCAAGACATCAAATATATTGGTGATCTGCTTTATCCACGCTTCCGCCTTAAGTGGTTTTGGCTCTCCAATAAACTCGGGTGGTCCTAGCTCCTTGAACTGTTTAGCGGTGATCGTTCGAGAGTTTCCAGTGTTTCCACCTGTATTTTGAACAGGAGCCGCGGCTCTACTTTGATGTTGTATGAATTGCATAAAGCCTCTGAACATTCCATCGTTCATCATTTGGTCAGTGTTGTTGTTTGCATGAGGATTGTCGCCTTCCTGATGCACATTATTCTGATTGTTGATCTGTGGAGACTCAACGGTCTCTTGTGCCCATTCTTATTCTCAATATTCTCGGATGCCATTTTCAAATCTGCTTTATAAAACAAGGGTTAATTGACATACGATGTAACAACCCCAAAATAGGTCCATTCCATCCAACCTATTCGAGTCGTCAAATACATGGTACGAAAAACAACTACAACTTTATTACAACAATTGTCGTGCAAAATACAACAACACATATATCTTGTGAGTTTGGATACAAATATATACCAATCAGAAGACGTCACAATGACACCTTACATAAAGGTATAGTCAAAAAGCTGCTTTAGAAATTAGAATCTTTGGGAAGTGCTCAAGAAACCTTCATACATGGGAGGCCATGCTTTTAGGTTATGGTAGATATCATATGGCCACGTAATTATCCTTGGTTGACCCAATAAACCCCAAAAGAAAAAACGAGAAGATTACTATCATATTCTTCCCAATGGTGAGTCTTCTCTTGACATATCATTATCTCCACTGTCTCTAATTGGGTATTATACTCCAAACAAACACCAAGATTATATAAGCGGTGCTTGTAAATATACTCAAAGCAAGTGGATGAAAGCACAACCATGTCTTACGATAACACGAGGTTGTATGTCATTAGACATCTTGTATGATAGTGATAAAACACCTTCCAAGTTAAATTCACCTCACCCTCAACATCTATAGACCACCACTCTATTCCTCGCTATCCCCCACTCGACCCAAATACACCTTTATTACACGAAAGAATTGTGAAACAAAAGGGTGAGCACAACTAACTAGCTCGATAAAGAATATTATGACTAAAGATAAATAAATTATCAATAGTCTTCATCAAGAATAAATCGTCGATTTAGAACATATGGTAGATGATAAAACTTTTCAACCATAGTTGCGGCGGAATGAAGCGATCCATTAGAAGAGTCGAATAGACTATAAAGTCTATTGTCTTCTCCATGTTAAAAATCCACCAACAATGTTTTATCCACTGTAACATCAATCAACAATTCCTCATCCACAATCACGTGTATAACTCATAATCGTAATTGTAGTTCTAAATTCCTTTCCTCATCCAAGACAAAGATAATTTTCATCACTTGTCTTTACCGAAACATCAAAGATCATGGTTATACCAAATCACAGTTCTGCTCATAATCATACTAATAAATTCATCTTTTCACCACGGGCCAAAGATATTCATCAACAGCTTCATCTTTACACTATAGGCTAAAGATATTCAACAACGGGTCATCTTTGCATTACTGAGCCAAAGATATTCATCAATAATTCATCTTTGCACTACTGTGCTAAAGATATTCAACAACAGTCATCTTTGCATTTCGAGCAAAAGATATTCATCAATAATTCATCTTTGCACTTTCGGCTAAAGATATTCAACAACAGTCATCTTTGCATTACGAGCAAAAGATATTCATCAATAATTCATCTTTACACTCATCAAGCAAAGATATTCAACAACAGTCATCTTTGCATTCTGAGCAAAAGATATTCATCAATAATTCATCTTTGCACTCTCTTCAAGCAAAGATATTCATCGATTTAGTCATGTTTCATTTAAACACTGCTCATCTTTGCACTACAGCCAAAGATATTCTTCGAAATCATTCATCTTTGCATTGATTTTATCCACGTCCAAAATACCTCAAAAATAATCATAGTGGTGTAAAATTCAAGAATGATCAAAACATGGATACAATCAAAGCTAGTATCCAAAATAGATATTTTAGACGAAAAGAAAAATTTTCATTTTTCTGAATAATCTTCGTGATTCGTGAATAGTCTCAGTATACGTGAATAGTCTTGAGTATCGTGTATAAGTAACTCAGACACCAAAAGATAGAAATTCCACAAAAACATCTTCACGCTTAATGAATAGTACTCGTGAATAGTAACTCGTGAATAGTAACTCATGAATAGTAACTCGTGAATAGTAACTCATGAATAGTAACCCCACATGAAAAAGTTCCAAATTTGATAAAAAGTTCCAACCAATATTTCAAAGATAATGATATTGAAGAAATAATATCATCCGAGAAGAAAATAACATCCCTTACCTCGAAAAACAAGATTTCTAGTTGAAACAGGATATAGTCTTTGAAGGGAACTTGCACCGTCTAACAATACTCAAAGTATACTCAAAATACTCACAAGAATACGCCGATAATATAGAGAGAAAGAGAGAAAACTTGTTTACGGTGTGATTTTCAATTCTAACTTAGCCTCTATTTATAGGTAAATATTAAAGACGTCAAGCGGACTTAACTCTGCTGACGATGGCTTTACTCGCTACTATTCCCACCCACCACATTTGAAATAAAATTCAGCACATTTCTTCACCAACCACAAGTGGGGCCCACCAATTCTAGATTTTTCCACCAAAATCATTTATAACCTAATTTACAAATCAGTCACCTCTTAAAATTCATAACAAATTATATCGTTCATTTTAACGGTTCAAAATTTGTGGACATATACTCAACTTATATATGTATAACATATCCAAAATTACAACGATCCAACTATTTGGATCAAAATTTATAACTCACGCAAATATATCGTAAAAATCTTGATTTGATTTTTAATACCTCCATTCAGACTAAATTATCGATAAAATACCTCAACATTAATTCCTTCATTTATAACCACATAAATAAATCCATCATTTATATCCACATCAAATAAATATTTCATTGTCATATAAATCAATAATTAATTATTCATAAATAATATTATAGAATCACAATAATGACAACCAGGCAGGTTCCTGTGAAAGAGGGCTTTCCAATAAGAATTTTTCCTTCTTCGCGCGCAATTAGGTGACCAAACCTCTCCTCGATGTAACTTTCTAGACATTGCCACTAATGCTATCTAATAATATTATTCAAATAATATGAATTATTGATCCGATAATGGGAAATATCATGCAAAGATAATTATTGAACAACAATAATATAAAATATCAACACAACAATTATTGAATCAATAAAATAAAATATTGAGCAAGAATTCTCAGAACAATTATTGAGTAGTGCCTTCTCACGTAAGAATCAATAATTGAAAAAAATCTTCTCTAATACCTGGTAAAGCTATCGTGACAACAACGCGTATTACTTTACTTTACCAACCGGGTGTTCCAACAAAGTGTTAATAGCAGAACGACACTGTGTTATTTATAAAAACTCAAATTTATCGCTTTCTCCATCCGACGCTTATTACATTATGGGGCCCACAAATGATCGCTACTGTCAGCATTTAATATTCTCCGACAGAAAGAATATTCCACGACCAAACGAATATTCCCCGACAACAATAAGTATTTTATAGCCACTTGCTTATTTTGAAAAAAAAAATTCATATATCACCCTTAACTTTAACCTTTTATCAATTTAACCATTTACTGAATAGTAATTATAAGAAAAATTGAATACCTTTATTTCATAAAATTCGGGGTCTTACATGCAACATATTATCTCTATACTCTGACTAACCAATTAAATACCAAAAAATTTAGGTAGGTCATACTAGCGAAGGAATTTCTCCGTCTCTCCCCTCCTAGTTCTAGTCTCACATCTTAGCCAGGGATCATATCCCTAAGCTTTGATACCAACTGTGACGCCCCCAAAACAGGTATACATAACCTATTCTTGAGTTGCCAGATACATGGTACAGAATTAAATATAACTTAATAATTCAACTGTCGTGTACAATACGACAAAACATAAACTGTGAGTTTGAATACAAATATTGTCTACTAGAGAGTATACAAACTCAAAAAGAGTCCTCATTACAATTATTATCACACTATTTCATAATATAGTGAGGAATACTAATGCATTATCTAGGACCATCACTCCGTTCCCGGACTCGTCCCAGCTATATTCTCATTTCCTGAAGAGAACAATGAAAGAAAGGGTGAGCTCAACTAGTCTAGTAAGAAATATTATAACTAAGATAATGCAGAATAAATTATCATTAGCCTTAAACAGTGTTAAACTGATACAATATAACAAACATTAAGTTTAACTGTAGCGGAACAAGCAATCCATTAAAAGAGTCAAGTAGAGAATAAAATCTACTATCTTTTATGATTTAAAAGGTTTTTCATCACTTTTATCGGCGGGACTCGACAATAAATAATCCACATCATCGAATCACCCCCTACTACTACTGACCAAGGATATTCTTTAGTATCACGACCACAATTATCCATGCACTACGGGCCGAGAATATTTGTGTATTCATTAATGGTCATGATCATGCCAACAATCATCCATCAATGCACTACGGGCCAATGAGAACTTTTACCACATCATTTGCAATATTACGGTTAATTGATTACAATCGAATAATCCACGTAATAATCATACCAAGTCCATCTATGCACTACATGCCGCCATGAGATGACTTTCAAAAAAATATAACCATGAGGATGATTGTAAGACCTCAATTTTATGAAATAAAAGTATTCAATTTTTCTTATAATTACTATTCAGTAAATGGTTAAATTGATAAAAGTTAAAGTTAAGGGTGATATATGAATTTTTTTTTCAAAATATGCAAGTGGTTATAAAATACTCATTCCTATCGGGGAATATTCGTTTGGTCGTGGAATATTCTTTCATCGAAAAATATTTGTCTGACGACTACACGACCATTAGTGGGCCCCATAATGTAATAATCGCTTGATGAAAAAATGACAAAAGAGAGTTTTTATAAATAATCGGCGTAGTTATTACTGATTAACAACTTGTTGGAATACCCGTGGTTAAAATACAATGTCTACGTTGTTGTTGCGATGGAAGACATGGTATTGCACCAATTATTGATTCTTACGTAAGAAGGCACTACTCATATAATTATTACGATAATTATTGTTCGAAGATTTTATTGATTCAATAATTGCTTCGCTGATATTTTATATTACTATTGTTTTAATAAATAATTCATATTATCTGAATAATATTATTAGATAACATTATTGACAATGTCTAGAAAGTTCTGTCTAAGGAGAGGTTTGGTCACCTAATTGCTTGCGCCATGAGTGAGAAATCCTTATTGAAAAGCCCCTCTTTCCCGGGGCGTCAGTTTGTCATTATTATTGTGATTCTGTAATATTATTTATGAACAATTAATTATTGATTTATATGATAAGAAAAATATTCATTTTATGTGGATATAGATGGAGAATTTTTTTTTAAGGTGACAATTGTTGAAAATTGATATTTTATCTTTTCTGATAAAATAATTTATTATTATATTTTAATAATATAATAATGGTGATATTTTTACAATGAATGTGGTATATATGAGTATATGAGGAGGAAGAGTATTTTTGTTGCAAAAGTTGTTTAAAAACATGTTAAACATGCTCAGTGAACCCATTTCTTGGATTGAAAATTAATTATAAATTTTGTAAAAATCGTTCGTATGTGGATTTCGGTCAATTTCTTTTTGAATTTTGGAAAAACTCTCTTCTGCAAAGTTGTAGAGAATTGAATTTTCTATAAAAAGTCGCGAGATTCGAATTTTCTGATAAAAGGGCTATTTATTATGAATTATTGAAGTTCTGAAGTTCCGAAATAATTGATTTTGGAAGTTTTAATTGTTTTAATTAACAAAAATATTTTTGTTGTTTTTATTTGAGTAGATGGCTGATGTTGGATTCAATGAGTGTACGTAAGAAGTTGTGGAATAATAATAATATTATTATATTAAATTTTTTGCTTTGGTGTTCTAAGCATTTTCCTATAAATAGGGTGCTTAGGTTAGAATTGAAAATCACACCAGAAACTAAACATTTCTCTCTCTTTTTCTCTCTATATATCGAGCGTATTTTTGTGAGTATTTTAGTACTTCGAGTATTGCTATACGGTGCAAGTTCTTTTAGCACTATATCCAGTATTCCAGTCAGAAGTACTATTCTTTCTGAGGTAAGGGAGATTATTTTCTTCATAAATGATATTATTTCTTCAATATCATTATACCAAAATATTGGTTTGAACTTTTTATCAAATTTGGAACTTTTTCATGTCGGGGTTACTATTTACGAGTTACTATTCATGAGTTACTATTCACGAGTTACTATTCACAAGTACTATTCACGAAGCATGATGATGTTTTTTATGAAATTTCTATCTTTTGGTGTCGGAGTTACTATTCACGTATACGACACTATTCATGTATACGACACTATTCACAAATACGACATTATTCACAGAAAAATTAAGTTTTCTTATCTGTGTCCAAGATTGTCTGTTATGATTCCTATCTTGGATTGGATCTATGTTTTGGTCTTCATTCTTGAATTTTACTCCACTCTGGTTATTTATGAAGTATTTTTGAACTTGGGTTATTTAAAGTACGAATCCTTAATATTTGTTCTTTTGTTTCACTGAATTCGTTTTCTTTAAAATATTTTGCATCATCTTCAGTCCTAAATGATGATATAACTAAATATCTTTGGCCTATAGTGCAAAGATGAATGATTTCTGATGAATATCTTTGGCTCGTAATGCAAAGATGACCTGTTGTTGAATATCTTTGGCATGTAGTGCAAAGATGACTTGTTGATGAATATCTTTGGCCGTAGTGCAAAGATGAATTTATTAGTAGGATTATGAACATGAACTGTGATTTGGTATAACCATGATCTTTGATGTTTCAGGTGATAAAAATTAACTTTGTCCTGGATGAGGAAAGGAATTTAGAACTACAATTACGATTATGAGTTATACACGTGATTGTGGACATGAATTGTTGATTAATGTTACAGGGATAAAACATTGTTGATGGACTTTTAACATGGAGAAGATAATAGATTTTATGGTCTATTTGACTCTTCTAATGGATTGCTTCGTTCCCGCTGAACTATGGTTGAAAAGTTTTATCATCTACCATATGTTCTAAATCTCTGATTTATTACTGTTGAAGGCTATTGATAATTTATTTATCTTTAGTCATGATATTCTTTACTGAGCTAGTTGTGCTCACCCTTTTGCTTCACAATTCCTTTCAGGTAATAAAAGTGTAGCTGGGTCAAGCGGGGAATAACAGGGGAATTGAACGGTGGTCATCATTTAGTAGTTATATTTGGTGAATCAACTAGGGTAAGACGAACCCAACGTTGGAAGGGTGTTTTACCACTATCATACAAGATGTCTAATGATATACCACCTCGTGTCATCATAAGACAGGGTTGTGCTCATCCACTTGCTGAGTATATATACGAGCACTACCTATATAATCTTGGTGTTTGTTTGAAGTATAATTCTCAATTAGAGGCAGTGGAGATAATGATATGTCAAGAGAAGACTCACCATTGGGAAAAATATGATATTAATCTTCTCATTTTTCTTTGGGGTCTATTGGGTCAACCAAGGATAATTCTGTGGCCATATAATATCTATTATAACCTAGAAGCATGGCCTCCCATGTACGAAGGTTTCCTTGAGCACTTCCAAAGATTTTAATTCTAAAACAGTTTTTGACTATACCTTTATGTAAGGTGTCGTTGTGACGTGCTATCCAAGGTGGGGATGAGAGTTACAGTTGGTATATATTTGTATCCAAACTCACAGCATATGTGTTGTTGTATTTTGCACGACAATTGTTGTAATAAAATTGTAGTTGTTTTCTGTACCATGTATTTGGCGACTCAGAATAGGTTGGATGGAATGGACCTGTTTTGGGGTTGTCACAATGATGACAATGATATAAGAATTCAATAAAACAAGTTCAAGAATTAATTTATACAGGAACTAATAATGTCCAAATTGTCAACATGATACTACTTTGTAGAGTAAAATTCAAGAATGCTTAGAAGAATATTTCCTTGAAAAGATACTGGATGAAGTGCAAATATCAAGGATATTCCACTAATTTCATGGAGTATAGAAGTCAAAACATTAACCAACTGAGTATAACAAGGAATGGAATAACAAAAGAAATCACCAAGCATCGATAGAATCCTTGCATACGCAGTTATTCCAATGTAATAATTAATAACGGAATCGAGTCCAACAGAAAAGCGCATGACATGTGATATTCCAATGAGAATAATAAAGACGGAATCGTCCGTAAAGCGTAAACGCATGAATATGATGTTCCAACGAAATGATAAATAATGGAACCAAGTCAGGCGTAGAATGCACAAATAGGATGTTCCAATGAATGATAAAGAATGGAATAATGTAAGAATTTCACCAAGTATAGGGTAGCTCAGCATATCTGAGTTATTCCAATAGAATAATAAAGAATGGAACAATGTAAGTTCTCTTCATGGATAAGAAAGAAATAATACTCCCTACCTTGGAAAAACTAGATCTTCGAAATAGTGAGGTAAAGAGACTTTCTTCTTATTTCTCTCTATAATTTCTCTCTATAATAATCGCTCTAAAACTTTTGTGAATTGGTGAGTAATGAAGGAAGAATGAGCTTCTATTTATAGGAAAATATAGTTTCGATAATTGCACATTTTAGGGCTCGAAAAATTACAATACAATACCTCCAACTTTTCTTTCATTTTTAATTTAGTCCTACAAGTATTATCAAACTTGCACCACCTCCCCTAATAGTAAATAATATGAATCAATAGTTTAATCATGTGAATCAATAGTATAATCATGTGAAAAATACGAATTACAGTATAGTACCTCCATCTATACCTCCATTTTTAACTTAGTCGTGCAAGTATTATCAATCTTGCACCAACTCCCCTAATAGTAAATAATGTGATTCAATAGTACACACATGTGAACAAATAGTTATATAAGTATGTGAATTAGTAGCAATTAATTTCTCATTTATCCGATAAATTACCCGATTTATCAATATAACCCCTAGACATCAATTATCATCTAATAGATGTCGATTTCCACTAACACTAATAATCCCAACGCAATGATAGAACTATCAAAATTCATTTTAATCAACACAACTTATTCATCATTAATATTATAACTCATAATATTTAACAACCGTGTCGTTCCTGGAAAGGGGCTTTTCGATAAGGATTTCTCCTTATCATGGCGCGCAATTAGGTGACCGCACCTCTCCTCGATGTAACTTCTAGACATTTTCAATATTGCAAATAATAATATGAATAACTTTGTCGTCTCAATTATTGATTTAATAATATAAAATATTATGCAAATGATCTTTGTGACAATAATTGAATCGATAATATGAGAGATATGATCAAAGCAATTCTTTGTAGTAATAATTGAATATAACCGAGTGACTTCTTACGTAAGCATCAATAATCAATACCGCAGTGTCTACGCTTACCACCACGCCAGACATCGCATTTTTACTTTACCACCGGGTGTTTCAACAGCTTAACGGTAAAACTTCCGCCGTTATTTTCATAAAGTATTTTTGTCGCTTTCTCAATCCGTGATAATAATTTCGTTAATGGGGTCCACCAATGATTGTCTGCCAGTATTTAATATTCCTGTTAAAACGAATATTCCCCGACCAATCGAATATTATATAACAACTTGCGTACTTTGCAAAATTTTTAAATATTACCCACAGCTATAACATTATATCAAATCCACACCATAATATTCAAAAATATATTTCGAGAAAATTTAATCTTTATTCAAAAAGTTGGGGTTTTACAACCTCCCCTTCTTATGAAATTTCGTCCTCGAAATTAGGGTGCGTACCTGGTATGTCGAAAAGGGAAGGATATCTTGATTTCATCTCGATTCTAACTCCCGTGTCATTTCTTCCACATCGTGATTTCTCCACAAAACTTTGACTTGAGGTATAACCTCGTTAGTAGAATATGATCCGCTTTATCCAAGATTTTAACAGTAACTCTTCATACGTTAAATCTTCCTCTATCTCGTCTGGTTCTAATTCAATAATGTGGTTCGGGTCTTTCACATATTTACGTAACATAGATATGTGAAAAGCGTTATGAACATGAGACATACATGGCGATAAAAGCGAGTCTATACGCCACGCCCTACTCGATCGAGGATTAAAATGGGCCAATGAATCGAAGGTTAAGCTTTCTTCTTTTCCAAATCTCGTAACTCCTTCCATGTAGCAACACGTAATAACACATGATCTCCAATATCGAATTCCACGCCCTTTCGATGAAGATCAACATAACTTTTTGTCAATCTTGTGAGGTTTTTATATCGTTGTCGGATCGTTTGAATCTTTTTGGTAGTCATACGTACTCAACTCCGGTCCAAACAATGTTGCTTCACCCACCTCATCCCAAAGATACCGGAGAACGACACTTTCTTCCGTCTAACGCCTCAAATGGAGCCATGTCAATACTTGCTTAATAACCGCTGTTGTTGGGAAAACTCCACCAATGGTAGGAACTTATCCCAACTTCCTTGAAGTCAAGGACACACGAGTCTTAATTGATCTTCAAGAGTTTGAATGGTCTCTTCAACCGTCTCGTCCAGCTTTGAGGATGATATGCCAAGCTAAATCAGAACTGCGTGCCCGTAGCTTTTCGCAAACTAACCCAAAATCTTGAAGTGAATCTTGGGTCTCGATCGAAACTATGGATACTTGGCATACCATGCGCCTTTACAATCTCGTTTATGTACATACGAGCAAGACGTTCAAGTGTATAAGTTTCTCGTATAGGTAGGAAATGAGCAGACTTGGTAAATCTATCAACAATGACCCAAATTGCATCTATGCCTTGAGAAACCTTTGGAAGACCAAAGAATGAAATCCATGGTAATGTGTTCCCACTTCCATTCGGAATTTCAAGTGGTTGCAATGGACCTTTGGTACTTGATGCTCACCGACTCGTTGACAAGTTAAACTCCTTGAGATAAATTCTCGCTATCTCTCTCATATTGCTCCACCAAAATGTATGTCAAGATCACGATACATTTTGGTATTCCCAGATGGATTGCAAAACGGTGTGTTGTGCGCCTCCATCATAATTTTATACTTTAAATCGGGGTTGTTAGGAACACAAAGTCCGGAGTTGACTCAAGTATTCCTTCTTCATCGATTCTTGCTTTCGGATAAGCACCTTCAGTACTTTCTTCCTCATACGCATCGACTCCAGTCCGTAGCTTGAAAGCGCCTTTTAACTTTATCGATTAAAGTCTGTTCTCTACTCAGATATTCGCCATCATCACATGGGTCCTCGGAGTTTTTATCTCTAACTTCATCCTTTGCAAGTCATACAAAATGGGCCTTTACGTTGACAATATTACACTCGTATTCGTGCATATGATCTTCTACTCAACAAGATCACCTACTACGTTAAGCTTTTCGAGGATGGTATTGAATAGTATGATCATAATCTTTCAATAGCTCGAGCCAACGTCGTTCTTAGCATGTTGAGTTCCTTTTGAGTGAAGAAATATTTGAGGCTTTTATGATCCGTATAGATCTCCACTTTCTCCCCATACATGTAATGCCTCCAAATTTTAAGCAAAAAACGACAAATGCTTGACTCTAGATTATGAGTAGGATAATTCCTCTCATATTCCTTGAGTCATCGTGAGGCATAAAGGCTATGACTTTCCCATGTTGCATGAGAACACATCCTAACCCTTTGCTCAAGCATCACTTTGTAGATGACAAATCCTCCGAGCCGATGGTATTGTCGAACAGTCTTTGAAATGAGTCTCCTCTTGAGTTCTTGAAAACTCTTCTCACATTCCACACTCCAACCAAATTTTGTATCTTTTCGAGTCAGCTGAGTTAATGGAGTAGCGATTCGAGAAAACCCTTCTACGAATCTCCGATAATAACCAAATAGTTCGAAAAAGCTACGTTTCTTGGTCATCGATTTCGGTTGCTCCCACTTTGAATTGCTTCAATCTTTGTCGAGTCAATGATATCCCATGATTTGATATCACGTGCCCAAGGAATGCAACTTCCTCGCCGTAACTCACATTTCTTCAACTTGGCATATAGCTTGTTTTCACGAAGCTTTTTAGAGTATCGACCTCAAGTGTTGCTCATGATCTTCACGGCTTTTGGAATATATGAGTATGTCATCAATAAAGACGACCACAAAATGATCCAAATATTCCTTGAATACTCAGTTCATCATATCCATGAAGGCAGCAGGAGCATTAGTCAATCCAAAGGACATGACTAGGAATTCATAATGCCCGTACCGAGTTCTGAAAGCCGTCTTTGGAATGTCATCGGTTATAATCTTTAATTGATGATATCCTGAACAAAGATCAATCTTTGAAAAGAATTTGGCGCCTTGCAACTGGTCAAACAGGTCATCAATACGTGGCAATGGGTACCTATTTTTGATGGTGACATGATTCAACTCCCGATAATCAATACAAAGTCGCATACTCCCATCTTTCTTCTTTACGAATAGAACAGGAGCACCCCAAGGAGACGTACTAGGACGAATGAAACCAATGTCCAACAATTCCTGCAACTGGGTCTTTAACTCCTGAAGTTCAATAGGAGTCATTCGATATGGGGCTTTGGAAATGGGTTTTGTACCGAGTTCAAGGTCGATACAAAATTCAATTTCACGCTCTGGGGGTAGGCCGTGAAGTTCTTCTGAATACGTCAGAAATTTATTAACAATGAAATATCATTCAAAACTGACGTATTTTTGTTTAGATCCGTGACATGAGCTAAGAAAGCTTGACATCCGTTTTTCAATAAATGAATAGCTTTATGGCTTGAAATGACATTGATTTATTTTAATGGTTTAGTTGTTTGAATTCGCATAATAGGTTGGTTAGGAATATGAAAACTAACAACCTTACGAAAATAATCAATTTTTACATGATGAGTAGTTAACCAATCAATCCCTAGAATCACGTCAAATGCAAGTATTTTCAATGAAATAAGATCGATAGGTAATGTGAGGGTACCAATTTGAACCAAATAAGACTTATAAACAGTGGATGTAATGATGGTTTCTCCCAACGGAGTTTCAATGGATAAGTCAAAGTCTAATTTCTCCGGAGTCAAATTTAATCGTTGAGCGCAAGTAGGAGAAATAAAAGAATGGGTAGAACCGGTATCAAATAAGGTATAGACTTCGCTAGAGTTTATGATAAGCTTACCCGTGATGACCTCGTTCGGGTTCCTCGCTTTTTCGGGAGGTCACAACAAATGCTCTCCTTGCACCACCCGGCTGACTTTTACTGGACTACTTTTGGTGCCTCTATCCTAGCTGAACTTGTCTTCTATGAACGACAAAATCGGGTTAGGTATTTGTCGGCCTTCCGCCTAAAAATAGTATATACAATACCCATTCTCGAGTCGCCAAATATATGGTACGTAAATAACTACAACTTTATTAATACAACATAAAAACCATGAGTTTAAATACAAATATTATCATCTAGACAATATCCACACTCAAATAAGTACTCATTACAATTATTAATACACTATTTTACAAAATAGTGAGGACTACTAGAACAACTTCTAGAACCATCATTCCACACCCCTTTAGTACTACGCTACATTCTCGCCTCTTGAGAAGAAAAATGGAACAACAAGGAAAAGGGTGAGCTCAAACTAGCCCAAGAAGAAACATTATGACTAAGATAATATAGAACAAATTATCGTTAGTCCTCAACAGGAAAAAATCTAATAGAATACAATAGACAACCGCTTTTAAATCAATCTTCGCAAATGAAAATAATAATTCATTAGAAGAGTTAAGTAGAGAATGCAAACTACTATCTTCTATATATGAATTTAAAAGTTCATCGTCGATATTTTATCCCCAGAACATCTATCAATATATATCTGGAATCAAATATTCATCTTTGCACTCTGGGCCAAAGATATTCATCGATTGTTCATGTTCATCTAAACACTGCTCATCTTTGCACTACGCCAAAGATATTAATCAGTCGGTCATGTTCACCTCAACACCTGTTCATCTTTGCACTACGAGCCAAAGATATTCATCAAGAAATCATTCATCTTTGCACTACATGCCAAAGATATATTCAGTAATATCATCATTTAGGACTGAGGATGATGAAAAATATTTTAAAGAAAACAAATCCAGTGAAACAAAAGAACAAGTATTAAGGATTCGTACTTTAAATAATCCCAGTTCAAAAATACTTCATAAATAACCAGATTGGAGTAAAATTCAAGAATGAAGATCAAAACATAGATCCAATCAAAGATAGGAATCATAACAGACAATCTTGGACACAAAAAAGAAAATTTAATTTTTCTGTGAATAGTGTCGTATTCGTGAATAAAGGTCGATATCGTGAATAGTGCCGTATAAATAAATAGTAACTCCTCACCTCAAAAGATAGAAATTTCACAAAAAAACATCATCACGCTTAGTGAATAGTACTCGTGAATAGTAACTCGTGAATAAGTAACTCATGAATAAGTAACCCCGACATGAAAAAGTTCCAAATTTGATAAAATTTCCAACCAATATTTCGGCGATAATGATATTGAAGAAATAATATCATTTTCTAATAAAATAACATCCCTTACCTTAGAAAGAATAGTACTTACGATTGGAATCTTTGGATATAGTCTTTGAAAGAACTTGCACCGTATAGCAATACTCAAAGTACTAAAATACTCACAAATACGCTCGATATTATAGAGAGAGAAAGAGAGAGAAATCTTTAGTTCCTGGTGTGATTTTTAATTCTAACCTAAGCACCATATTTATAGGAAAATGCTTAGAACACCAAAGCAGAAAATTTAATATAATATTAATATTTAAAAAAAAATTCCTATGCCTACTTTGAAAATCTGATTTCAACCATTTGCAACACATGGGTGGCCAACCAAAACAATAAAAATGTTTTTCTAACTATAAATATTTTAAACTTCCAAAAATCAATTATTCTGGAACCTCGGAACTTCAATAATTCATAATAAATAGCCCTTTTATCAGAAAATTCGAATCTCGCGACTTTTTATAGGAAATTCAATTCTCTACAACTTTGCAGAAGAAAGTTTTTCTAAATTCCAAACAGAAATTGACCGAAATCTATAAACGGCGATTTTACAAGCTATAATCAAATTTCAGTCAAGAAATGAGCCCACGGACATGTTTAACATGTTTTAAACAACTTTTGCAACAAAAATACTCCTCATCCTCATATACTCATATATCCCACATTCATTGTAAAAATATCCTCATTATTATATTATAATAATATAATAAAATATTATTTTATCAGAAAAGATAAAATATCAATTTTTAACAATTGTCACTTTAAAAAATTTCTCCATCTATATCCACATAAAATCAATATATTCCTCATCATATAAATCAATAATTAATTATTCACAAATAATAATACTGTAATCACAAAGATCGCATCCAGTAGTTCCTGGAAAGAGGGGGCTTTCCAATAAAAAATTTTCCTTCTTGGTAGCATTAGGTGACCAAACCTCTCCTTGAGATGTAACTTTCTAGACATTGCCAATAATGTTTTCTAATACTATTATTCAGATAATATGAATTATTGCTTCGATAATGGAAAATACTGTGTAGTGACAATTATAGAAACAACAGTAATATCAACGCAACAATTATTGAATCAATAAAATAAAATAATTGATATAGTAACTCATTGTAATAATTATTGAGTAAGGCCTTCTTACGTAAGAATCAATAATTGGTGCAATACTAATGTCTTCATCGCAAGAACAACGCCAGACATCGTGTTTTAACCACCGGTATTCCAACAAAGATTATTCTGTAATAACCACTACCGTTATTTATAAATAACTTATACTTGTCGTTTTTTTCATCCAATTACTTTACGTTATGGGGCCCACACAAGGCTGCGCCGTCGTACGAATATTCCCCGACAACAAGAATATTTCACGACCAAACGAATATTCTCTGACAACAATGAGTATTTTATAACCACTTGCTTATTTGAAATATTTGCGCATTTTACCCATAATTAACCACATTAATCAAATCAACCCTTAATATTTCAAAATGATAAATAGAGGAAATTAAATTTCATTTATTAATAATTTGGGGTTTTATAGTGACCTTCTCTTCCACAATTATAACACACTTTGGATGGCATCGCGCAGTTTGGACTGATATGTCCCTCCCCTCCGCATTTGAAGCATATGATAGGTGGTCGTTCTCATTCCTTAACCACGGTTGCTGGTGCTGACGTCTTTCCATCATTGTTGAATCTCCTTTTCTTGAAATATCCATTTTTACTGTCTTGACCATGATTACCACCAAGTGGTTACCATTTCTCGCACGTTGATTCCTCCACGTTTGTTGTCACCGCTCGATGACCGATACCACCGGTATTTTCATGTCAGCCACTACTTTCTCTCTTGGTTACGTTGACTCGTTATCGCGCCCAATAATCGAGCCCTATTTACAACATCCGAGTACAAACACGGTTTATGAGAAATAAGATATTGACGTATCTCCGCTTTCGAAACCTCTTAAAACATTCGTGTCATTCGCTCCTCATTATCGACCAAATGGGATGCAAACCGGATAACTCCGCAAATTTAGCCTCGTTTTGCGACACGGTCATATTGTTTTGCTCCAACTTGATAAACTCCACCTCTTTCATGTGACGAATACTTTCGGAAAGTACTTGTCGTTAAATAGCTCTTGAACTTCTCCCAAGACATCTTGAGTCAGGTCAGTCAGTACGTTTTACGATTCCCACCAATGAATCGCTTCTTCACGCAACATGAAGGTGGAGAAGGGAACCTTTGCTCCTGAGAGCATCCCAAGACATCAAATATATTGGTGATCCGCTTTATCCACGCTTCCGCCTTAAGTGGTTTTGGCTCTCCAATAAACTCGGGTGGTCCCAGCTCCTTGAAGCTGCTTTTAGCGGTGATCGTTCGAGAGTTTCCGGTGTTTCCACCAGTATTTTGAACAGAGCCGCCTCTACTCGCTGATGTTGTATGAATTGCATAAAGCCTCCGAACATTCCATCGTTCATCATTTGGTCAAGGTTTGTTGTTTGCGTGAGGATTGTCGCCTTCACGATGCACATTATTACGATTGTTGATCCGTGGAGACTCAACGGTCTCTTGTGCCCATTCGCTATTCTCAATATTCTCGGATGCCATTTTCAAATCTTCGCTATAAAACAAGGGTTAATTGACATGCAACATATTATCTCTATACTCGACTAACCAATTAAATACCAAAAAAAAATTAGGTAGGTCATACTAACAAGGAAATTTCCCGTCTCTCCCTCCCTAGTTCTAGTCTCACATCTTAGCCAGGGATCATATCCCTAAGCTTTGATATTAAATCGTGACGCCCCCAAAACAGTATACATCACCTATTCTTCTTGAGTCATGCCAGATACATACGTACAAATTAAATACAACTTAATAATTCAACTGTCAGTATACAATACGACAAAACATAAACTGTGAGTTTGAATACAAATATTGTCTACTAGAGAGTATACAAACTCAAAAAGAGTCCTCATTACAATTATTATCACACTATTTCATAATATAGTGAGGACTACTAATGCACTATCTAGGACCATCACTCCGTTCCCGGACTCGTCCCAGCTATATTCTCATTTCCTGAAGAGAACAATGAAAGAAAGGGTGAGCTCAACTAGTCCAGTAAGAAATATTATAACTAAGATAATGCAGAATAAATTATCATTAGCCTTAAATGTTAAGTTAAACCGATACAATATAACAAACATCAAGTTTAATCAGTGGCGGAACAAGCAATCCATTAAAAGAGTCAAGTAGAGAATAAAATCTTCTATCTTTTATGATTTAAAAGGTTTTTCATCACTTTTATCATTGGGACTCGAATTTTAATAAATAATCCACATCATCGAATCACCCCTCGCACTACTACCAATGATATTCTTTAGTATCACGACCACAATTATCCATGCACTACTGGGCCAAGAATATTTGTGTATTCATTAATGGTCATGATCATGCCAACAACTCGTCCATTAATGCACTACGGACCAATGAGAACTTTTACCACATCATTTGCAATATTACTACCATGATTACACCGAATAATCCTCGGTCATAATCATACCAAGTCCATCTACGCACTACGAAAGCCCGAGGATGATGACAATGATATAAGAATTCAATAAAACAAGTTCAAGAATTAATTTATACAGAACTAATAATGTCCAAATTGTCAACATGATCTTCGCTTTGTAGAGTAAAATTCAAGAATGCTCGGAAGAATATTTCCATGAAAAGATATCTTTGGATGAAGCGCAAATATCGAAGGATATTCCACTAATTTCATGGAGTATAAAGTTAAAACTTTAACCAACCGAGTATAACAAGGAATGGAATAACAAAAGAAATCACCGGGCATGCGATAGATCGCATACGTATACGTTATTCCAACGTAATAATAAATAACGGAATCGGTCCCACCAGAAACGCATGATAGGATATTCCAATGTAATAATAAAGACGGAATCAGTCCGACGATTTGCGGAATCAATCTGGAATCAGTCCGGCGTGAGAACGCACAAACAGGATGTTCCAATGAATGATAAATAATGGAACCAGTCCCACAGAAACGCGCTGCATGTGATGTTCCAACAGAATGATAAAGAATGGAATAATGTAAGAATTTCACCAAGTATAGGGTAGCTCATGGATATCTGAGTTATTCCAATAGAATAATAAAGAATGGAATAAAAGAAGTTCTCTTCATGGATAAGAAAGAAATAATACTCCCTACCTTGGAAATACTAGATACTGGAATAGTGAGGTAGCAGACTTCTCTTCTTCTTTCTCTTTATAATTTCTCTCTATAATAATCGCTCTAAAGCTTTTGTGAATTGGTGAGTAATGAAGGAAGAATGAGCTTTTATTATAATTGCACGTTTTAGGGCTCAAAAAATTACAATACAATACCTCCAACTTTTTTTTCATTTTTAATTTAGTCCTGCAAGTATTATCAAACTTGCACCACCTCCACTAATAGTAAATAATGTGAATCAATAGTTCAATCATGTGAATCAATAGTATAATCTTGTGAAAAATACGAATTACAGTATAGTACCTCCATCTATACCTCCATTTTTAACTTAGTCATGCAAGTATTATCAATCTTGCACCAACTCCCCTAATAGTAAATAATGTGATTCAATAGTCCACACATGTGAACAAATAATTATATAAGTATGTGAATTAGTAGCAATTAATTTCTTATTTATCCGATAAATTACCTGATTTATCAATATAACCCCTAGACATCAATTATCATCGGAATAGATGTCGATTTCCATTAACACTAATAATCCCAACGCAATGGAACTATCAAAATTCATTTTTAATCAACACAACTTATTCATCATTAATATTATAATTCACAATATTTAACAACCAAAGTCGCTCCTGTGAAAAGGGGGTTTTCCGATAAGGATTTCTCCTTATTAGGCCGCATTAGGTGACCAAACCTCTCCTTGATGTAACTTCTGAACATTGTCGATTTTGTAAATAATAATATGAATAACTTTGTCGTCTCAATTATTGATTTAATAATATAAAATATTATGCAAATGATACGATGACAATAATTGAATCGATAATATGAGAGATATGATCAAAGAATTCTCAGAGTAATAATTGAATATAACTGAGTGACTTCTCACGTAAGCATCAATAATCAATACTGTAATATTACTTATGCAACCACGCGATATTATCGTACTTTTAACACCGGTGTGTTTCAACAGCTAACTGGTAAAACTTCTACCGTTATTTTCATAAAGTATTTTTGTCGCTTTCTCAATCCGACAATAATTCCGTTAATAGAATCCGCCATGATTGTGTCGTTTACTGAATATTCCTGTTAAAACGAATATTTCCCGAATTAATCGAATATTATATAACAACTTCGTACTTTTGCAAAATTTGTAAATATTATCCACAACTATAACATTATATCAAATCCACACCATAATATTCAAAAATATATTTCGAAAAAATTTAATCTTTATTTGGGGTCTTACATACACGGTTAACAAGTAATAAAGTGATAAGATAGAGTGTCGATCCCACAGAGAATTCTAATTAATAAATTCCAACTACTAGCACTATATCAACCCAATTTTATTTAAACAACTATAAATTATGATTTTCTGAAGTATTGAAACTAAATTAAACAATTAAAGATATTACTCTAAAGTAGGCAAATAAATAAACTAAGATTTGAATGAATGACTTCAGATAAATAAGGATTAAGACATCAATATCCCCTATTATGAACTATAACTCAATTATCCAATTATCACAATTATTATGTCTACTGAATTGTTAACAGGAATTCTCAAATGTCAAAAGTCTTTTTCCAAGTAATTAATTGACTTCTATTTAATCCAGATTAATCTTGCTATATTCCTATGCAAAACAAGTGAACTAAACTCCTTCAATTCTAATTCCTTATGTGTTACATGCGGTGAATAGATATTTTTATTCAATTCACAAACCTAATTATTCACTGTGCAAATAACTAAGTTACATGTTATCATGCCTAGTTCTAACCCTAGAATTCCTCTTTCAATTCCTTCTAGAGTAACAAGGTAATTATTGGCCAAATAATTAATCAATACATGCAAGGCAAGATAAACAATTCACATTAACATAAATAATTTGAATAAATTGAATAACTAATTTATAGACATAAAAGATTCAATTGAAATCTTAATTAAAGAATTAGTTCATAACAGAAATAAAAACCAACAATCTTTTGTAAATCATCCTTAAAAAATTACACAAATTGAAAGAATGAAGAAGAAGAAAACTCTATGTGAAAATCTTCGAAGCTCCTTTTGACTCGTTGCTCAGCCTCCAATTGTGTATGATTAGATTCCTAATTTCAGCACTCAACTTATTTTTATAGCTTCCCACAATCCTAATCCAATTAGGCTTCAAACAACCTCCAATTGAGTGGTCAAATGACAAGTCAACGCGCGTCCCAGTCAACACCAGCCGAGGCCCAGCGCCCCGGCACTGGGATTAGCACTGATTATAGGCCCCGGCGCTGGCCTTTCAAAATTTACCATTTTGCCCTTTTTTAGCTTAAAATCTCCCGTTCGCTCCCACAGTCCCAAATCTGCAAAACAAAACTTAAACACGATAAAAATGCTACTGAAAGACTCGAGAATACATAAATTTAATCTCAAGTATATCCGATTCATGGGTATATCACTCAGTCATCAAATACCCCCAAACTTAAATCGTTTCGTGTCCTCAAGCAACAAAACACAAACAACACGAAAAACTAAACATCGTGCAAATGCAAACAATCTATATGTTCTTAATTTCAACAATTCAATAGCTCACGTATATCCATAGGCCTCAGAAAAATCATAACAACATGCTAATACATCATGTTAAAGCAGATCAATAATATCCCAACAATCAATGAATCCAAATATGTTATTACTGATATTGTGAGTGTGTGTGTGTTCAACAACCATGCTAACCAATAAACATCAAAATATGAAAGATAATAAGCTTTCGACCAACGACTCCCAAGCCATTAAGACCTTAGGGTGCTAGGTGTAGAGACAATCCCCTCGGGCTTACTTACTCAAGTAACAAAGGCCACAAAACTAGACAAGCATGCCACGGTGTTTATTATTATTATTATTTTTTTTTATTTTTTTTAAAGCTTATATACTCCAAATATTTTTCCCCAAAACTTGAGTTCATATCTAAATTCAGTCTTCACTAGCTTTTTAACTTGTTCCTTCATTTCACTAGCATTCATCCTTTAGGACTCTATTATCTATCCATTTAAACTATCATTTTAGTACTTCCAGGATGGATTGCAAATGGCGTATTGTGTGCCTCCATCATAATCTTGTACTTCAAATCAGAGTCGTTAGGAACACAAAGTCTAGAGTGGACTCGAAGTATTCCTTCTTCATCAATTCTCTCTTAGGAATAGCTCCTTCTTATACTTCTTCTTCATACGCATCATTTCAAGATTCGGTGGCTTGAGCAACCTTAACTTTTTCTATTAAAGTTGGCTCTATCGTATACTTGACATCATCGCACTTGTTCCTCGCGTATGATCTTCTACTCGATGCGTCGCCACTACCACGTTCGCTTTTACCATGATGGTATTGAATAGTGTGGTCGTAGTCTTTCAATAGCTCGAGCCAACGTCACGCCAGATGTGTTGAGTTCTTTTGAGTGAAGAAATATTTAAGGCTTTTATGGTCCGAATATATCTCCACTTTCTCCCCATATAGATAGTGCCTCCATATTTTTAAGCGCAACGATCACTTGCCAACTCTAGATCATGAGTAAGATAATTCCTCTCATACTCTTTAAGTTGTCATGAGGCATAGGCTATGACTTTCCCACGTTGCATGAGAACACATCCTAACCCTTTGCACAAGAAGCATCGGCAGAGATAACAAATCCATCCGAACCGGATGGTATTGTTAGAAACAGTCTTAAAATAAGTCTCCTCTTAAGCTCTTGGAAACTTTTCTCGCATTCTTCGCTCCAAACAAATTTTGTATCCTTCCGAGTTAATTGAGTTAATGGAGTAGCGATTCGAGAAAACCCTTCCACGAATCTCCGATAATAACCAAATAAGCCCAAAAGCTATATACTTGATCAATCGACTTGGTTGCTCCCAAACTTTGTATTGCTTCAATCTTCACGGATCAACAGATACTCCATGTTTCGACACCACGTGCCCAAGGAATGCTACTTCCTCGAGCCGAACTCGCATTTCTTCAATTTGGCATATAGTTGGTTTTCACGAAGCCTTTGGAGTACCGGCCTTCAAATGGTGCTCATGATCTTCACGGCTTTTGGAATATATGAGGATGTCATCAATAAAGACAATAACGAATTGATCCAAATATTCCTTGAATACTCGGTTCATCATATCCATGAAAGTCGCAGGAGCATTAGTTAGTCCGAAGACATGACTAAGAATTCATAATGCCCATACCGAGTTCTTCAAGCGGTCTTTGAATATCCTCGATTCTAATCTTGGTTGATGATATCCGAATCGAAGATCGATTTTGAAAAGAATTGTGCCCTTTGTTGGGTCAAACAAGTCATCAATACGAGGTAGAGGATACCTATTCTTGATGGTGACATGGTTCAATTCCCGATAGTCAATACAAAGTCGCATACTCCCGTCTTCTTTCTTTTTACAAATAAAACAGGAGCACCCCAAGGAGATGTACTAGATTTAATGAAACCGATGTCCAACAATTCCTCAGTTGGACCTTTAACTCCTGAAGTTCAATAGAGCCATTCGATATGGGGTTTTAGAAATGGGCTTTGTACCAGTTCAAGATCAATAAAGAATTCAACTTCACGTTACGGGGTAGACCGGGAAGTTCTTCAGAAATCGTCGGAAAGTCAATAACAACAGAATATTATTCAAATTTGACGTGTCTTTATTCAAATCCATAACATGGGCTAAGAAAGCTTGACATCCGTTTTTCAATAAACGAATAGCTTTATGATTAGATATGATGATGATCGATTTTAATGGTTTAGTTGCTTGAATTGCATAAACGGGTTGGTTATGAATATGAAAACTAACAACCTTACGAAAACAATCAATTTTGGCATGATGAGTAGTTAACCAATCAATCCCTAAAATCACATCAAAAGCAAGTATCTTTAAAGAGATAAAATTCAACAAGTAAGGTAATGGTGCCAACTTGAATCAAACAAGATTTATAAATAGTGGATGTGATGAAAGTTTCTCCTAACGGAGTTTCCACAGATAGGTCAAAGTCTAATTTCTCCTGAGTCAAGTTTAAACGTTGAGCACATGCGGGAGAGATAAATGAATGGGTATGCACCTAAGATCAAGTAAGGTATAAACTTCAAGAAGAATTTATAAATAGCTTACCCGTGATCACCTCGTTTGGGTTCCTCGCATTATGACCAATCCACAACAAACGCTTCTTCCGGAATCGTTGACTTTGACTTTTACAGACGATCTTTTGAGTCACCGTCCCATTGAACTAGGTTTCGCTTCTTCATCATAATCTCGAGCGATATGTCCTTCCTTTCCACAATTATAGCATACCTTGAACTGTTGGGGCGCTTGACCGATATGTCCCTCTTTTCGCATTTGTAGCATATACCGGGTGGTCGTTCTCTTCTCTCCTTAGAACCGATTCTTTCACGCAAGACTTTATCATCATCTTCACATGGTCGTTGTTAAATCTCCTCTTTTAAAATCTCCTCCGACTTCGCTTCTTCTATTTTCACGGCCATGATTACCACCAGAGTGGTTACCATTTCACCCGTCTGCTTTTCTTTCTCAGTTATCATTATTCTGCTGATCGCTATCTCTCGATCACGATCCTGGTTGTGGTCCCTCAACACCGTATTCGTTATCTCGCTTTCTAATAATTGAGCCTCATTTACAACATCCTGAATAAAGAGAGAATTTATGAAATGAGATATTGACGTATCTTGGGGTTTCAAACCTCTAAGAAACATCCGCGTCATCGTTCCTCATTCTCCACCAAATGAGGTGCAAACACGGATAACTCTGCAAACTTTGCCTCATCTTCGAGACACCGCGTATTTGTTTTGTTCAATCGATGAACTCCACTTCCTTCATATAGCGAACACTTTCGGAAAGTATTTGTCATTAAATAACTTCAAACGTCTCCCAAGACATGCTTTGAGTGCGGTTTGGATGGATGCGCTTCACGACTCCCACCATGATACGCCTCGCCACGGAACATAAAGGTGGCGAATGGAACCTTCTGCTCCTCCGTGCATCCCAAGACATCGAATATTTTGGTAATTTGTTTGACCCATGTTTCCGCCATGATCGGATCTGCTTTCCTTAAATTCGGTGGTCCCAACTCTTTGAATCGCTTGGGTGACAACCCGTGAATTGCTATCATTTCCTCCTGTATTTTGAACACGAGTTTCCTCGTCGATTTTGCATGAATCGCAAAAACTTCTAAACATCCTTCGTTCATCATCTCGCTTTCAATGGTGTTGTTCACGGGAGGAACATTGTCACTGACTGTTGCCGCTTCTCCTCGTTGGTGAGTACAGCATCTCCACGGTCTCATTTCCATTGTTAATATTCTCGATCGACATTCTCAAATCTCATGTCATAAAAACAAGGGTTAATTAAGAAATCAATATATTACATAATATCCCTATATCTTGACCAACTAACAAATAAGCTTAGGTAGGACACACTAGCGAAGGATTTACTCGTCTCTCCCTCCTAGTTCTATTTCCGATCTCCGCCAGAGATCATATCCCTAAGCTCGATACCAACCCGGCGCCCCCAAAATAGGTATACATCACCCATTCCGAGTTGTCAATACATGGTACAAAAACAACTACAACTTTATTATTACAACAAAGAAAGCGTGAGTTTAAATACAAATATTATCTTCAGATAATATCTATACTCAAATAAATCCTCATCACATTTATTGATACATTATTTTACAAAATGGTGAGGACTACTAAACAATCCTTTCTAAAACCTTCATTCCATACCCCGACTTCAGCACTTTCGCTATATTCTCGCCTCCCGAGAAAAATGGAACAAAAAAGGAAAAGGGTGAGCTCAACTAGCTCAAGAAAAGAATATTATGACTAAGATAATATACAACAAATTATCGTTAGTCTTCAACGAGGAAAAATATAATAGAATACAATAGACAACAAATTTTAAATCAATATTCAATGAAATAATAATTCATTAGAAGAGTTAAGTAGAGAATGCAAACTACTATCTTCTATGTATGAATTTAAAAGTTCATCGCTCATCTTTTATCCTGTAAACATCAATCAATATACATCCGGAATCAAATATTCATCTTTGCACTACTGTGCCAAAGATATTCATCGATTAGTCATGTTCATTTAAACACTGCTCATCTTTGCACTACGGGCCAAAGATATTCTTCAAAAATCATTCATCTTTGCACTACAAAGCCAAAGATATTCTTAATAAATCATTCATCTTTGCACTACAGGCCAAAGATATTACATAATATCATCATTTAAGACTGAGGATGATGAAAATATTTTTTTGTTTAAAGAAACGAATCCAGTGAAACAAAATGACAAGGATTAAGGATTAAGGATTAGTACTTGGTTTTATCCACGTCCAAAATACCTCAAAAATAATCATAGTGGTGTAAAATTCAAGAATGATCAAAACATGGATACTGATCGAGTTAGTATCCGGAATAGATGTTTTAGACGAAAAGAAGAAATTTTATTTTTCTATGAATAATCACCGTATACGTGAATAGTCACAGTATCGTGAATAGTGGCGATATCGTGAATAGTAACTCAAACACCAAAAGATAGAAATTCCACAAAAACATCTTCACGCTTACATTTAATAAGACTTTCGTGAATAGTAACTCGTGAATAAGAATCTCATGAATAGTAATTCATGAATAGTAACCCATGAATAAGAACCCCGACATGAAAAAGTTCCAAATTTGATAAAAACTTCGGATCAACATTTCAAAGATAATGATATTGAAGAAATAATATCATTACTGAAAAATAATATCCCTTACCTCGAAAGATCGAGATTTCTTAATTTGAAACAGGATATAAAGCATGACTTGGACTTGCACCAAATAGCAATACTCAAAGTATACTCAAAATACTCACAAGAATACGCTTCGATAATATAGAGAGAAAAACTTGATTTAAATGTGATTTTCAATTCTAACCTAAGCACCTATTTATAGGAAAATGCTTAGAACACAAAGCAGTAAAATTTAATAAAATATATTATTATTAATAAATTTCCTCGCCTCTTTGGAAATCAGATCCCAACATTTCCCACATGCCAACCTTCTAGAAAGAAATGATAAAAACGTTTTTCATAAAATAAATAATTAAAACTTACAAAAATCAATTATTTCGGAGCTTCAGAACTTCAATAATTCATAATAAATAGCCCTTTCATCAGAAAATTCGAATCTCGCGAGTTTTTATAGGAAATTCAATTCTCTACAACTTTACAGAAGAAAGTTTTCCAAATTCCAAATAGAAATTGACCGAAATCCACAAACGGGCGATTTTACAAAGTATAATCAAATTTCGACCGATAAATGGGGTCCACCGACATGTTTAACATGTTTTAAACATTTATTGCAACAAAAATACTCTTCCTCCTCGTATACTCATATATCCCACATTCGTTGTAAAAATATCACCGTTAATATATTATTAAAATAATATATTTAAATGAATTATTTTATCGTAAAAAAGATAAAATATTAATTTTCAACAATTGTCATTTTAAAAGTTTTCTCCATCTATATCCACATAAAATTAATATTTTCCTCATCATATAAATCAATAATTAATTATTCACAAATAATATTACGAGAATCACAATATTGTAACCGTGCGGTTCCTCAGAAGAGGGCTTTCCAATAAGAATTTCTTCTTCTTGGCGCAATGATTAGGTGACCAAACCTCTCCTTGAGATGTAACTTTCTAGACATTGCCAATAATGTTATCTAATAATATTATTCAGATAATATGAATTATTGCTTCGATAAAGAAAAATAATGTGTAATGACAATTATTGAAACAATGAATGATATAAAATATCAACGCAAAGAATTATTAACTCAATAAAATACTTAACAATGAATTATCAGAACCATTATTGAGTAGTGCCTTCTTCGTAAGAATCAATAATTGGTGCAATACCGCAGTATCTTCTTGATCAACAACGCAGATTAGTGTGTTTTAACCAATTCTATTCCAACAATGATAATCTGGTAATAACTACTGGCTATTTAAAAAAACAACTTATATTTGTCGTTTTCTTCATCCAATCGCTTTCCGTTATGGGGCCCACACATGGCTGCGCCGTCGTACGAATATTCCCCGACAATAATGAATATTTTATAACCACTTGCTTATTTTGAAATATTTGCGTATTTAACCCTTAACTATCCACATTAATCAAATCAACCCTTACTATTTCAAAATAATAAATAAAGGAAATTCCTTTTTATTTAAAAAATTTCGGGGTCTTACAACATGGCTCACATGTGTGCATGGCATGAGTTTGGCACAAATAAAGGCATACCACGCCTTCCTATATAGACTGAGGTGAGAATGCGGGAAGGTCATGCTGCCACGTTCATGCACTGTCCATGTGGTGCCCGGTTGACAAAGCTCACGAAGTATTTTCTCATAGTCTGGACCTTGACTCAGAAGACCGGCATAATAATCGTTAAGATCCTCCAAATCCAGTTGGTAGCAACCATTGATGTCCTCTTCTCCGAATTCCACTATCTTTCCCCTCACAAACACTCCATAGTGATCGTGTTCGGAAACGTTGGCATAGAATTCTTTCACGACTGCAATCACTGCCGGGTCAGGTTGTTTGGTTAGGGAGAACCAGTTTCTTTCAGCAATCATTACCGCTATTTCTCTATCCTTGGTTTGATCGGGCCTTAAACCACGTTCGGGGACTAATGAACGAGTGGCCATACGGTTATAACGTTCTTGTGCTTCGGCGGAGACAAATCGTCGATTATCAAATTTCGACGAGGCTGAGGCGATTCCTGAACCATCGCCATGTTGACGCTTTGAAGCCATGTCAAAAAATCTGCAAGAAATTCACAAGCACATGTATTAGACTTGAGTGTATGGTGAATATGTAAAACTTACCCACAGGACCACCCCCAAACTACAAAACAAACAGGTGTGAAGTGCGTGAGATACCCACGAGATATGGGGTGTAACAATTAGAGCAAGCAAGTACACGTTCACAAGGGATATACATGCCTTAACAAGGGAAATAACATTCAATTTCATTGAGGCAATACATCAAACACTTTGTGAGCATGTTATAACTCTATTTGAACAATCCTAATATCGTAGCGATCCAACCCTACATTATTCCATCACCATGTGTATACAACACAAGCATCCCAATCGGAAGTGATTCGCACAATTGCCAAAGGAAATAGCGACCAGAAAAATGATAATGTGCACAATAGTGAAAGAGAAAATGAATCAAAGTGAATATTAACTCACAATTGTGCCATTATCGTATGCGATTCAGAAATTTTGATACAACAGAGATTGGAACTTATTGTAGAGCATACCTTGGAGATGTGTGTAATAGACAAAATTGATTGGCATGAGAATGAACGGATTGCAGATGTGGAAACACTTGAAGGATTAATCAGATATATGAAGATGGATTGGGGAAGCAGTTAACAGAGAAAATCGAATATGGTGTAAAAGAAGTGGAACGTGTGTTTGGGTTAAGGGGATGAATGAACCAAATAGATTTGTAACTTAAATCGGAATTTCAAACACGGAGCCAGTGGCACGGGCGCAGCGTTTATCTTGAATTGAGCATCGGGGCTGAACCGGGATTCGATTTTTGCTTGCAGTGCCAGAGAACCTTTGGGATCCTAAATGTTTAGAGCGCCGGGGCGCTGGAAGCCAGGAACAATTGATCGCCTCGGCCCGGCAAGCCTTTGAGCTCTATCTTGATGGGCGCCGGCATTCTTTGTTCCGCTTCACCGTGACTTCTTCTGTATGACCTGTACGAATGAAACTTATTTGACCTGATGGCATCAAAATCTTATTCTAAGTAATTCAAAGGGAATAAAATAATGAAAATAAAGTAAAAATAAATCAATTAAACTAGAGACTCTTTGGGTTACCTCCCCATAGCGCTTGGTTTATAGTCGTCAGCCCGATTTTTCGGTGTTGCTCATTTGGTCGCTGGATCGGAGAGATACGTGACTGTAACTTGACGTTCGATGGGTCCACTCCAGTAATGTTTGAGTCGTTGACCATTTACCTTAAATTTTCGTTTAGAATTCAGTTCTTCAACCTCAATGTTTCCGTGTAGAGCGACAGATATAATCATGAATGGTCCGGACCACCGAAATTTCAATTTCCTAGGGAATAACCGCAAGCGTGAGTTGAACATTAGTACTTGTTGGCCCGGTTCAAATGTTCGATCGAGAATTTTCTTATCATGCCAGGCTTTGACTTTCTCCTTATAGAGTTTTGCGTTTTCATACGCATTGAACCGAAATTCGTCCATCTCGTTCAACTGAAGTAACCTTTTCTCACCGGCTGCTTGTAGATTGAAGTTAAGTTTCTGTATGGCCCAGTGTGCATTGTGTTCTAGCTCAACCGAGAGGTGGCACGCCTTTCCGTATACCATTCGATAAGGTGACATGCCGATCGAATTCTTATACGCTGTTCGATATGCCCATAGAGCATCGTCAAGACGCAAGGACCAATCTTTTCGTGACGGATTGACCACTTTTTCCAGAATTCGCTTGACCTCCCTATTCGAGACCTCCGCTTGACCATTGGTTTGGGGATGATATGCAGCAGTAATTTTATGACGAACCCCATACTTTACAAGCAATTTTGTGAACTACTTGTTACAAAAGTGAGTTCCCTCATCACTTATTATCGCCCTCGGCGTCCCAAATCGTGTGAAGATGTTTTTCTTTAAGAATCGGAGGACAACATTGACATCATTTTTGGGTAAAGTTACGACTTTTACCCATTTTGAAATGTAATCTACCGCCAATAGGATGTACTGATTATTGAAAGATAATGGGAAAGGTCCCATAAAGTCGACTCCCCATACGTCGAACAGTTCAACCTCCAAAATTGTGTTGAGTGGCATTTCATTGCGCTTGGAGATGTTACCTACGCGCCGGCACCGATCACACTTCAAAGACATAGAGGTAAGCATCTTTAAATAGAGAAGGCTGAAAAAATCCCGATTGTAGCACTTTTCTTTCTTTGTTCGATCACCGGATAATGTCCTCCGTATTATGAGGAGTGGCAATGGCCTAATATGCTGTCCATTTCTTCATGAGGCACACAACGTCTTATCATTTGATCTGCACAAGCCTTAAATAGAAATGGTTCATCCCAATAGTATTGCTTCACATCGTGGATGAACTTCTTTCATTGTTGTGAGGTCAAATCCGGTGGTAATACTTTGGCAACCACGTAATTCACATAGTCAGCATACCAAGGCAATATTGTGGTTACTCGGAACAGTTGTTCATCCGGAAATTTTTCATTAATCAATATGTTGTCTTCCTTCTGTACCTCTGCGTTTTCCAACCGAGAAAGATGATCCGCCACTTGATTTTCGGTACCTTTTCTATCCCGGATCTCCAGATCAAATTCTTGTAACAACAGTACCCACCGTATTAATCGCGGTTTGGCATCCTTCTTCTCAATCAGATATTTAATGGCAGAATGATCAGTGTAGACAATTACCTTGGTCCCAACGAGGTATGCTCTGAATTTATCCAAGGCAAACACAACTGCAAGTAACTCTTTTTTGGTGGTTGTGTAGTTCAATTGGGCATCCATCAACATCTTGCTGGAGTAGTAGATTGTGTGAAAAATCTTGTCGTGTCGTTGTCCCAATACTGCCCCAACTGCGTAATCACTGGTGTCGCACATCAATTCAAACGGTAAAGACCAATCGGGTGCCACAATAATTGGAGCAGATACCAATTTCTTATTTAATACCTCAAATGCCTCGATACATGACTGATCCATCTTGAACGGTACATCTTTCTCCAAGAGGGAACATAAAGGTTTCGAGATTTTGGAAAAATCTTTAATGAAGCGTCTGTAGAAACCCGCATGTCCCAAGAAGCTCCGAATTCCTTTTACAGACGATGGAGGAGGCAGTTTCTCAATTGTCTCAATCATTGCTCTATCCACCTTTAATCCGGATGCAGAAACCTTATGCCCAAGAATAATCCCCTCTTGCACCATAAAGTGACATTTTTCCCAGTTAAGCACCAGGTTAGTCTCCACGCATCGTTTTAACACTAACATCAGATTTTTTAAACATAAGTCGAAACTATCACCGAACACGGAGAAGTCATCCATAAATACCTCCAAATTCTGTTCGACCATATCAGAGAAGATCGCCATCATGCATCGTTGAAAGGATGCCGGCGCATTACATAAACCAAAAGACATACGCCGGAATGCAAACGTACCGTATGGACATGTGAACGTGATTTTTTCTTGATCTTCTGGGGCTATTGTTATTTAATTATACCCGGAATATCCATCCAGCAGACAGTAGAATTGATGTCCCGCTAACCTGTCCAACATCTGATTAATGAACGGCAAAGGAAAGTGATCCTTGCGTGTGGCTTTATTTAACTTGCGGTAATCCATACATACTCTCCAGCATGTAACGGTTCTAGTAGGGATGAGCTAATTAGCTTCATTCTTCACCACTGTCATACCCCCTTTCTTTGGTACGCACTGTACAGGACTTACCCACGAACTGTCTGAGATTGGGTAAATAATACTAGCATCCAACCCTTTTATAATCTCCTTTTTCACCACATCTTTCATAATGGGGTTTAGCCTTCTTTGCATCTCAATGGTTGGTTTTGACCCCTCTTCCATTAAAATCTTGTGCATACAGAATGAAGGGCTAATACCTCGAATATCCGCTATAGTCCACCCAATTGCTGTTTTGAACTCTCGCAGAACCCTTAGCAGTTTTTCCTTTTGGGTATCAGTTAATTCTGTCGAAACAATCATTGGTAAGGTGTCATCTTTTCCCAAATAAGCATACTGCAGATGAGAGGGTAGTGGCTTTAATTCCAACACCGGTGGCTCTTCTATCGAGGGTTTGTACTTTTTACCTTCCGTTTCGGGCCTATCAAGGGTGTCGAATGGTTGATTGTTTTTCCGGTAAAACGATGATGTATCTAGCCATTTGATCTGCTCAATGTCCTCATCAATACCGTAGTTGTCTATTCTGAACAACATGGATTATATCGGGTCCTCTGAGTAATTGCCGCAGAACTTGTGATTAACTAATTCATCCATTAAATCCACCCGCAAACACTCACCTTTTTCCTTCGGATAAGATATCGACTTAAATACATTAAAGGTGACCTGTTGATCTTTAACTCGCATCGTCAATTCTCCTTTCTGTACGTCGATCAATGTTCTCCCCGTTGCTAAAAATGGTCGCCCGAGAATGATGGGAATTTCCTTATCTGCTTCACAATCCAAGATAACGAAATTTGCTGGGAAGATGAATTTATCCACCTTTACTAATACGTCTTCAATGATACCTCGTGGATATGTAACTAATCGATTCGCCAATAATAAACTGATATTTGTCGGTTTTGGTACCTTAAGTCCAAACTGACTGTAGACGGATAATGGCATCAAATTTATATTGGCCCCCAAATCACACAATGCTCTCCCCGAAAACTAGTTACCAATGTCGCACGGAATAGTAAAACTACCTTGGTCTTTTAACTTCGGCGGTAACTTGTTCTGGATAATGGCGTTGCATTCTTCGGTTAGCGCTACTGTTTCAAACTCACCCAATTTCCTTTTCTTTGACAACACATCCTTCATGAACTTAGCGTAGCTCGGCATTTGTTCTAAAACTTCAGCAAATGGGATGTTGATATGCAATTTTTTAAAAATATCCAGAAATCTTGAAAACTGCTTATCTAGCTTGGATTTCTGAAACCTCTATGGATACGGTATGGGCGGCATAGTGATAGGCGGTTCTGGTGTATTCTTCTCTACGATCTCATCTTTATGTTGCCCGGTTTCCACAACTTCTTCTGTTTCAGCTGTTGCTTTGTCCCCCTTTTCCTTATCCTTAATTGTTTCTTGCAACTCATTCCCAATGCGTAAAGTTACAGCCTTGCAATGCTCATTTCTGCCCAGATTTATTTCTGTATCACTAGGGAGTGTTTCTTGTGGACGGTTATTCAATGCATGTGCTATTTGCCCCACTTGATTTTCCAGATTCTTTATTGATGCACCTTGGCTTTGCATATTCAGCTCTACTTGATTCATTTTTTTGTCTTGTTCCTCGTTCCTCTTTTCAGAAGCTCTAATGAATTTTTCCAAGGCTTATTCCAAACTTGATTTCCTCTCTAGTTGTTGTTGAGTCTGATTTTGAAATCTGGATGTGTTTTGTTGTCTAGGTGCTTAAGCTAAAGCTTGATTGTTACTCCATGAAAACCCCGGATGATTTCTTTAACCTGGATTATATGCATTTTGAGTCGGATACGGTTGCGTTGAGCGATTATAGCTCCCTACGAACTGAGCTAATTTAGAATTTATGGCACATTGATCCATAGCATGACCCCCTTCACACAATTCACAAACCATCGCTACCTGCTGTGTGGATTGTGGACGCCATAATTCCATTTGCTTAGCCATTGCGGCTACTTGTGCTACTAATGCTGTCATCGCATCCACTTCAAACTTTCCCGATGTTTTCGGATGATTAGACCTAGTCATGGGCCACTGATAGTTGTTGGTGGCCATTGTCTCTAACAACTGATATGCCTAAAAAAAAACTCTTAGACATGATCGCTCCCCCTGCTGCTGCATCATTAGCCCTCGTGGACGCGTGCAAACCATCATAAAATATCCCTAATTGCATCCTCTGCGGAATTCCATGATGAGGGCACTTATGAAGCATATCCTTAAACCTTTCCCACGCCTCATATAATGATTCTGAATCAAATTATGTGAAAGTGTAAATATTGTTCCGTAGTTTTGCCGACTTTGCTGGTGGGAAGAACTTAGCTAAAATTTTTTGAGCTAAGTCGTCCCAAGTGGTGATTGAGCCAGTTGGCAAAGAGTGTAACCAACTTCACGCTTTATCTTTCAATGTAAACGGGAACATTCTCAACCTTGTAGCATCTTCTGATACATTGTTAAATTTGAAAGTGTCACAAACTTCCAAGAAACTCAAGATATGCTCATTAAGATCGTCTATCGAATTACCCCCAAACTGACATGTATTCTATAGCATCTGAATTGTTCCCGGTTTAATCTCAAAACTGTTTTCATTGATTGCTGACCTCCTAATACTCGACTGTATATCCGTGACATTCGGCATGGCGTAATCCATAAGTGATTTCTGTCGTTCCCTGCCATGTTCACGGGTATTTCCTGGTCTACTAGTTTTTCTTCCAAATGTATAACCTCACTAATCAACCGCAATTTCCGGAACTTCCTTTCGATGTCGTCTGTATACGTAAAAAGTTCCTTTTTAGCTCTTGATCTAGTGTGCATACACTCACAAGAATTCCTGCCAATTCAAGAAGGAAAATAAGTAACGTTTAAATTAAGACTGAATTGATTATAACTAATATGAAATTAATATTAATAAAGAAGTCCCCGGCAGAGGCGCCAAAAACTTGTTGGTCGATTTCGCAATCAATGAATACGTGCAAGTATACACGGTCAACAAGTAATAAAGTGATAAGATAGAGTGTCGATCCCACAAAGAATTCTAATTAATAAATTCCAACTACTAGCACTATATCAACCCAATTTTATTTAAACAACTATAAATTATGATTTTCTGAAGTATTGAAACTAAATTAAACAATTAAAGATATTACTCTAAAGTAGGCAAATAAATAAACTAAGATTTGAATGAATGACTTCAGATAAATAAGGATTAAGACTTCAATATCCCTTAATATGAACTATAACTCAATTATCCAATTATCCCAATTATTATTTCTACTGAATTGTTAACAGGAATTCTCAAATGCCAAAAGTCCCTTTTCAAGTAATCAATTGACTTCTATTTAATCCAGATTAATCTTGCAATATTACTATGCAAACAAGTGAACTAAACTCCTTCAATTCTAATTCCTTATGTGTTACATGCGGTGAACAAATATTTCCATTCAATTCACAAACCTAATTATTCAGTGTGCAAATAACTAAGTCACATGTTATCATGCCCAGTTCTAACCCTAGATGTGACGCCCCCAAAATAGGTCCATTCCATCCAACCTATTTTGAGTCGCCAAATACATGGTACAGAAACAACTACAACTTCATTAATACAATTATCGTGCAAAATACGACAACACATAAACTCTGAGTTTAAATACAAATATTGTCTTCTAGACAATATCCACACTCAAATAAGTCCTCATTACAATTATTGATACACTATTTTATAAAATAGTGAGGACTACTAAAACAACTGTCTTGAACCATTACTCCACACCCCGACTAGTTCCTGTTATATTCTCGTCTCCTGAGAAGAAAAATGAAACAAAAAGGAAAAGGGTGAGTGTGACGCCCCCAAAATTAGGTATACGTCACCCATCTTGGGTCGCCACTTACATGGTACATAAATTCAAATACAAACTTAATTATACATCTGTCGTGTAACATACGACAATACATAAACTGAGAGTTCTAATAGAAATATTGTCATTTAGACAATATCCATACTCAAGGAGTCCTCATTACATTTATTGTCACACTATTTAATGAATAGTGAGGACTACTAATGCTATCTTCGGGACCATCACTCTTTTCCCCGACTCGTCCCAGCTATATTCTCATTTCCTGAAGAGAACAGTGAAAGAAAGGGTGAGCTCAACTAGCCCAGTAAGAAATATTATAACTAAGATAATGCAGAATAAATTATCAATAGTCTTCAACAATGTTAAACCGATAAAATACAATAGACAACCAGTTTAATCTGCGGTGAATATCTGATCCATTAAAAGAGTCAAGTAGAAAATAAAGTCTACTATCTTTTAGGTTTTAAAAGGTTTTCATCAATTTTTATCACTAAGACTCGGTTTAATGAATAAACCATTATATCTAATCATCCTTGTACCACGGTCAAGGATTTTCATCAAATTATCAATGGTCATGACTATACTTAGAATCACCCCCGGTCATAATCATACCAAAAACTATCCATCACAAAGATTACAGAGCCAACGAGGACTTTTATCACATCATTTATAACAAGCCGTGATTATCTTGAATGATCCTTGGTCATAATCATACTAAGTTCATCTATGCACGTAAGCCAAAGATAACATAATATAACATGAGGATGATGACAATGACATAATAATTCAATAAAACAAGTTCACGAATTAATTTATTCAGGAATTATTAACGTCCAAATTGTCAACATGATACTGTTTTGTAGAGTAAAATTCAAGAATGATCAGCAGAATATTGAAAAGATACTAGATGAAACGCAAATATCAAGGATATTCTACTAATTTCATGGAGTATAGAAGTCAAAGTTTTAACCAACTGGGTATAATAAAGAATGGAATAACAAAAGAAATCACCATAAATGCGATAGATCGCATGTGCGGAGTTATTCCAATGAGAATAATAAATAACGGAACCGGTCCCATGTAAAACGCATGCAGACGTGATGTTCAATGAATAATAATAAAGATTTTAACCAGTCCGTGTAAAACACACGATGTGATGTTCCAAATGTAATAATAATAAAGACGGAACCAGGTCCGGTGTAAAACACACAGACAGGATGTTCCAACAGAATAATAGAAGAATGTCACCAAGTATAGGGGATTCCGCGTATACAGGTTATTCCAACAGAATAAATAAGAATGGAATAATATAAGGATTTCACCAAGTATAGGGTATTCCGCATATACAGTCATGTATAGGGTATGCCACTTTTACAAGTTATTCCAATGAAATAATAAAGAATGGAATAACAGAAGTTCTCTTTATGAAAAAAAAAATAACACCCCTTACGAGTACAACAAATAATATTCCCTACCTTAGAAGAGTTGAATATTGGAAAAGTGAAGTAGCAAAATACTTTTCTTCTTTCTCTCTATAGTTTCTCTCTCTAGAGTTTCAGTGAATTCGTAAGAAATAATGAAGGAATGAGCTTTCTATTTATAGAAAAAGCGAGGGTGGCTCTTGGTGTTAACGAAGGGTCAAAATGACTCTTGGTAATATTGAAGAGACAACTACTATTTCATGAAGGGTAATTAACCCTTGGAACAATCAAGAGGCGCTTTAACTCTTGGTAATATTGAAGGACAACTATTATTTGCGAAGGGTAATTACTATTAGCGAAGGTAATTAGTATTGACGAAGGTAATTACTATTGAAGAAGGTAATTACTATTGACGAAGGTAAATACTATTGAAGAAGATAATTACTATTCACAAAGGTAATTACTATTGACGAAGGTAAATACTATTGACGAAGGTAAATACTATTGACGAAGGTAATTACTATTCACAAAGGTAATTACTATTCACAAAGGTAATTACTATTATTTGAAGGACTCTTAGATGATGACATATGGGCCCCCCATAAAATAATCAAACTTACCACAAACGTCTCATAATAGACTCTTTATATTCATCAAGGATTGAATAAATATTACCACAAATCATTTTATTTTTAATCAACACATATTTAATCTTTCAACAATTATTAATCATTTATAACTTGTCGCCCTCAATTAATAATTTAATACTATAACATATTATACGTATGATCTTTGTGACAATAATTGAATCAATAATATAAGAGATATGATGCAACAATTACTATAGCAATAATTGAGCATAGGTTGTGACTTTTCACGTAAGCATCAATAATCAATATCGTGTCTTCTTATCAACTACGCCAGACATTCTTGTACTTTTACTACTAACCGGGTAGTTTAACGGTTTTGACGGTAACACCTCTGCCGTTATTTTTATAGAAAAATAATTTTGTCGCTTTCTAACTACGACAATATTTCCGTTATTAGGGTCCACTTAATGATTGAGTAGTCGTATTTAATATTTCCCCGACAAAAAAGAATATTCCCAACCAAACGAATATTTTATAACAACTTGCTTACTTTGCAAAATTTATAAATATTACCCACAACTATAACATTATATCAAATTTATTCCATAATATTCAAAAATAATATTTATAAAAAAATTCATCTTTATTTATAAAAGTTGGGTCTTACAACCTCCCTTCTTATGAAATTTAAGCCTCGAAATTAGAATGCGATACTGATATGATAAAGAGGTGAGGATACCTTGAATACCTTTATCGTTAAAATATTAAATTCATCTTCGCAATCCCAATTTAAAGATATTCATTAACAATTCATCTTTGCACTACAGCCAAAGATATACAATTCGTAAAACCAATAATCTTTGACGCACTTAATAGTATCGTGACCACGAATTATCCATGCACCTTCGCCGAGGATATTCAGATTTTTTCAATCTGATCATGATTATACCGAATAATCCTTAGTCATAATCATACCAAGTCTATCAATGCACTACTACTAAAGATGACTTTTACCACATCCATGAATTAATATTTCATTCACGAGACTCCTACCAATATTTAATCCATATCATCGAATCATCCACGCACTACGGGCCAGGATATTCATTAGTATCACGACCACGAATTATCCATGCACTACTACCAAAGATAATCGTGTATTCATTAGTATCACGACCACAAATTATCCATGCACTACTACCGAAGATAATCATGTATTCATTAGTATCACAACCACAAATTATCCATGTACTACTACCAAAGATAATCGTGTATTCATTAGTATCACGACCACAAATTATCCATACACTACTACGAAAGATAATCGTGTTTTCAATTACGGTTATGATTATCTTAAACAATCCCAGTCATAATCATACCAAGTCCATCTATTCACGTAAAGCCACGGATGACTTTCAACACAATATAAGCATGAGGATAATGATATAAAGAATCAATCAAATGAGATAAAGAATAAATATTAAACATTTATAATATAATTTATCCAGATTTCAAGAATATCCCCATGTTATCAATCACTTAATAATCTCATAATCTAATATCATTAATATTATAACAATATTTTAATCACTTCTTAAATTTATAAACAATTTATCTCAATTGTTTACGCTTTACCATATAATGCATTTAATCATTCAAAATGTCATACTCATAAGATATCATCACCAACTATCAAATCCTCATCAAAAAATATGCATATACTACATATAGGATTCTCTAGCCATAAAATCCTATTTTCAACTTTGTTACTTCACATAACATATTTAACTCATATGTTAAGTAACTAAACTATTTTCATGAAAATACCAAATCAGTCCCAAAATATTTCTTTTTAAGGGATTTACCATAATATAGTTCCATGATGAAAATATATTTTTCTCGAATTTTTAAAATTCATTTACTATTTTTCAAAATCAATTTCTAATTAATTCCTTAAGAAATTAGCTACCTCAAGTTTAACTCCAAAATTCCCAAATCTTGGCAGGACCTTACACATATTAATGTGAGCCTCCAATTTAAATTTCATGGTCATCGGAGTTATAGAACTCCAGTTATAGCATTTTTTTTCAAAAAACCTAAATATTGAAATGGTCATAACTTGTTCATTTTAAGTCAGAATGGGCTCATTTTTGGACAGGAGGTACTTTATAACATATATTTTCATGTCCCAAAAGGCCAGAAGTTTTCACATAAATTTAGTGGCCGAAACAGCCCCTTAAAGTTTCTGGGCAGTAGCGTTTTTGTAATTTGCAGCTTTGGACTCTTTTGCTAATTTCAGTCCACACGAAAATCTACAGCACCTTTTCCAGTGATTCCACTTGGATAAGATACAAACTCATAGATCTAACTCTAGGACTTGACCACACTCAAAAATTCAAAATATAATAGAAGATATGGTCAATTGAATTTCATGTTACGTTTTTTACCAAAATCTGATTTTTCAACCCTTTGTGATTTCTAAGAAACTTTCATGTTTTCACATAATAACCACATAACTCATCATAACACTTACTAATACTTCATATACCCATGATTTTCATTATTCCAATGCTTTTATTATGACTTTCATCATAATCCTCGTAAACAGATCCTTTTAGTTGAAGAAATATTTGAGGGTTTAAGAAATGGGTTTTTGTCTTTGGGGTCGATACAAAATTCGATTTCACGCTCTAGGGTAGGCTAGAAATCTTCAAGAATACGTCAAGAAATTTATTAATGATAGAAATATCATTCAAAATCGCTACTCTTATCCAAGACTTGGATAATACGTTACATTGATACTAACCTGTGACTTCATCCTTTAACCTGATAGCACCTCACAATGATACCTTACATAAAGATATAGTCAAAAAAAGCTGTTTTAGAAATTAGAATCTTTGGAAAGTGCTCAAGAAACCTTCGTTACATGGGAGGCCATGCTTTTAGGTTATGGTAGATATCATATAGGCCACGAAATTATCCTTGGTTGACCCAATGAGACCCCAAAGAAAAATGAGAAGATTACTATCATATTCTTCCCAATGGTGAGTCTTCTCTTGACATATCATTATCTCCATTGTCTCTAATTGGGTATTATACTCCAAACAAACACCAAGATTATATAGGTAGTGTTTGTAAATATACTCAACAAGTGGATGAGCCAACCATGTCTTATGATGACACGAGGTTGTATGCCGTTAGACATCTTGTATGATAGTGGCAAAACACCCTTCCAAGTTAAATTCACCTCACCCTCAACATCTATAGACCACCATTCTATTCCTCGCTTATCCCCACTCTGACCCATTTACACTTTTATTACACGAAAGGAATGTGAAACAAAAGGGTTAATTAATATATCAAATATTATCCCTATACTCCGACGTGACCATTTAAATAACAAATAAACTTAGGTAGGTCATACTAGCGAAAAATTCCCGTCTCTCCCCTCCTAGTTCTTATCTCAGCATCTTAGCCGGGGATTATATCCTAAGCTACGATACCAACTATGGCGCCCCCAAAATTAGGTATCGTCACCCATCTTGGGTCGCCACTTACATGGTACATAAATTCAAATACAAACTTAATTATACATCCGTAGGTAAACATACGACAATACATAAACCGAGAGTTCTAATAGAAATATTGTCATTTAGACAATATCCATACTCAAGAGTCCTCATTACATTTATTGTCACACTATTTAACGAATAGTGAGGACTACTAATGCTATCTTGGGACCATCACTCTTTTCCCAGACTCGTCCCATATATTCTCATTTCACGAAGAAACGGTGAAAAGAAAGGTGAGAGCTCAACTAGCCCAAGAAGAAATATTATAACTAAGATAATGCGAATAAATTATCAATAGTCTTCAACAATGTTAAACCGATAAAATACAATAGACAACCGTTTAATCTGCAGTGAATATCTGATCCATTAAAAGAGTCAGTAGAAAATAAAGTCTACTATCTTTTAGGTTTTAAAAGGTTTTCATCAATTTTTATCACTAAGACTCGGTTTAATGAATAAACCACAATATCTAATCATCCCCGTACCACGGTCAAGGATTTTCATCAAATTATCAATGGTCAAATGACTATCTTAGAATCACCCCAGGTCATAATCATACCAAAACTATCCATCACAAAGATTACGAATACCGAGGACTTTTATCACATCATTTATAACAAGCCATGATTATCTGAAGAATGATCCACGGTCATAATCATACTAAGTTCATCTATGCACGTAAGCGAAAGATAACATAATATAACATGAGGATGATGATGATGACATAATAATTCAATAAAACAAGTTCACGAATTAATTTATTCGGGGAATTATTAACGTCCAAATTGTCAACATGATCTTTGTTTTGTAGAGTAAAATTCAAGAATGATCGGCGAATATTGAAAAGATCTTTGGATGAAACGCAAATATCAAGGATATTCTACTAATTTCATGGAGTATAAAGTCAAAGTTTTAACTTATTTGGGTATAATAAAGAATGGAATAACAAAAGAAATCACCGTAAATGCGATAGGCCTTGCAGCAGGTTATTCCAACGAGAATAATAAATAACGGAACCGGTCCCACGTAAAAGCGCATGCAGACGGGATGTTCCAATGAATAATAATAAAAGATTTTAACCAGTCCTGTAAACACACAGACGGATGTTCCAATGTAATAATAGAAGAATGTCACCAAGTATAGGGGATTCCACGTATACAAGTTATTCCAATGTAATAAATAAGAATGGAATAATATAATGATTTCACCAAGTATAGGGTATTCCAGCGTATATACAGTGTCATGTATAGGGTATGCCACTTTTACAAAGTTATTCCAATGAATAATAAAGAATGGAATAACAGAAGTTCTCTTCGAAAAAAAAAAATAACACCCCTTACGAGTACAACAAATAATATTCCCTACCTTAGAAGAGCTGAATATTGGAAAAGTGAAGTAGCAAAATACTTTTCTTCTTTCTCTCTATAGTTTCTCTCTAGAGTTTCAAATGAATTAAATAAGAAATAATGAAGGAATGAGCTTTCTATTTATAGAAAAAGCGAGGGTGGCTCTTGGTCTTAACGAAGGGTCAAAATGACTCTTGGTAATATTGAAGAGACAACTACTATTTGAAGAAGGGTAATTAACCCTTGGAACAATCAAGAGGCGATTAACTCTTGGTAATATTGAAGGACAACTATTATTTGCGAAGAAGGGTAATTACTATTGACGAAGGTAATTACTATTGACGAAGGTAATTACTATTGAAGAAGGTAATTACTATTGACGAAGGTAAATACTATTGAAGAAGATAATTACTATTCACAAAGGTAATTACTATTGACGAAGGTAAATACTATTGACGAAGGTAAATACTATTGACGAAGGTAATTACTATTCACAATGGTAATTACTATTCACAAAGGTAATTACTATCACGAAGGGACTCTTAGATGATGACATATATGGCCCCCCATAAAATAATCAAACTTACCACAAACGTCTCATAATGAGACTCTTTATATACATCAAGGATTGAATAAATATTACCACAAATCATTTTATTTTTAATCAACACATATTTAATCTTTCAACAATTATTAATCATTTATAACTTGTCGTCTCAATTAATAATTTAATACTATAACATATTATACAGATGATACTGTGACAATAATTGAATCAATAATATAAGAGATATGATGCAGCAATTACTGTAGCAATAATTGAGCATAGCTGAGTGACTTCTCACGTAAGCATCAATAATCAATATCGTGTGCTACTATCTGAACTACGTATTCTTCGTACTTTTACTACTAGGGTAGTTCAACAGTTTTAACGGTAACACCTCTGCCGTTATTTTTTATAGAAAAATAATTTTGTCGTTTTCTAACTACGACAATACTTCCGTTGTGGGGTCCACCAATGATTGAGTCGTCGTACGAATATTCCCCGACAAAAAGAATATTCCCCGACCAAACGAATATTTTATAACAACTTGCTTACTTTGCAAAATTTATAAATATTACCCACAACTATAACATTATATCAAATTTATTCCATAATATTCAAAAATAATATTTATAAAAAAAATTCATCTTTATTTATAAAAGTTGGGGTCTTACAGTGAGCTCAACTAGCCCAGTAAAGAATATTATGACTAAGATAATGTACAACAAATTATCCTTAGTCTTGAACAGGGAAAAATCGATAGAATACAATAAATAACAAGTTTTAGATCAACAATGCAATGATGGAAACAACAATTCATTAGAAGAGTTAAGTAGAGAATGAAATCTACTATCATCTATGAATTTAAAAGTCCATCATCGATATTTTATCCTCCGTAACATCAATCAATATACATCATAAATCAAATAGTCATCTTTGCACTATACGACAAAGATATTCATCTATCGGTCATGTTCATCTCAACACATGTTCATCTTTTACTTTACGAAGCAAAGATATTCATCAGAAATCATTCATCTTTGCACTACAGGCCAAAGATATTCAGTTATATCATCATTCATCTTTGCACTACGGGCCAAAGATATTCATCATAAAATCATTCATCTTTGCACTACGAGCCAAAGATATTCAGTTATATCATCATTTAGGACTGAGGATGATGAAAAATATTTTAAAGAAAACGAATCCAGTGAAACAAAAGAACAAATATTAAGGATTCGTACTTTAAACAATCCAAGTTCAAAAATACTTCATAAATAACGGTGGAGTAAAATTCAAGAATGATCAAAACATAGATCCAATCAAAGATAGGAATCATAATGAATAATCTTGAACACAAAAAGAAAATTTAATTTTTCGTGAATAATGTAATAAATGATTCGTGAATAGTCTTGAGATATCGTGAATAGTCTTGTATCGTGAATAGTAACTCAGAGCACTAAAAGATAGAAATTTCACAAAAACATCATCATTGCTTCGTGAATAGTACTCATGAATAGTAACTTCGTGAATAAGAACTCATGAATAGTAACTCATGAATAATAGTAACCCCGACATGAAAAGTTCCAAATTTGATAAAAATTCGGACCAATATTTGACGATAATGATATTGAAGAAATAATATCATTTACTGAAGAAAATAACATCCACTTACCTCGAAAAGGATAAGACTTACATTTGGAATCTTTGGATATAGTCTTTGAAAAAACTTGCATGAGTATAACAATACTCAAAGTACTAAAATACTCAAAAAAAAATATACTCGATATTATAGAGAGAGAGATAGAGAGAGAGAGAAAGAGAGAGAAGATTTCAGTTTCTGGTGTGATTTTCAATTCTAACCTAAGCACCCTATTTATAGGAAATTGCTTAGAACACCAAAACAGAAAATTTATTAAAATAATTTTATTTAATAAAAATTCAAGCCCACCACCCAAGAATTTAAATTTCAGCATTTCACACATGCTAACCTTCTTGAAAAAAAATAAGAACAAACGTTTTTCATAAAATAAATAATTAAAACTTCTAAAAATCAATTATTTCAGAACTTCAATAATTCATAATAAATAGTCCTTTTATCAGAAAATTCGAATCTCGCGATTTTTTATAGGAAATTCAATTTTCTACAACTTTGCAGAAGAAAGTTTTTCCAAATTCCAAACAGAAATTGACCGAAATCCACATACGGACAATTTTATAGGCTATAATCAAATGTCAGTCAAGAAATGGGTCCACCAACATGTTTAACATGTTTTAAATAACTTTTGCAACAAAAATATTCTTCCTCCTCATATACTCATATATCCCACATTCATTGTAAAAATATCACCATTATTATATTATAATAATATAATAAAATATTATTTTATCGTAAAAGATAAAATATCAATTTTAACAATTGTCACTTTTAAAATTTTCTCCATCTATATTCATATAAAATCAATATTTTTCTCATCATATAAATTAATAATTAATTATTCACAAATAATATTACAAAATCACAATCTTTGGCAACCACATTGCTTCCTGGAAAGAGGGCTTTCCAATAAGAATTTCTCCTTCTCTTGGCCAAGCAATTAGGTGACCAAACCTCTCCTTAGATGAACTTTCTAGACATTGCCAATAATGTTTTCTAATAATATTATTCGATAATATGAATTATTGCTTCGATAATGGAAAATACCGTGTAGTGACAATTATTGAAACAACGATAATATAAAAATCAACGAAGCAATTATTGAATCAATAAAATAAAATCTTGAATAAAGAATTCTCGTAACAATTATTGAGTAGTGCCTTCTTACGTAAGAATCAATAATTGGTGCAATACCATGTCTTCTTGTGCAACAACGCCAGACATCGTGTTTTTTAACCACCGGGTATTCCAACAAGATAATACTTGATGAATAACTGCATTTATTATTTATAAACAACTTATACTTGTCGTTTCTTCATCCAATCGCTTTCCATTATGGGGCTCACACAAATTTCGCTCAAATCGCATGCGAATATTCCCCGACAGTAAGAATATTCCACGACCAAACGAATATTCCCCGACAACAATGAAAAATTATAACCACTTGCTTATTTAAAATATTTGCGCATTTTACCCATAACTAACCACATTAATCAAATCAACCCTTACTATTTCAAAATGATAAATAGAGGAAATTAAATTTCATTTATTAATAATTTGGGGTCTTACACTAGAATTCCTCTTTTAATTCCTTCTAGAGTAACAAGGTAATTATTGGCCAAATAATTAATCAATACATGCAATGCAAGATAAACAATTCACTTCAACATAAATAATTAGAATAAATTGAATAACTAATTTATAGACATAAAAGGTTTAATTGAAATCTTAATTAAAGAATTAGTTCATAACGGAAATAAAAACCAACAATCTTTTGCAAATCATCCTTAAAGAATTACACAAATTGAAAGAATGAAGAAGAAGAAAACTCTATGTGAAAATCTTCAAAGCTCCTCTTGACTCCTTGCTCAGCCTCCAATTGTGTATAATTAGATTCCTAATTTCAGCACTCAACTTATTTTTATAGCTTCCCACAATCCTAATCCAATTAGGCTTCAAACAACCTCCAATTGAGTGGTCAAACGACAAGTCAACGCGTCCCGTCGGCACTACGAAGGCCAGTAGCCCCGTGATTACCGGATTAAGATGATTATAAGCCCAAATACCAGCCTTCCGAAATTTACCATTTTACCATTTTTTTAGCTTAAAATCTCCCGTTCGTTCCCACAGTCCCAAATCTGCAAAACAAAACTTAAACACGGTAAAAATGCTACTAAAAGACTCGAGAATACACAAATTTAAGCTCAAGTATATCCGATTCATGGGTATATCACCCAGTCATCAGGGACCAACAAGAGCAGCAGAATGTTGACCGTACCGTTCAGACGGTTCAAACGGATCCCCCCGTGCAGCCTACTTTAAATCAGCCACCAAGGCACGTCATTGATGTAATAACCGGTGGGACAGCAGGGAAATTGGTAGGGAAGAAGAGGAGATGATATCTAGACTCGGTCATGTCCGTGGCGGGTGCTCCCCCGAAGATCGACAGACCATTTCCAGGGACTGTTATATCCTTCACCGATGCAGATTATCCTTCGGAGCCCATCAAGCCTCATAAAGGAGCACTGGTGATCACTATGCAAGTAGGCTCGGTGGATGTAAAGCGTATGATGATAGACAACGGATCTTCTGTGGATATTCTGTATGCCCATGCTTATCAGAGGATGCATCTTGATGGGCGAAAAGAAGAGGGTTGGGCGGAGGCTCCCTATAACTTCAAAGAACCATTCGAATCAAAGTGGCAGGAACTATTGAGCTACCGGTCATCTTCGATACTGCTCCACAACAGGTAGAAATAACATGTAAATTTTATGTTGTGCATGTAGATTCGGCCTACAACGCCATACTGGGACGACCTACCTTGACTGCTCTCCAAGCAGTGACTTCCATCCCTCACTTTAAGATCAAGTTCCCAATAGCACACGGAGTTGGAGAGGTGGCAGGGGACTTGGATCTGGCCCGACGTTGTTATCGGAACGCTGTTATTTCCTCGGGAGTAGGGGTCAACAAGCAGAAGCAAACCATGACAATTGAGATTGAGCCCTTCATTGAAAGTAGTTCAAAGCCGTTGGTTATTCCTGCAGGAGAGACGGAGGAGATCGAGCTAGTCCCGGGGAAGAAAGATAAAATAGTGAAGATAGGTTCGGGTTTGCCGGAACCTCACCGGACAAACCTTGTGGAACTTCTTCGCTGCTATGCGGACATATTTGCATGGGAGCCACAAGATATGTCTGGAATCAACAGAAAGATTGCCGAGCATCGACTGGATGTGGATCCCTCAAAGAAGTCAGTTCGGCAGAAAAGGCGAATCTTTGCACCTCAGTGTCAGAGGATCATTGATGAGGAGATCGCGAAGCTGATATCTGCTGATTTCATCTTTGAGATCGATTATCCGGAATGGATGGAGAATGTAGTGCTAGTGTAGAAGTAGAATGGAAAATGGCGAGTTTGCATCGACTACATCGACCTGAATAAAGCATGCCCGAAGGACTTCTACCCTCATTGATCAACTTATTGATGCGACCTCGGGGTATGCACTACTAAGCTTTATGGATGCTTTTTCAGGTTATCATCAAATATCTATGTACAAAGAGGACATTCCGAAGACAGCATTCATCACACACCGTTCGGTGTACGCATATAAGAAGATGACCTTCGACCTGATAAATACTGGAGCAACTTACCAGAGAATGATGAACTTTGTCTTCCAGAAGCAACTTGGAAGGAACATAGAGGTGTATGTGGATGACATGATCGTTAAAAGCATGATTGCTCAGAAGCATCTGGATGATCTAGAGGAATGCTTTCAGACAGTCCGTCATCACAAATTGAGGCTCAATCCCACAAAATGTACCTTCGGACTCGGTGCAGAGAAGTTCCTGGTTATCTGGTCAGTCAAAGGGGCATTGAGGCCAATTCGGAGAAGATCCAGGCTATTCTAAACATGAAGACTCCTCAATCATTCAAAGACGTTCAGCGTCTGACTGGTAGGATTGCAGCTTTGAGGAGGTTTGTGTCCAAGTCAGCAGAGAGATGCTTGCCATTCTTTGATACATTAAAGGGACCGAAGAACGCGAAGACGTTCCAGTGGACTTCGGAGTGTGAAGACGCCTTCAAACGCATAAAGACATATCTGTCTTCGGCTCCTCTATTGGTGAAACCTGCTCTTGCCGAGACTTTGTACTTATATCTAGCAGCTAGCCTGTTGGCAGTGGGAGCTGTTCTGGTTCGGGAAGTAGGTGGGAAGCAGCATCCGGTTTATTATGTCAGTCATGTCCTAAGAGATGCTGAAACCAGGTACCCAAATATTGAAAATTTTGCCTTTGCTTTGATAATTGCTAGTCGAAAGCTTCGGCAATATTTTCAAGGTCGGCTCCTAGTCGTCTACATGGATCAACCATTGAAGAAGGTGATGAGCAAGCCAGAAGTTTCAGGGAGATTAGCAGCATGGACTATGGAATTATCCCAATTTTTTTATTGAATATCACCCCCGAACTGCTATCAAAGGTCAAGCCTTAGCCAATTTCATGGTGGAGTGTTCGTTCTCAAGCGCGAATCTTTGAGTGCCGGTCGAAACATCCGATCGAGCGTTTCGATTCTTCAAAGACCTGTCGAAATTCATGGACGTTGTATGCAGATGGATCTTCTACCGCGGATGTCAGTGGAGCAGGGATTATTTTGACAAGTCCAGAGGGATTCAAGGTGTAGCAGGCCATCAGATTTGGGTTCAGAGCAACGAACAACGAGGCCAAATATGAAGCAGTGCTGGCAGGAGTTCGACTGGCAAAAAGTCTAGAAGTTCAGAAGTTGATCATCTACAGTGACTCTCAGCTTGTCATCAAGCAACTATCGGGAGATTATGAAGCTCGGGGGACGAGAATGGTCAAGTATTTGGCAGAGTTGAAAGACCGACTTCAGTATTTCGTCTCTTATGAGTTTCAGGGCATAGAACGTAACAACAATTCCATTACCGATGCATTGTCAAAGCTGGCCACTACGGATGCTGTTGTTTTCAATGGGTCAGTTTATTTGGAGGTTTTGCAGCGGCCGAGTATCCCGCACGAAGCGGTGATGTGCATTGAGCGGTCTAACTGTTGGATGACTCCCTACATTGAATATCTGACAGATGGCGTCCTTCCTTCGGATCACATGCTGGCAAAGAAGATCAAGTACAAGAGTGTCAACTTCGTTCTTATTGATGGGGATCTTTATCGAAGGGCATTTTCATCACCATTGTTGAAATGTCTGGTTCCGTCTAAGGCTGAGTATGCTCTTCTGGAGGTTCACGAAGGTATTTGTGGCGACCATATGGCTGCTAATTCATTAGCTTACAAAGTACTTCGGCAGGGGTACTACTGGCCTACGATCTTCAAGGAAGCTACAGAGTATGTGAAGAAGTATGAGAAGTGTCAGCTCAACAGTCTGATCCCACATCATCCACCAGAAGAGCTATACTAGATATTATCTCCTATACCCTTTCATTGCCTGGGGGGTAGATATCTTGGGGTCCGATTCTTCAAAGCTAAAGGTCAGGTCAGTTTTGTTATAATTGCCATAGATTATATGACCAAATGGGTAGAAGCGAAGCCACTTCGGTTGATAACGGAACAAGAGTGCTTGAAATTCATGAAGGAGTCAGTAGTGTTTCGTTTTGGAATTCCCAAAGTGGTGATATCGGACAACGGACGCCAGTTTGTGGGATCAAAATTTGAAGGATTTCTGAAAGAGCTGGGAGTTCAGCACAAGAAGACTTCGGTGGCTCATCCACAGTCGAACGGGCAGGTCGAAGTGACCAACAGAACGCTGCTAAACGGGATCAAGCGCAGATTGGACGAAGCTAAAGAAAGATGGCCAGAGGAACTTCTAAGCGTGTTATGGGCTTACCGGACTACACCGAGGACTACAACAGGGGATTCACCTTTCAGATTGGCCTATGGTACTGATGCCTTAGTCCCAGTTGAAATTGGATCTCCAAGTCTTCGGGTCACTCAGTTTAAAGAGATCTACAACGATGAAGGACTGAAGGTCAACTTCGATCTGTTGGAAGAAGTCAGAAAGGTGGCTTTGATCAAGTTAGCAGCCTATCAACGGAGAGTAGCCAAGCATTACAATAAGGGGGTAAAGCTTCGTAGATTTGAAGTGAGAAACTTCGTCCTCAGAGAAGTCGAAGCATCTACGCCACAGAACATGGAAAAGCTGATGTCGAACTGGGAAGGGCCGTATGAGGTAATTGAAGTACCAAAGCCTGGAACTTACCGGTTGAAGGCATTGGACGGATCAGAGATCAAGAATATGTGGCATGCTGGCAGGCTTCAAAAATACTTTCAATAGAGATCGAGTTAGTTTATCGGTAGTCTGTAAATGGTGGTTCATCATCAATAAAAGATTCACTTTTCCATAAATTGATCTTCTTTCTATTGGTCTTAAATTCATAGCGGTGTAAGGAGGACGGGGAGGACTCGCTGACCATTCGATGGTAGCCTTTTTGGCAGGAGTGTCCTCATGGGTTTGATTTATCACGAGTGGTAAACAAATTCCACAATCCTTTTAATTTTGCTTTGCCGCGAGTGGTAAACAAAATGCACTGAAGTAAGGAGGTTAGGGGGGACTCGCTGGCCATTCGATGGTAGCCTTATTGTTAGGTGTGTCCTTATGAATTTGTTCTACTGCGAGTGGTAAACAAATTCCATGGTCCTTATAAAATTGTTCTACCCCGAGTGGTAAACAAATGTCCTTATATACTTGTTCTACCCCGAGTGGTAAACAAGATCTTGATGGTGCAAGGAGGATCAGCCGAATTCACCTTATACATGACCTGCCTCACACTTCGGAAACGATAAGTATACATTACTTTATTTTGTTCAAGTGTTGAGTTCGGTCCATTCAGTTCAATTCATTTCTTAACTTAACTGATTATATGCCTTAATTGATTCATAATCTAAGTTAAGTTCATTCAAGTCCATTAATGATGAATTATTGACAAGAAACAAATTAAGCAGAAATCATGAAAAAGAAAGCTGAAATATCATTAATAGTTAAACGATCACATACACAGAAAACAAAAGTTTTTTACATAAATTCTAACATCAAAAAGCAGTAAGACCCTGTTCAAGCACCACCCTCGTCTTCAGAGTCAAGAAGGGCTGGGTCTAATTGAGCTACAACCAGCTTTTCCTTACCTCGATCTCAGCAGACTTCGTACCCTTCAGAGTATACCTTCAAAATTTATGCATTGAGCTCATCGGATGTACGATAGTCCGTCTGTATCTGCTTACGCAGCTCTTCAGTCAAAGGAGGACCTCGCTCCTTAAGTGCTTTTATCTTGCCATGAAGTTTATGACGTGTGGCTCTATGTGTTTTATTATCGTCCCGAGCCTTCGTCTGAACTTCATCAAGTTATATCGCCAAGCTTCGATGGGCTGTGACTAGTCCTTCATTCTTAGTCTTCAGAGCCACATTCTCTCCAACCAGTTCATATCGGTTAGAGACTGCTGGATGGCCTTAGTCTCTTTCAGTTCTTCCTTGGTTGACTCCAGTTCATCATTGGATTCCCTCAGACCCTCTTTTGTTTGGGTCAGTTCCCTCCGAAGGCCTTCATTGGTATGAAGAACACTTTCGTGTTCACTTCTCTCCCGAGCCAATAACGCCTTCAACATATTACTTTCCCTTCTCATAGCCTCCTCTTCGGCCTCAGCATTTACATGTCTGGGACGTAAACGCCCGAAGACCGCATTTGCCTGCATATATTCAACAGTATCCAATCAGTTTCAGATACTTAAACAAGAAAAAAAATGTATAAACCAAGAAAACTGTCACTTACCTTCGCCAAATAGCTCATGCCTTCATCAAGCAAGTCCCCGTTCGAATGGTTACCAAATCGGTGATCGTCGGTTTCCCAAACGAAGGTATCAAAGAGCTGAAAGGGGAAATTGGCGTTGAACCGAGGCCACATGGTCGGTGTTCCCATTGCATCATTCTGAAATTCTTGTGATGAAGGCCTTGGGGGGGAAGGCATGGGTTGGTCACGAGTTGGAGAAGGGTCCATATATATTATCGGGGGATGGAGATCAGACTGGAGTGGGGTCGCGAATTGGTGAAGGTACAGGTGTTAAGCTTGGTTGGCTGTCAGATGGTTGCTTTCTCTTCCGGGATAGTGTTGGGGCAGGTTCGATTTGCTCCTCTTCATCAGAAACTTGTATTTCCACAGGAATGGCAGGGGGCAGACCAGCTGAGGATGAAGACACCCTGAGTTCGTCGGTGGTCAACGGGGTGACCTTGGTTCTTAACTTCTTAACTCGAAGAAGGTTTTTTCGATCATGAACAGGCAGATCGAGCAAACCTCCTCGAGGGGGGCCTGAATTGGTGATTAGTTCAGTTTCTGGGTTGGGTTCAGAAGAGGTTGGAATGGGGGTTGATCGAGGCTTTCGGATGGCCCTCTTCTTCCGGTGAGGTTGAAGAGTCTCTTCTGATAGGGGAGATTCATAGGGTTCTGGTTCGTTTATTTGAGGTTCATCAGTGTGTGCTTCAGGGGTAGGATTACCTTCAGGTACAGTTTCTAGTAGTGGGATTTCGGCAGCTTCCGAAGATTTTCCAGATAGAAAATCTTTAAATTCCTTTACTTCTGAAGAACTCGGTCTGATCAGAGATACTGCATAAAGTAAACAGTCCTATGTTAGAATTCGCATCATATAAATCTCCAAATTTATGTACATATAAGATAGATTAATACTTACATTTGTGGTCGTATAACCACGCCTGCTTGGAAAGAAGTCCGTAGTTCCATTCCTCCTTCGGGAAATTGTCAAAAAGTTCTAACATTTTGGCCTCACGTTCTTTAGGAATGTCTTCGAAGTCAGTAGAAATCTTCTCATCAGTGGCCCAGTTCGGTAAAGAGGTGATTTCAGGTCCCTTGACGAAAAACCACTCCTCATGCCATCCCCTATTGCTCGAAGGAGTGTTTACCAACGAATGTCTCTCGAACTTCTCTCTTGTCTTCGAAGAATACTTGCTTATGGCCTTAAATCCTTTCTCTCTGGACTGGCCGATCTTGTATACGGTGAAGAAGAAGTCGAGTATAGGTTCGACACCTAGCTCGTGGCAAAAAGCAATGAATGCTAGGATATGAATGTAAGAGTTTGGCACCAATTGGGCAAACCCAACACCCAGAAACCCTAAGATAGTCACTATGAAAGCATAGAGAGGGAACCGAACCCCCTTCTCCAAGATGGTCACCGGAACAGCCATCCATCCTTCAGGACGTTGATACATTCGTTCTTCAGACCGGGGAGCTCTCACCAGATGGGTATCCGGAATGTGACAACGAGTTCGAATCCTTTTCAAATCGATCTCTGTAACTGCCGACGGAGTATTGGCATGTGCATATCGCTCCTTACTTCTGAAGAATGCAGAAGGGTTAGGGAGGGGTTTTGTTGTTGGATTCTTACTTGGGGTCGCGGCCTTGGGGTTTGAGCTTGATGCCTCTTTATCGGGGCTTGGATTCGGTGGGACGGTGTTAATTGGGGTCACGCGGAGAGGAGAGTTCTGGTTTGAATTGAGGACCACCATTGTTGAGGTTTTGCAGAGAAGGGAAGAAAAGCTCTGGAGAGAAGAAGAGAGCTCAAAGGTCCGAAATTCAAATTGGCAGGTAAAACTGTCAGATTTGGTAAAGTTTATCTTTTATACTGACGGTTACACGGTACACGAGGGTGGCACATTTAATTGATAGTCATAATCACGAATTTGAAAGGGTGGCGTTCGGGCTAAGTCTCAAGCATTTAGCAGATTGGGCCCTTCAATTGGACTTCCGGTTTTAATCCATCTTTTCAGTTTTATTTTTATTTTTATCCTTCACCGGTTGGGCTTTGGCAAGTTTCGTTTTGGGGCCTATTTCAACCCTATCAAATCCTATAATATCATGGACCATTTATAGTTTTCTATTAAATATCCTATTTAATAAAAAACTAGAGAAGCGATGTTGGTCGTGATATTTCACTTATTGGTAGAATGGATTGGACTCTTTATTTGGTTAGTCCATTGGGTCTTTACTATTGGGTCCCAAGGTATTGGGCCTAGTCATTTATCTTATTCTGTTGGGTCCTTACAAGATCGGCCTAGGATCGGTTGGGTTGAATTCCACTAGATCTTTTAATATCTCTGTCTTTGACTTGTAATGATGAAGAAAAGGAAGGCTGTTGACCAAAAGTCTGCAAATCATTAATGTGGATGAGATTATAGCCGGCCGGCAGCATACACAATGGAGGAAAAAGTTGACAGCCTGCATGCAGTCGGCAGAGATCATTGAGGAGTGGGGGCTGTGTTAGACGGTAGTGGGTGGCACGGTAAACCGGGCAAGAGAGTATAACCTAGCAAGGATGTCTTCAAGAAAAAGGTACACACATACAACTGAGATTTTTATCTCTCTCAATACACTAGATATTTTATTCTCCATTGTTAACCTGATGATCGCTCAGATCGACTCTCACGCTTTGAAGTATCCCTGACGCAATTGAAGCCGTCAAGCTTTTGGTGTTGATTGTATTTAGTGTACAGGATCAGAGCGTCTTACGTGATTGAAACGTTGGAGAAGATCTTGACGTTAACAATTAATATCAAGATATATGAAGTATATAATAAATCAGATGGGAAGACCGACAATATTCGGGGTGGTCGGAGCCGTCGAAGGATACCAGAGGTGTAAAGAATGAGAGCCGGAATAAAGAAGAAGATAACCGAAAAGAGGTAAACATGGGAGGGTTAGGGGTTTTAGAGAGAGAATTGGGGAGATTATATCTTAATCTTACCTTCAAAGGATTCTCCATTCTCCATTCTCCATTCTCCATTCTCCATTCTCCATATTTATAGGTATGTCACGTGCACGGGGCTTGCGTCCAGTGGTGACGTGAATTCATCTTATTGGTTTGGATCATGAGCTCACATGTATGGAATGGACTTACGCGTGTTTGATTACATTTGATTATTTGAATGTCTTTTAACAGATATGTCTCCTGATTCCGTCAGAAATTAAATTTGTTTAGTAATTTTTTTTTATGTCTTAACGCATCTTAATTAATAAAATATAAATCTAAATCTAAACTATGTAGAAACGAAATTGATTATTTTTTGGACAAAAATAACCTTTTTAATATTACAAAATTCCTTCTCCTTCTCCCTCTTCGATTTCCATAGCCAGACCACCACCATGGCACCATCACCATCACTACCGTCTTCGTAATCCAAATCCAACACATTCTCACTATTTCTATAATTTACCACTGCTTGTCATGATTTTGGCCAATTTTGTCTGTGGGTATCATTCCAAAATCAGATTTTTTTTTTCTGGGTTTCTTTGGAGTCAAATCTGACTGGATAGAGTTACAAATAGCAAAATTCCTTCCCTTATTACAAGATATGGACGAATAATACCTCAAAAACTGCAGGTGTGGCGTTACGAAGCTGAAGCTTAGAACTGAGTAGTGTAATGAGTCCATAAAGATTGTTGATGTTGGATATAATTGACGACCGGGAACTACAAGAGTCATTTTTCACGAAATCTATATACACTCAAATATATACATATAAATATATAGAGAGAAAATGGTGAGCAATTGCACAGCCCCAATTCATTTGTATGTATGGATGTTTTTAATTGCTCGGTTTTCCCAAATTGCCAAATTAGTAAACTGGGTATTACATTTTTGTTGAAATGGTATATAATAGGTGGAGGGTTAAATGGTAAAATATTGTGATGCTCTCTTTTCATACTGCTCGCCAAAAGGCCTATCACTTGAGCCAAATGGTCTTGGTAGATGTTTCGCCTATGACCCGAGGAGTCACAGGTTGATTGTAAGAGGAGTCACTGTTTCTTTCGAAAGGCAATCTATGAGCTAATCGAAGAATGAGACCGTTATCTTCGTCATGTATGACGAAGACCCTTTTTTTTTGGGCAATTATGCGAATTTGTTAGTAGGACTGATCATTCGGTTATAATCGAATCGAACAGTCTATTCAGTCATAATCAAAAACTAAAATTTGTACAATTTTAATATCCGAACAAGTAACCGAATTACCTAATAACCGAATTACCGAATTTATTATTCGGTTGTTCGGGTTATAACCGAAATTAAGATATAAGGGTTATGATAATTCAATATCGAGAGCAAATTTGAGATCAGGGTTCTAAGAGATCGATTTGGTGAAAGAAAATGAGAGATGAGAGTAGACTGTCGCTTTGGGTGAGAGAAGATGAGAGATGAGAGCAGATTTTGTAATAATAGTAGTAGATAAAGATGACAGGTTCTCCAAGATCTGATCTTATTTTATTATAAGAGCAATATGTCGATTTTGTAATAATAGAGAAGATGAGAGATGAATTTTGCACCACCAAATGAGAGATGTTTACCGCCACAAATTTTGTAATAATAGAGAAGATGAGAAATGTTTACCGCCACAAATTTGGACAAGAACGACAGAGGAATATTAGAATCCATTTCTTCCTCTACTTTTTTCTGAATTGCTTCTTCTACTCTCTTTGCAATTTCCTCTTGTTGACGTCTAATAGTACAAGATTAACAATCAAGTGCAAAAGTGACAATCCGTGCAATAACAAAGTAGGTGGACTAAATATCTATGAATTACCAAATGCGGTAGATTTTTCTATTTTGGTTATTCGGTTAAACCGAATAACTAAGAATCAAAACCAAATTCGAAAAGTGAAATAAATTCGGATATAACCGAATAATCGATTTAGTTCGATTATTAGATTTTATCCGTTTTTTGCTCAATCCTATTTGTTAATATGCTCGTTCGAAAGTATTTTTTTAAGTATTATATCCTAACAGTATCTGTTTTACCGTGGGAATGCAAATTCAAATTCAAGTAAGTATTTATATGTTCTTCTCCTAATATCTCCATCAAATTCCTCTAGGTCCTATTACTCCGTTATAGTTCGAGTTTTTCTCCAGCAATATAAGCACATTACATAATAAAAGGTATTTTTTTTTATAATTTTCCATTCACATATCTACTCTATCAAGTCCCCTCTCTCGGTATAATGCTAAATTTTTCTTTATATAAATCACGTTACTTTTAGGTCCTACTACTTCGTTGTAGTGTTATTTTTTATATTAAAAGTACTATTTCCACATGTGTTATTAATATTTTTACTTGATTCATTCTCACATGAATGTAGAACTCACTGTATACTCAGGTGAGAGACAACCATATAAAAACATCAAAAATATATATAAAAATATTAATTTTCTAAAATGTTTATCGACTCTAAGAACAAACAAATAAGCAAAAGATAACCACCAGTCCACCAACTACAAAAACACAACAAAACTTAATAAATCCTAATGAATTTGGACATTGCATGTCTCATATTCGGAAGTGGTTAGTATAAAGTTTATTTTTGGGTAAGTTGGTCAATTGACCAATAGAGTGCTGACACGCATGCAAGACTCTATGTGTATCAGCATTCTATTGGTCAATTGACCAACTTACCCAAAAATAAACTTCATACTAACCGAATCCCTCATATTCAAACACATCATATCCAAAATTTAGCTCCAAACAATTTATATAACTTGGCGTATAGATTTTCAAAATTTGAAGTCATTGAACTTCTAAAAATTATGGTAAGTTAAATATAGGGAACTGATATTTACACATGATCTCTCTCACACGAATAATGAGACACTCATGTAAAAATATCATCATATGAAAATATCAGTTTCCTAAATATATTTCAAATAATTCTGAAACTTGGACAAACACTTATTTATCATATACTCCATTCGTCTCATAATATATATATATATATGATGTTTTAGAAAATTTTATCTTTCCCAAATTATTTGTCGTTTTATATAATATAGGAGAATTAACTACAATCTTTATAAAATTACCCCTCATGGGAAAATATTACGGATGAGAGACAGAGTATGAGATAAGTATGATAATTATAAAAATTTAAGGGTATTATATACAATGAATATTATATAATAATTTTATTAATTTTTGTGCATAACTCTAAAACATCATATATATATATATATGTGAAAAAATATATATACACAGCTGTATAATACACAGTCATCCGCCACTATAGCTATTATGGTCTATGGACGGGTCTATAGCATAAAAAAATCGTCGTTATAGCCTAAAAAAACCGTCGTCATAGAACGAATGTGTAATAGACATCTATGTATATACATATAGCTCATATATATAGGAATTCATCCATGGCAACCGGTTGCCATGGATACTGTGCAACAACCTCTTTTCAGACCGTTGATCAACTTATTGGAAGGCTGAGATTGGGATATATTAATACCAAGTCGTGACAAGCTCTACCGGTTTCTATTTAAATAAGAGGGGCCCACATTTAAACATATTGTCAGTATAGTTAAACAAAATGAATATTTAATATTAAAATATTACAACCAAATTTTAACTTATGCTTAGAACACACCCTTTTTTTTTTTTTGTGTTTCTCCACGACAAATTAAAATAGAATAAAAAATAAAAATAATATTAAAATATTATGGTGTGGTACAAGTTGTACTTAAACACCTTTTTTTTAACACATTGATGCTAGCTTTATATGTAAATGCATGTGAATGTCTATTATTAATTTTATTAGTAAGCAATTCTTATAAGAATGTAATAACCAAGATGTAATATATTATTTGTGACGCCCCCAAAATAGGTATACATCACCTATTCCGAGTTGTCAATACATGATACAAAATAACTACAACTTTATTATTACAACAAGAAAAGCGTGAGTTTGAATACAAATATTATCTTCTAGACAATATCTATACTCAAATAAATCCTCATCACATTTATTGATACATTATTTTACAAAAATGGTGAGGACTACTAAACAATCCTTTCTAAAACCTTCATTCCATACCCAGGCTACGTCTTTCATTATATTCTCGCCTCCCGAGAAAAATGGAACAAAAAGGAAAAGGGTGAGCTCAACTAGCTCAAGAAAGAATATTATGACTAAGATAATATCAACAAATTATCGTTAGTCTTCAACGAGGAAAAATATAATAGAATACAATAGACAACAAATTTTAAATCAATATTCGCGGTGAAATAATAATTCATTAGAAGAGTTAAGTAGAGAATGCAAACTACTATCTTACATGTATGAATTTAAAAGTTCATCGCTCTATCTTTTATCCTGTAACATCAATCAATATACATCCGGAATCAAATATTCATCTTTGCACTACAAAGGCCAAAGATATTCATCATTAGTCATGTTCATTTAAACACGTGTTCATCTTTGCACTACTGGCCAAAGATATTCTTGAGAAATCATTCATCTTTTTGCACTACGGGCCAAAGATATTCTTAAGAAATCATTCATCTTTTGCTACGGGCCAAAGATATTCCATAATATCATCATTTAAGGCGAGGATGATGAAAAATATTTTTTAAAAAACGAATCCAAAGAAACAAAATGACAAGGATTAAGGATTAAGGATTCGTACTTGGTTTTATCCACGTCCAAAATACCTCAAAATAATCATAGTGGTGTAAAATTCAAGAATGATCAAAACATGGATACAATCAAAAGCTAGTATCCGGAATAGATATTTTGACGAAAAGAAGAAATTTTATTTTTCGATGAATAATGTCGAGTATCGTGAATAGTGCAGGTATCGTGAATAGTGGCGATATCGTGAATAGTAACTCAGACACCAAAAGATAGAAATTCCACAAAAAAACATTTTCACGCTTATTGAATAGTACTTTCGTGAATAATAACTTCGTGAATAAGAACTTCATGAATAGTAACTCGTGAATAGTAACTCATGAATAAGTAACCCCGACATGAAAAAGTTTCAAATTTGATAAAAGTTCCAACCAATATTTCAAAGATAATGATATTGAAGAAATAATATCATTTGAGAAGAAAATAACATCCCTTACGTCGAAAGATCGATCTTACAGCTAGAATCTAAGGTATAAGTCTTTGAAGGAACTTGCACCGTCTAGCAATACTCAAAGTATACTCAAAATACTCACAAGAATACGCTCGATAATATAGAGAGAAAACTTGATTTACGGTGTGATTTTCAATTCTAACCCAAGACCTTATTTATAGGAAAATCTTTAGAACACCAAAAGCGTAAAAATTTAATAAAATAATAATATAATTAAACAAATTCAAGCCCACCTTAGACCAACTGAATTCAGCACATTTATATCACATGTGGGATTGCAAAAAAACGTTTTTCTTAAATAAAACAATTAAAACTTCCAAAAATCAATTATTTCGGAGCTTCGGAACTTCAATAATTCATAATAAATAGCCCTTTCATCAGAAAATTCGAATCTCGCGAGTTTTTATAGGAATTTCAATTCTCTACAACTTTACAGAAGAAAGTTTTTCCAAATTCCAAACAGAAATCGACCAAATCCACAAACGAAGGCGATTTTACAGTTATAATCAAATTTCGATCAATAAATGGGGTCCACCGACATGTTTAACATGTTTTAAACATTTATTGCAAAAAAATACTCTTCCTCCTCAGATACTCATATATCCCACATTCATTGTAAAATATCACCATTATTATATTATTAAAATATAATAATATATTTAAATGAATTATTTTATCGAAAAAAGATAAAATATTAATTTTCAACAATTGTCATTTTAAAATTTTCTCCATCTATATCCATATAAAATCAATATTTTCCTCATCATATAAATCAATAATTAATTATTCACAAATAATATTACGAGAATCACAATATTGTGACAACCGTGGCGCTTCCGGAAGAGGGACTTTCCAATAAGAATTTCTTCTTCTACTGGTAGCGCTTGATTAGGTGACCAAACCTCTCCTTAGAGCAGAACTTTCTAGACATTGCCAACAATGTTATCTAATAATATTATTCGGATAATATGAATTATTGCTTCGATAATGAAAAATAATCGTGTAATGACAATTATTGAACAACAATGAATATAAAATATCAACGCAATTTATTAACTCGATAAAATCTTTGAGCGATAATTATCGTAACCATTATTGAGTAGTGCCTTCTTACGTAAGAATCAATAATTGGTGCAATACTGGTGTGTCTTCTTGTTCAATAACGCGTATTAATGTGTTTTAACCCACCGGTATTCCAACAAAGATAATTCAGAATAACTACTGTAGATTATTTAAAAACAACTTATATTTGTCGTTTTCTTCATCCAATCGCTTTTCAGTTATGGGGCCCACACATGGGCTGCTACTGTCAATGATTTAATATTCCCAACAGCATTTAATATTCCACGACCAAACGAATATTCCCGACGATAATGAATATTTTATAACCACTTGCTTATTTTGAAATATTTATATTTAACCCTTAACTATCCACATTAATCAAATCAACCTTACTATTTCAAAATAATAAATAAAGGAAATTCCTTTTTATTTAAAAAATTTGAGGTCTTACATTATTAACGAAGATGTAATATATTATAAGAATTGTTTAATAATAAGTTGACAATTCTTATAATATATTTTATATTTTATTAAAGACCTGATATTTTTTATTTTTACAATTACTATATAACTTAAATTCGTTTAGAAACACTTTTACAATTACTATATAACTAAACACTATTTTATCTTTTTATTTATATTTTTACCCTATCCTAAAAATTCACTTTAATTTTTAAAAATTAATCCATGGCATCTTATAATTAAAATTAATAAAATTTATATAACAACTTTTATACTTTGTACATTTTAAAACTAAAATATTACTACAACTATATATCAACTAAAGTAGAATGTGACGCCCCCAAAATTAGGTATACGTCACCCATCTTGGGTCGCCACTTACATGGTACATAAATTCAAATACAAACTTACTTAATATAACGTATGTGTATAATAGGACATAAAGCTGAGTTTGAATACAAATATTATCTACTAGATATTATACAAACTCAAAAAGAGTCCTCATTACAACTATTATCACACTATTTCACGTAAATAGTGAGGACTACTAATCTTATCCTCGGACCATTACTCAGTTCTCCGGCTAGGTCCCAAATATATTCTCATTTCACGAAGAAACGTTGAAAGAAAGGGTGAGCTCAACTAGCCCATAAAAAATATTATGACTAAGATAATGCGAAATAAATTATCATTAGCCTTGAACAATGTTAAACGATAAAATACAATAGACAACCGGTTTAAGCTGCGGTGAATATGCGATCCATTAAAAGAGTCAAGTAGAAAATAAAGTCTCTTCATCTTTTAGGTTTTAAAAGGTTTTCAATCGATTTTATCATTTGAGACTCTCGACAATAAATAAACCACCACATCTAATCATCCACATGTACCCACGGTCAAGGATTTTCATCAAATTATCAATGGTCGTGACTATCTACCCGAATCACCCCCGGTCATAATCATACCAAAAACTATCCATCAACGCATTACAGAAAGCCATTTGAGGACTTTTGTCACATCATTTATAGCGAATCATGATTATACCGAATGATCCTCGATCATAATCATACCAAGTTCATCTATACATACGTAAGACATAGATAACTTTCAACATAATATAACATGAGGATGATGACAATGACATAATAATTCAATAAAACAAGTTCAAGAATTAATTTATCCAACAACCAATAACGTCCAAGTTGTCAACATGATACTTCTTTGTAGAGTAAAATTGAAGAATGCTCACAAGAATATTTTCATGAAAAGATCTTTGGATGAAACGCAAATATCGAGGATATTCTACTAATTTCATGGAGTATAGAAGTCAAAGTTTTAACCAACCGGGTATAATAAAGAATGGAATAACAAAAGAAATCACCGTGCGTGCGGTACTTGGCATGGCGAGTTATTCAAATGTAATAATAATAACGGAACCAGTCGTGAAATTCACACAATGGATGATCCAATGAGAACAATAAATCTTTGAATAATAAACAATGGAACCAGTCCGGTGTAAAACACACGACGGGATATTCCAAATGAATAATAAATGCGAATAATAAACAATGGAACCAGGTCCTGTAAAACACACGCGCATGTGATATTCCAAAGAATAATAAAGAATGGAATAACGAAAGAAGATCACCAAGTATAGGGGATTCAGCGTGATCTGAGTTATTCAATGAATAAATAAGAATGGAATAATATAAGGATTTCACCAAGTATAGGGTATGCCAGCGTATCAAAGTTATGTATAGGGTATGCCACTTTTATAGGTTATTCAACGAATAATAATGAATGGAATAACGAAGTTCTCTTCATGAATAAGAAAGAATAACACCCTTTACGAATACAACAAATAATATCCCTTACCTTAGAAGAAATGAATATTGGAAAAGTGAAGTAGCGAGAATACTTTTCTTCTTTCTCTCTATAGATTTTCTCTATATAAGCTTCTCTCTATAATTTCTCTCTCTGAGTTTTAATTGAATTAAGTGAAGAAAATAATGAAGGAATGAGCTTATTTATAGGAAAATAGAATGCATAGTAATTAATCCATGAACGGTCCAGTTGATTTACTTTAATCGGCGGGTCCATATTTAAAGCAAAATCTTTTAAATAAAATATCATATATTCTATTTATATAAAAACATTTTACTATGCAAACACTATGCAACACTATGCAAAAAATACTACGCAAAACACTATGCAACACTATGCGTAATAAAATATAATATATTCTATTTATAGAATAACTTTAATAAAGTATTTTGTTTTATATAAAAAGATGTTTCATTTTATTACGTTAATAATACGAATAAAACAAAAGCGACATTATCGCTTATAATAATTCATATTATTAATCGTGAATAATGGAATCAAACCGAGTGACTTCTCATAAGCATCGATAATCAATACTGGTGTGCTCTTATGCAACCACACGTATTCTTCGTACTTTTACTACCGAGTAGTTCAACAAAGATCAACGGTAAAACTTCAGCCAGTTATTTCAATAAAATATTTTTATCGTTTTCTCGATCCGATGATAATTACATTGTGGGGTCCACCAATGATTGAGTAGTTGTACGAATATTCCTGCTAAACCGAATATTCCCCACCAATCGAATATAATATAACCACTTGCATACTTTTGCAAAATTTATAAATACTACCCACAACTATAATATTATCTCAAATTCACACCATAATATTAAAAATTATTTAAACAAAATTTAAATCTTTATTGATAAAATCTGGGGTCTCACAATCTCCCCTCCTTATGGAATTTCGCCCTCAAAATTAGGGTACCTTGAATACCTTTATCGTTAAAAAAATATTAAATTTATCTTCGCAATCCGGTCAAAGATATTCATTAACAATTCATCTTTGCACTACGAGGCCAAAGATATACAATCATAAAACCAATAATCTTTGAGGCGACTTAATAGTATCACGACCATGAATTATCCATGCCTTCATGGCCAAGGATATTCGTGTTTTCAATTACTGATCGTGATTATACCCGAATAATCCGTGGTCATAATCATACCAAATCTATCAATGCACTACTACTGAAAGATAACTTTTACCACATCCATGAATTAATATTTCATTCTTTGAGACTCATTTCAATAATTAATCCATATCGTCGAATCATCCACCGCACTACGAGTGCCAAGGATATTCATTAGTATCACGACCACGAATTATCCATTACTACTGACCACGATAATCGTGTATTCATTAGTATCACGACCACAAATTATCCATGCACTACTGCCAAAGATAATCGTGTATTCATTAGTATCACGACCACAAATTATCCATGCACTACTACCAAAGATAATCGTGTATTCATTAGTATCACGACCACAATTTATCCATACACTACTGACGAAAAGATAATCGTGTATTCATTAGTATCACGACCACAAATTATCCATGCACTATGGCCAAAGATAATCGTGTTTTCAATTACGATTATGATTATACTTAGAACAATCCTGGTCATAATCATACCAAGTTCATCTATGCACTTTCTGAGCCCACGATGACTTTCAATATAATATAAACATGAGGATAACGATATAAAGAACCAATCAAATGAGATAAAGGATAAATATTAAACATTTATAATATAATTTATCCGAGATTCAAGAATATTCCCATGTTATCAATCACTTAATAATCTCATAATCTAATATCATTAATATTATAACAATATTTTAATCACTTAAATTTATAAACAATTTATCTCAATTGTTTACGCTTTACCATATAATGCATTTAATCATTCAAAATGCCATACTCATAAGATATCATCACCAATTATCAAATCCTCAAAAATATGCATATACTCTATATAGGATTCTCTGGCCATAAAATCCTATTTTCAACTTTGTTACTTCACATAACATATTTAACTCGTATGTTCGTAATTAAACTATTTTCATGAAAATACCAAATCAGTCCCAAAAATATTTCTTTTCTGGGATTTAGCATAATATAGTCCCATGATGAAAATATATTTTTCTCGAAATTTTTAAAATTCATTTACTATTTTTCAAAAATCAATTTCTAATTAATTCCTTAAGAAATTAGCTACCTCAAGTTTAACTCCAAAAATTCCCAAATCTTGGCATGACTTTACACATGTCAACGTGAGCTTCTATTTTAAATTTCATGGTCATCGGAGTTATAGAACTCCGGTTATAGCGTTTTTCGTCGGAAAAACCTAAATATTGAAATAGTCATAACTTGCTCATTTTAAGTCAGAATGAGCTCATTTTTGGACAGGAGGTACTTTATACCATATACCTTCATGTCCCAAAAGGCCAGAATTTTTCTCATAATTTAAGTGGCCGAAATAGCCCGTCTAAAATCATGGCAGCAGCTTTTTCGGTTTTTTTGTAGCTTTGCACTCCTTTGATAAAATTGGTCCACACAAAAATCTACAACACTTTTTCCAGTAATTCCACTTGGATTAGTTAGGTAACTCATAGATCTAACTCTAGGACTTGACCACACTCAAAAATTCAAAATATAATAGGAGATATGGTCAATTGAATTTCATGTTACGTTTTTCACCAAAATCTGATTTTCAACTCTTTGTGATTTCTAAGAAACTTTCATGTTTTCACATACTAACCAACATAACTCATCTTAAAACTTACTAATACTTCATATACCCATGATTTTCATCAGTTCTATACTTTTATTATGACTTTCATCATAATCCACGTAAATGAGATCCTTTTAGTTGAAGAAATATTTGAGGGTTTAAGAAATGGGTTTTTGTCTTTGGGGTCAATACAAAATACGATTTCACGCTCTAGGGTAGGCTAGGAAGTCTTCAAGAATACGCCAAGAAATTTATTAATGATAGAAATATCATTCAAAATCATATTCTCTCGTCGAAGACTTGGATAGTCGTCACATTAATACATTGTGTGACTTCATCCCTTAACTGGATAAGACCTCACAATGATACCTATCAACTTGCCATCTTCATTCACGATGTCGCCTCTGAAAAGTCGGCTTCGCATTCCACACAAGGAAGTCAACAACGAAAGATTCGGGGCTCTTTACTTATGGCTTGATATGACAATGATTAACTTTAGGGTTTGGTTACTTTGAATTAGGTATATGAGGTTGTTATAAACATAAAAGCTAACAACCTTACGAAAAGCATGATAAGTAGTTAACCAATTGATTCCTAAAATCAAAGGCAAGTATTTTCAAAGAGATAAGATTGACAGAGTAGCGTGAAAGTGTCGATTTGAATCAACAAGATTTATAAAATGATGGAGGTAACGAAGGTTTCTCCCAACTAAGTTTAAACAGATAAATCAAAGTCCAATTTCTCCGAGTAAAATTTAAACGTTGAACGCAAGTAAGAGAGATAAAATAATGGGTAGAACCGTATCTTATAAGGTATAGACTTATGAATTTATAATTAACTAACCCGTCTAACTTCGTTCGGTTTACTCGCTTTTTGAGAAGTCGTGAAAAATGCACTTCTAAAACCAACGACTTTGTTTTGTCCATATCCACCTTTGGTGCCATAGCCCAAATTCAGCTAGACTTGACTTTGGTGCACAACAAAATTGAGCTAAATGACCTTCTCTTCTTGCAATTTCCACTTCTATTATCTTTGCCATGATTACCACCGAAAGTGGTTACCATTCTTAAGCATGATAATTTCCCCGATGGTTATCATTGTTACGATGGCCGCTTGCCACCAAAGATGATTATTATCGTGTTGTTGGTCGTTACCTTTTGTTTGAAATTTGAATCAACACTCTCATGTGTTTCATTGCTTATCTCGGCATTTTCGGATGTCATTCTCAAACACCTTTGTCACAAAATAAGGGTTAATTAACATATCACATATTATCCACTATACTCGTGACCGACCAATTAAATACCAAATAAATTTAGGTAGGTCATACTTAGCGAAGGAATTCCCGTCTCTCCCCCTCCTAGTTCTTATCTCACATCTTAGCCGGGGATCATATCCTAAGCTCGATAATACTAACCGTGGCGTCCCCAAAATTAGGTATCGTCACCCATCTTGGGTCGCCACTTACATGGTACATAAATTCAAATACAAACTTACTAATATAACTGTAATGTACAATCGACATAAGCGTGAGTTTGAATACAAATATTGTCTACTAGATATTATACAAACTCAAAAGAAGTCCTCATTACAACTATTATCACACTATTTCACGAGAATAGTGAGGACTACTAATGCTATCCTCTGGACCATTACTCTCGTTCCCCGACTCGTCCCATATATTCTCATTTCACAAGAGAACGGTGAAAGAAAGGTGAGCTCAACTAGCCCGATAAGAAATATTATGACTAAGATAATGCGAATAAATTATCATTAGCCTTCAACAATGTTAAACCGATAAAATACAATAGACAACCGGTTTAAGCTGCAGTTGAATATCTGCAATCCATTAAAAGAGTCAAGTAAAAATAAAAAGTCTCTTGTCTTTTAGGTTTTAAAGGTTTTTCGTCGATTTTTATCATTGAGACTCGACAATAAATAAACCACCACATCTAATCATCCACGTACCACAGTCCAAGGATTTTCATCAAATTATCAATGGTCATGACTATACTGAATCACCCCCGGTCATAATCATACCAAAAATCCATCCATCATGCATTCTGAAGCCAATTGAGGACTTTTGTCACATCATTTATAGCGAAATTATGATTATACCGAATGATCCTCGATCATAATCATACCAAGTTCATCTATGCTTGCGTAAGATATAGATAACTTTCAACATAATATAACATGAGGATGATGACAATGACATAATAATTCAATAAAACAAGTTCAAGAATTAATTTATCCAATAACCAATAACGTCCAAGTTGTCGACACGATACTTCTTTGTAGAGTAAAATTCAAGAATGCTCACAAAAATATTTCCATGAAAAGATCTTTGGATGAAACGCAAATATCGAGGATATTCTACTAATTTCATGGAGTATAAAGTCAAAGTTTTAACCAACCGGGTATAATAAAGAATGGAATAACAAAAGAAATCACCATGCATGCGGTGCTTGCATGAGCGTGTTATTCCAACGAGAATAATAATAACGGAACCGGTCGGTGAAATTCACAAGCGGGATGATCCAATGAACAATAAATGCCTTTGAATAATAAACAATGGAACCGTGTCCTGTAAAACACACGATGTGATATTCCATAGAATAATAAATGCGAATAATAAACAATGGAACCCGGTCCTGTAAAACACACGAACGAGATATTCCAACGAATAATAAAGAATGGAATAACGAGAAGAAGATCACCAAGTATAGGAGATTCCGTGTATATCAAAGTTATTCCAATGAATAAATAAGAATGGAATAATATAAGGATTTCACCAAGTATAGGGTATCTGCATATCGAGGTTATGTATAGGGTATGACACTTTTATAGGTTATTCAACGAATAATAATGAATGGAATAACGAAGTTCTCTTCATGAATAAGAAAGAATAACACCCACTTACAATACAACAAATAATATCCCTTACCTTAGTAAAGAAGCTGAATATTGGAAAAGTGAAGTAATGAGAATACTTTTCTTCTTTCTCTCTATAGATTTTCTCTCTATAGCTTCTCTCTATAATTTCTCTCTCTAGAGTTTGATGAATTAAGTAAAAAATAATGAAGGAATGAGCTTCATTTATAGGAAAATAGAATGCATAAGTAATTAATCCATGAATCGGTCCGGATTGATTTACTTTAATCGACTCATCCATATTTAAAGCAAAATCTTTTAAATAAAATATCATATATTCTATTTATATAAAATATTTTACTATCAAAACACTATCTGACACTACGCAAAATACTATGCAAAACACTACATCAACACTATCGTAATAAAATATAATATATTCTATTTATAGAATAACTTTAATAAAGTATTACATTTTATATAAAAGATGTTTACATTTTATTACGTTAATAATACGAATAAAACAAAACGTCATTATCGCTTATAATAATTCATATTATTAATCGTGATAATGGAATCAAACCGGTGACTTCTCACATAAGCGTCGATAATCAATACCGGTGTCTTTCTTATGCGACCACACGATTCTTGTACTTTTTTACTACCGAGTAGTTCAACAATGATCAACGGTAAAAACTTCCGTAGTTATTTCAATAAAATATATTTTTGTCGTTTTTCTCGATCAAATAATAATTACATTATTAGGGTCCACCAATGATTGAGCCACATGCGAATATTCCCTCGCTAAACCTAATATTCTCCGACCAATCGAATATAATATAACCACTTGCATACTTTGCAAAATTTATAAATACTACCCACAACTATAATATTATCTCAAATTCACACCATAATATTAAAAATTATTTAATGAAAATTTAAATCTTTATTGATAAAATCTGGGGTCTCATGTAGAATATCTTTATTGTTTTAAAATATATAAAGTAGTTTAATTATATCAACTATAAGAATTGCTTAATAATAAAATTACAATTTTTATAATATATTTTTATATTTTATTAAAGACTGATATTTATTTTTATTATTAAGCAATTCTTATAATATATTACATCTTGGTTAATAATATATTATATCTTGGTTATTAAATTCTTATAAGTAAGGGTGCTCATCGGTAAAAAACCGAACCGAACCTGCATCAAAAAAAATTGAACTTTGTCTTGATCCGAAAAAAATTGAAAAATCAAAAAGCAAAACCCGTCTTTGAATTATCGATTTAAATTTGCCGATTCAAATTAAAAGCTGATACAGCTTTTTTTGGTTCGATTTTCTATTATCTGCATCATAATAATTAATTTTTTTTAATATATTAACAATTTTTTTAAAACTAAGAAATCATCTACAATTATATATCAATTGAAGTTGTTTATGAGTTATGGCCTTATGAGTTTAAGGCCATAACATTAATTACTAAAAAAAAAAATTCATGTGTTAATTACTTTAAGGCCCACTGGGTAGTATATATTAGCTCCCAACTCTAAAAAATTCTCCGTTTGTCCATAGCATTAATTACTTTAATAAAACTGAGATGATTATATCACTTTCACGTGTTGTTATAAAGTATTAACCAACTCAAAGTCTGGCTAAAACTTATTAATATACATCATGAATAAAGACCACCACATTAATAAATTTCGGTTTTTTCTTTTTGCCGGTTCTTATCGAATTCTAAAAATTTAGTACCCTACCAAACCAAAAATAAAAAAAAAAGAAGAACTAGACTAAAAAAAAGCAGATTATCGTGCGCATCTGCTTCAACCGGTTCGGTAAAAAAACCGAAAAACCGAATTTTTTGAGCACCTCTACTTATAAGAATTGCTTACTAATAAAATTAATAATAGACATTCACATGCATGACATATAAAGCTAGCATCAATGTGTTAAAAAAAAAAAAAAAAGTGGTAGTACAACTTATGCAAGTACCGTAATATTTTAATATTATTTTATTTTTTATTCTATTTTAATTTCTTTGTGGAGAAATGCGTAAAAAAAGTAAACCTAAAATTACAAAGTTGTATCAGGTTGTAATATTTTAATATTAAATATTCATTTTGTTTAACTATACTGACAATATGTTTAAATGTGGGCCCCTCTTATTTAAATATAAATTGGTAGAAACTTGTCGCACTTTGGAGTATTAATATATCCCAATCTCAAATTTTTCCAATAAGTTGATCAACTATGCGAAAAGAGGTTATTATTGATATTAAGCGGCGATAACCTATTACATGAATGGATTCCCATATATATATATATATATATATATATATATATATATATATATTTCAAGTCATTTCAACGGTTCAAACTAAGAATATGACAATTTGCCGGTAAAAAAAATGAGAGTTAAGTAATGGAGTAGTTTTGTTTTAGTGAAAAATAAAAGGATTGTGCAATAGGAGTATCAAGCATCTCGATGGGGACGTAGACACGAAACCAAACATTATTAAGAGAGAGAAAACAAAAAACTACCTACCATTATTGAGCTATAGGTCCATGGCCACGTCGTAAATAGCATATTCTTACGATTAAAAGGAGCAATAAGATAAGATCGCAAATCCATACATGCTGAAAAGATGTAGGAATTTGTTTCTTAAACAACTAAGCTAAGTCCATTTAAACATTTTCCGTCTGCCATGGATTCAACACACAATCCCTCGGTAATTCGAGCCAATCTCTCCCTCTCTTTTTATGAACTCGGTATAAATTTGATTTTGTTTAGATAATCTGCTGCTCAACTGTTTAGAATGTTTGGGGAATTGTTTGGTTAATTTCAAAAGCAGAGATCGAGCTCATTAACCAGCAGAGAGAATTCGAAACTATGTGGTGCATGCATTCCATTGATAGCCATAATTGAAGTTTTAAATTTAGCTGTTTGTGGTTGCTTTGATCGGAAAAGCTTACACCGTCGTAAAAAATTGCGATTTGGGTACCCTGAGCTCTCTCGACTTGCCAATGAATCTCGATGTAAATTGTAATTATGCAATTTTATTTGGTTTTTTGTTTTATTTTTACTTCTAAAATTGCTGATTTTGACACCTTTTGTTTTGTTATGCTGCAGTTACTGTGAATGAAGTGGAGGCATTGTTTGAGTTGTTTAAGAAGTTAAGTAGTTCAATTTTTTATGATGGATTAATTCACAAGGTGAAGATTTAATCTTTGAGTTGGCAAGATTGATACATTTAGTCTTTTTTTTAATTGTTACAAGATTGATAACCCGTGCAAGGTTAACCTTTTGGGTTCCAAATAAACACATATGTGCCTGCCATATTCCCAACAGCGTTTTGAATGATTAAATGGGTTTTTCTAGAAAGTTACTAACAAGGGCGAGGATTGCAATAGATGTCAATATGTGGGAATGCATTGTCTATCTTTCATTCACTTGGATGTGTGCAATTCCTTTATGTTCGGAGTCGGCTTTTGCTCCTTTAGATTTTAGAACTTGAAATATTATGCTGTTGGAGATCTAAATGGAATTTTGTAAGGGTCTTTTACATAAAGGTGAGATATTTTTAGTTATTATTATCTCATAGGAATCCTCTAGATATGATCACTGACACCCACTTGAACTTAGATGTTTTCTTCTTGTGAAATTTTCTTTTCAAGGCGAGAGTTTTTCGTTCATGAACTTATTTGACTAATAATGTGATCAGTCGTATGAGGAAACATGAAAAGCTCGGTCAGTCATTCCAACTTCATTTTTTTCAGTACTCATAAAATTCTTCTGAAAATGAATTTAGTATCAATAAAAAGATTCACTGGTCAATTGTTTGTATAATCCTATGTAGGAACTTATGCTTAAAGCTGAAACCAAGTGATATCATGAACACATCTTTAAAAGAAAGGGACAAGATGCAATCAATCAAATTATATAAGACAAAAAAAAACTACAATCAGTTAGCAGTTCCACTGTTCATGTGTTTGTGTGTGTTTATATATTACTGCGATTCTCAATTGTCATTATTAACAACTTCCTACTATCCAGTCATCAAAGATTTCAATTAATCGGCTTGTATGCAACAGTTATTGCATTCTGGACGTACTCTTTGTTTTTGTAAATATAATACTAAACTTGGTGCTGATTTTCACTTTAATGTTTATTTTCTATAGGAAGAGCTTCAGTTAGTACTCTTCAGAAGTCCATGTGGTGAGAATCTCTTTCTAGACCGGGTAAATGCCCTGCAGAAACTTATTGCTAGTTCTGTCTTGAGTTTATAAATAAACTTTCTATTTGGCTGCTAGTTTGGTGTTAGAAATCGTGTTTATAAGCATAGCACTTGAAGACATGTACTATCTCTACTTGGATGAATCTCGTGCGGGAGATCAAGTAAGCACTTTGAAGAAATTAGTCTTATTTTGTGACAAAGATAAGTTGAGAAAATGTCCGGTGGGCTATAGTTTTTGTTGTTTCCACTTTTTATAAATAACTTTTATGGTTTAACCCAAATAGCCAATGTTGTTTATTCACCCATAGACACTTCAGGTGGAAACCTTCCTATCAACAGCTGAACTTGTTTGAAGTTAGACGGGGCCTATACTCGCCTCATCAAGCCTACAATGATGTTGTTTCTTAGAAGATTTTTTGGACCTCCCCCCACCCTCTTTCTTCAGGGGACCTTTTAGCTAACCTGACCTTCTTAGTTCACGACTACTTTGTTTGGTACAACAAATTTTGTATGGGGTACATTGTGAGACAAATCGCTTATCTACTTTATGTTTCGCAATTGTTATATAAAATTAAATAAAAACATTATTTATATCAACGTAATTTCTGCAGTCTGTATTAGTAGTTAATCCTTCTATACTATAATTATGTGTTACATAGACTCTTCGTTTTTCTAAAAGTATTCGTGTCCGCATAACACGATATGGGTGTGGGTACTGGACACTTCAAAATAGTTAGAAATAGTAAAAAATGTTCCAAAATTAGGATACTCCAGTGTCGGACACTTCTTAGGAAAGTTCTAGAGATCCCGAGTCCATGTAACATATAAATGCTAATTTTTGTAGGACTTCTTAATTTAGACTATTGATTCCTTGCAGTAAATGGTAGATAATATGAACTGCTGCTTTCATAATTGATGCGCTATACTCGCCACTTGATATATCTATTTATGCTCTTGCCACGGACTGATGTCACATCGAAACTTCTGGTTTACATGAACTAAAGACATTTCTTTTTTCTGTTATCTTGTTTTTTTGAGTGTGGCGTCATTTAGTTCTTTCCAAGTATCATATGTTATTTTCTTAATTGTTGCTTATGCTCTCTAGGTTTTTAATCTTTTCGATGAAAAGAAAAGTGGTGTCATTGAATTCGAGAAATTTGTCCATGTGCTCAGCATCTTCCATCCCTATGCCCCAATGGAAGAAAAAATTGACTGTAAGGGGTTGCAGGCAATATTTGGGCCATAATGAAAGTGCATCTCATGAATATAACCCATCTACGTTTCTTTTTGATGGCTTGCAGTTGCATTTAGGCTTTATGATCTGAGACAAACTGGGTTCATTGAGCGAGAAGAAGTGAGTATCTGTACTGCCAATTTTGGTTCTCAGAAGTTGCAAACTAATATATGGAGAAAAAGAAAAGATGGGTTGAAAAATCTAATATTACTACCATTGTTGTTTATAATCGATCATATATGATTCATATTGTTACCTTTTCAGGATTAGTTCATTGTTAGTTATGCTGCTAGTAAAATTGCTGTTTGTGTCAACTTGCCAAAACAGTTCTATTTTTACTTTTCTACTTTTAGTTATGTTTTCTTATCACACTTCACAAAAAAGTAAACACTTCAATCTAGATTTGTCTCATTGTCTTCCATTAGAGGAACTAGGATCCTCTCCATTTCAAATAAATGGATACTTTCTATTTCATGGTCCAGATTTAAAATCATATTTAAAATGGGTCTATGTTAAAGCTTTTCTAATTTATATAGACGCAGGAAGAGGATTCAACTGTCTCTTGACCATATTTTTCATGAAATGGCTATTCACATTCCTTAGAATATCATTGGGTTTATTCATCAAGTTATGGAAAAAACTTCAATTTTTCAGGTCAAGCAAATGGTGGTTGCAATTTTGAAAGAATCTGACATGGTGCTGTCAGATGAACTTCTCGAGGCTATTATTGACAAGGTTGTACTCCCTCCGTTCCTAAAAGATTGTCGTTTTAGGAGAAAAAATTTGTTCCAAAAAGTTTGTCGTTTACAACTTTCGAGGAGAATAAATTATTTACTTTCCTATATTACCCCTACCTTCTCTCATTGTCCTAAGAAATTCTTTCCCTTGTATTAATAGTTTTCAATTTTCCATAAAGGGGTAGTGATGGAATTTCAAATAAATTTTACTTGGTAAATGACACTTCCTTAATCCATGTGCCAAAATCTTAAACGACAATCTTTTAGGAACGGAGGGAGTAGTTTTCATACTTACTCTTATTTCTTTACTTGGGATTATAATCATTGGATCTCATTCTTCCTCCGAGTTTTTTCTCAGACTTTTGCTGATGCTGATGCTGATGCTGACAAGGACGGAAAAATCTGTAAAGAGGAATGGAAGTCTTTTGTTGTTCGAAATCCCACCATCTTGAAGAATATGACTCTCCCTTATTTGAGGTATGCAACTTGCTTGTTTCAGAGTTTTATACTCTATAATAGTTCCTTTCTTTTTTACCCTGTAATTCTTTCTAAAGATTCTGACATCACAAATATTTCCTTGTTATTTGTGAATAATAACAAATATTTCCTTGTTATTCTAAAGATTTTAAATCTTGGAAACAATGAATAATATGGTTATGTTATCATTCTTGACAAAAATAAAGTGGATTAGAAGTTTTTATGCTGAAAAATAGTTTACTGACTATTTAATTCTCCCTCGAATGTAATTTCATCATGTCCAGTGATATTACCACAGTATTTCCAAGTTTTGTATTCAACACTGAAGTTGAAGATTTAGACCCTCAATTCCTTTAAACTAGAAGAGTATATTTCTAAAGCTTCCATATGCATTGAGCTGATTTGGGGCTTTCGCAATTTAAGCTCCCTACAATTTTTTTGGCCATGTTGATTGTTACTTTATTGCTCGAGATGGCGCTGCCGATTCAAGGAAGATCAGCCTCACTTGATCAAAATCTAATGAACACCTGATTTTCAGAAGCCAATTTAGGTTGGGGCCTTTGTTTTGTGAGAGGCTTGATTAGGATTGTTATTTCAAATTTCATATCATGATCGGCTTTTTTTAGTACGGATGATGCAACATCTTCAGGTTTGTCATCATAATTTCATTATCATGTTAGCGCGGCGCCTAATTAACAATTTTATTTTAGGGACCAACATGAAACATAAAATACATTGTTAGTATTTGCAAATGGAATTACTTTTGTGCATGGAAGGGATTATTATTTCCATATCTATATTCCTTAAAGAACAGGAAAGAACCATGCTCTTCAATCTTCATGAATAAGCTTGCCTGCCTTGAATTTATGCAAGTTATGTTTTATTCCCAGTTATCAATCCATTTGTTGGGAAAAATTCACCTCCCACATATTATTGTCTTTGATAAATTAAATGACAAAAATATCAATATATGTCAAGCAAATTAAATTTGTAGTTCCGCCAAAATAATAACAACTGCAAAAAATAATTAGTAGAAAATATTCAACCATGAGATACCAAGATTTTTACGTGAAAAAACTTCTAAAAAAAAGAGGTAAAAATTACGGGACAAACGCTGAATAATTCACTAGAATAATCTGAGAGAATACAAATATATCTTAATTTGAGTATAAATTCAAATTACTTCAACACGAATGTTAGTAAACTGAAACACGATACTATATATTCCCTCCGTCTCAGGATAAAAGTCTTTATTACTATTTTAGATAGTCTCAAATTAAATGTCTATTTACCTTAAATGATTTATTTTTTACAATAATTTGCTTTTAATACCCTTATTATTAATATTTATATTCTTTATGCATATTTATAGAGCATCACTAGTAATGTCAATTAAATGAGAATTTAAATATGGACAATTTTGTCATTTTATCATCTTTTTAATATGCTCAAAAAGTCAACCAGTACTTTTATTCTGGAACGTAGGGAGTATATATTAACGTATCTCAAAATGAATTTGTCAAGGCTAGTACTTAGTACTATATCCTTAAGACAATTATGCACTCCGTATGATACTCAGAGTTGATAACACTTGTCTCCCATGATACAATGACATTGTATGCTATAGTAGGACTTCAAATAGTATACTCAACGAACCAAAATAAAATGCTCACAACTCTCTCTAAAAAAAATGAATTATAAACTGCTAATGAAATGAAGAATAAGAAGACTGGAATACTTATGCTTGAATGAATGAAAATGGCAACCCCTCTTCTCTATTTATAGTAAGGTAAGTGACCCATCAGAAGGGACACAATCTACTGAAAAGGTATGATTAAGCCAAAAATGACGTAGTTTTGACTTTAAACAAAAAGGCGCGTTCGTTCGGAACAAAAACGACGTAGTTTTAGATTCAGTAGAACAAAAATGACGTAGTTTAATGCTTTAACAGAAAAGGCTCGTCTATTCAGGCAAAAACGACGTAGTTTTGCAGTGTCCGTTCAGGTAGATAGTCTTTTCCAAAACGACGCAGTTTAAACGCGTCCATTAGGTAACACTTCACAAAATGACGTAGTATATAAATAACTATTTATTTATAAAACGACACAGTTTTGATAATTAGAACTAAATAAATTAAAATATAAATAAATTTTAATTAAAAAAATTAAATAAATCTTATCCAAAAAATTATATACAAAAATCCACAACCTAGCCCGGCCGGCGACATGAGTGAGTTCGAACCAAGTCTTGACTAGATTCTCTTCCTTCCACAAAAGTGGGATGCCCCTTGGGGCCCAAACCCAAGAGTAACTTTCATGTATATAAACCTATTAAATCTTTAACCAATGCGAGACTTGATTTGCCACATATATTTATTATCATTTATCATTTACAAGGTGATCTTTGAAAGTTAATATCTCATTCATTACTACATGAATTTGAGCTTCTAAATACTCAATTTAATATACTCATATAGTAAAACACATTGATATATGAATTTACTTAAATAATTATTAAAACTCACTTTTATTTTAACTCAAATTCTAACAACAATAATTATGTGATAAAACTCAAATAAAACACCTATTTATTTGAACAATTTTTGGAAGTTATATTTTATTCCCAATTATCAAATTCCATTGACTAACTGCTCTTTCTTCGCACCTCACAATCTATTGCGCATTTTTGTAACACCATAAAGCACTTAACAAAACTAATTTGGTTTTGAACCCTCCAAAGTCCAAACTTCTTCTAAAAAGTGTTATTTTATAAATTTTAATATGTCAAAATGATTTTAAACAACTTTTAAATTTATTTTACTTTTATAAAAAGATAAATCGAATTTTGTTGCTGACAAATAAAAATTTAAGTGCAAATGCGACACTTCTCACAAAATAAAAGTAGAAAGTTATTTAAAATATTTACAATTCAGAAATATATTTTTTTGAGCCAAAATATACTCACTAAATCCTGCATAAAGAAGTCGTATCTTATTTTTCTAGTAGTCATTATTTAAATATCCACTTTTCTTTAATAATCAAACTTTTACATAATTTTTCCTATTATACCCTAAGCATTAAATATCTCATATTTTTCTCATTCTAATTCTCTCTCCATATTTAATAAATATAATTAGTTATGTGTTGAAAATATTTTGAATTGAAAAGCTAGAAAGTCACTCTCTCACTTACATTGAAAATGATTAATGACATATTATTATGGACAATTTTGTCATTATTCTTTTTAATATGCGTGAAAAATTCATCAGAACTTTTATCTGGGACGGAGGGAGTATTACTCTACCAATGATTAATGTTTTAAATTTCTTTTTTTTTTTAAATCATTTAATTTTTTCTTTTAAAGTTCTTTTTTTTTATCATTCTTTTAAAGTTCTTTAGTATAAGAAATTATCCTAAAAAAGTATAAGAAATTAGACTACTTTTTTTTTTGACAGTAAAATATACAAATTTAGGTTTTAATGTATACAAAAAGTAAATAAAACAAAATATCAATTTTTATGTATATTTATATGGAAGTAAGTATAACCTCACCTAAAAGAGTGTGCTACTGTTGCTGTTATTGACCCAATGTGAGCCACGTATACATAACTTTCTTCTGTGAAACCTACGCAACCCAAATAAAATGATCTTCCTCCATTGCTTCTCCTTCCACATTGCTCTGAAGTTTTTCAGTAGAGAAAGAGAAAATGGCGGACAAGCCAAGCAGAGGACTGGTGTTATATGGGGATGGGTTGGCCCGATTCGTCGACCCGACTCATACCCATCTCCATTCGTTTGCATCTCTAGCCTGTTGCGGCTTCTTATCCCTCCCTCACTCCCCTCCTTCAGGTTATATTTCTCTCTCTCTCTCTCTCTCACATATATCTATATATATATATATATAATATTCTGTAGTTCAATTTTTTTTATTTTTTTGAAATGAGATGATTAATTGTACTTGACAAATCAAATGGAGAGAATTGTTCTCTTGTTTTACACTATAAAGATTCATTTTTGTTCAAGTGGGATTAAATTGGTGTGTATAACTAATTTTAATTTTCTTGCTGATTGCAAATGCTGAGAAAATTTAGTCTAATCGGAAAGAATAAATAACCGTGTCCTTATTAATTTGATTTTGAAAATAGAAGACGCAGCTAGGCCTAAAGACACATCAGAATTAGAAATGAAAGTTCTAGAGGCTTATAAATATTAGGCATGGTGATGATGATACTACCAGCTCAATTCATAGAAAATGTTAAACTTTGATTTCATGATCATGGTAATAAGAACTGCAGTGGCGGAACCAGAATATTTTTAGAGGGGATTAAAATACATCAGTAAAAAAAATTATTTATTTACGCTTGAAGTGCTTTTTTCAAATTTATTTTGCCCAATTATAGTATTTCACAACATCCTATTCCAACCCTTGTCAACTTTTGAGTTGTGAGTCGCTTTAAATACACACATATATATATATATATATTTAATTTTTTCCGAAATATGAGACTATTAATCACATTTTGAAATTTTTAGTCAACTGTTTAGCTACTTTTATAGATAAATTATAAATTATAATATTATATATTCAAAACTTTATATTGTGGTTCATGGGATTAATTAGCTTGAAAGAATGAATTCAACAATAAAAAAAAATAAATAGAAAAAGAGAGATTTAATAATTTTGATAGGATAGAACTACGGTAAACTTATGGTCACTATAGTAGGATAAAAAAAAAGTTGTTTTATTTCTTTTAACTTTTTATTTTTAATTAGTTTACAGAGAGAATTGTTACCACTTTTTTTTTGCCTCACTTTGATGATAAAACAAAAACAAAAAGAAAAGTAAATACATAAAAAAAAAAAAAAAGAAGGGAAAGGAAAACAAATAACTCCCGGAGATTTCAGATGGGCCCCAAAATTCCGCCTATGATAAGAAGCCTTAAAAAGGGTTGAGTTTCTTTTTTTGGGGGGTGAAGGTGAAAGTTTGTGTTTTATCTACCACCTGTTTAAATGGTGCTGCCAAATGTTAGCTGTTTTGGGGATTTCTGTAACTATGTGGACTGGTGCTTAAAGAAATTAGTGTGGCCAGATATTAAACCCCTGGCTTTCATAAGAGAAACACCAAGAATGGTGAAAATAAATTTCATAGCAGATAAGTTATAATCTGCAACATTTTCAAAACAAGAATTGCCTTACTTCTCATTTCATCCACTGAAGAAAAATCATTTGGTTTATGAATTTGATGTGCTCTTTTTCAATATATATATATATATATATATATATATATATATATCTCCATCCACAGCAACCGGTTGTTGGGGAGCAACCCATTTTGGCCAGCCGCTACAAGCTCTACCGGCTTATAAAAAAAAAAAAAAAAAAATTGTCCAAGGCCGGTAGAGCTTGTAGCGGCTGGCCAAAATGGGTTGCTCCCCAACAACCGGTTGCTGTGGATGGAGACCCTATATATATATATGTACATATATATATATACATATATATATATATATCTTTTCTTAATCATTCTTACCCATCTTCCAGACATTTATAATCACAACCCCCTTGTCACTTATTTTTCACTGACCTACAAATTAGCATTACCTTCTTTGTCCTAGAAAGTGATTGCTCTATATTACTTTTACATGTCTCATCTATTATGTTTGGGATTTACTTGGATAAAAGATTGCAGAAAGCGAGGATGCAAGAATAGTTAGAGAATTTTCCCAGTTACTGGATGCATCTGATGCTTATGCGGACATGGTGAGATTCACATGTCCAATAGTTATATTTCATGATGAAAATATGACGGCCCTTTTTCTGCTGATTACAATTTACAATATGATGTCCCTTATATTGGTTTTGCAGAATGGAGAAGGTACAGCCAAAGTCGAATGTCAAGAAAAGTCGTCCATGGCAACCATATCGGAAAGGTATAACTGCTTTAATTTTTATGAAGTTGAAATTTTAGGTTTCGATATGAAATGGTCTGCAATTCTGCATATAGAAGGCACTAAATAAATTGCTGAACTTCAGGTTTATGGGAATGCAAGCTGCTATACTTACAGATAATCCAAGTTTGAAATCCTTTGGAATCAAACTTGGCTTTTCTGTGTTGCAGTTGAATGAGTTCTTTGATACTAATCATCCTTCAGTTGGGCCATCAAATGACGTGATAGCTTTTGAATTGCTGAAGTTGCTTGGATTTCAAGAAGGGAATGTTTTGGAGACAAATCAGTTTGATTTAGTTTTTCTTCACATTGGAGCTCATAAGGAGACATTTGGTCAAAAAGATATTGAATTTGTCAATGCTTTATTTGGTGGGTTAATGCACATAGCCCAAACTGGATCTGAAATAGGCTCTCGTTTGCACTTGTCTCTCGTATTGAGTTATGGGGATGTCTCACAGGATGATGATTCCTACTTATCTTTTTCAAGTACTAATAGTAAAACTAACTCTGATCTTTCATTGTTATTCCCTCGTCAAAGTTACGCTATGAAAGGAAGCAATCTTCGGAAGGATGTTAGGTAAGTGGGAGCTTGATGGGTTCTTCTACTAATTTACACATAAAAGTTAGAGTTATATATTTGTAATTTGTTATACTGCAGGCCCCATTGCCCAATGTTAATGGCCCAATGGCAGAGTGGTGTAACCCGCAAGGATATGGTGCAGAAGATTTCTTTTGAAAATTTTAAAGAGGTACCAATTCAACTTTTTAAATGCGACTGTTGTGGTGTATTGCATGAAAGTTTTTTATGTCATGCTGTTATAGTTTTACGTAAATTTTTTGGGTGCTTGGTCATATTGTTTCTAAAACCTGGATTCTTGAATATTGTCATGATCAAGAACTTTTTAGTTACTTCCATAGTTTCCATTGCATATTCATATGTTAAATTCTTGACTTTTTTTGGAAGATTGGCTTAATGGAGTGTTACCAACCTCAGAAGGGGTAGATAGCTATTAAATTTTGTGAACTACAAGAGGCTTATTACATAGATACTTTATGGTTTATGCTTTATATATTAACTCTATAGTACTTCTATAATTTGTTTGCACTGCCCATCTGAATGTGTTCAATGGTTAGTAGTTTCTTTTATAATGATTTCATAATTAAGGTTTTTCTTTCCTCCATGCAGCATTGTGGAAATCTCACTGTGCCTGCGGATATATTTTTGCGGATATATTTTTACATGAAGTAGCATTTAAGCTTTGGAAGGCCCCAAAATATGGAGCATGAGGTAGATTTTCATTGGAGCGTCGAAGATATAAAGTTCGTGTCTTTAATATTGGTTGTACTAAAGAATTTGCAAGAAATACAATGTTTATCTATTCTTGATGAAGGGATATTGTAACATAAAATTCCAGTTCATGTTGAAGGATGTTAACCAATTTTAATTATCTTTTATATATTACCTTTTTGTGGCAGTTACTCGAGCTCCCTTTTCTTGGATATTAGCTTCCTTTCCTTGGGATTGTGCTGTTTTGTTTTTGGAGCAATGTATAATATAACTATTTTGTTAAAGTTTTTATAGGACAGACACATTTCTACATAATCTTTATAATTACAAACAGTTCTACAATAACAAGATGAGAATCAGTTGAGTTCTTAATATGATAAAAGATGAAAAATGTTGATTTCCATTTCAGAAAGCATAATCTACTTTATTGGACCAGTCTTTTGCACAACAAAAGAGCTTATACAAGAACATCTATGCCTTCACAAGAAGTAATACTAATAATGTAACTCATTTCTAAAAACATTTTGAATTTTCTTGTTTCCATGCAACTATCTTTGTATTAGCAAAACTAAAATCTAGTATTCAAAAAGACTTTTGACATAGTAAGTACCCAACACAAACCAACTGATGAGGAGCATGGAGAAGGATAGCAGCCCAATCAAGAAAGGCCATCCAACCATAGTAATGGCCAAACAAAGCACCAGTATGAAGGGCAAAAATGATCTTACGATTGAAAATTTGTCAACCCACCGCCCCTTGATCAATACAAGAGCCGCTACATTAATCATGTTCCAACTCATTGATTCATTGTAACAGAGCCGATTCAGAAAATTAGCAACAAACGAGTGGCAATTACACGTGAAGAGGTTGTAACATTTGTGCTCAAAGTGACGTACACTTGATTGGATGGCGTCGTCCCAAGTCATTGCACTACCATACTCAGTGTGAATGTAGCGATGCTTGCATGTGTGACCGGTAAGGTTTGGGGGGAAGCAGCACTGTTGTAAACATTTAAATTCAAAAAACTATGATTAATCGAACAAATGATGCAAGTAGATGGTTGAATCCCATGCCATTCAGTAATGAAAAGAACAAGAAAGCAAACAACGTAGTTCCAATCCTTTTAGACTAATAGGAGGATAAGGAAAGGACTAGTGACAAGGGTAAGTAAGGTAAGGGAATTAATATTTCCACCGGGTCTCTCTCATGTAGATGTGGGGCCCATTCACTATCCATTTGAGGAGAACCTTGTGGATATATCATATTTCCATGTGGAAATAGCAGTTATGGATAAAAGTAAATGATTATGATTAATACTAAGAGCAATATGAGAAATGACATGTTACTCCAGTCATGGAGCCAGTCATAGAGGTTTACCTTCTCTCTGTCGAGTTGAATGTATCTTGCTATAGCACCATATGCGAAGTTGTCGACATTAATAAGGTTGGATCCAGAGAAATCTATAACAGCTCCATCCTCGCTGCATATACCAACATGTCCAATGAACGGTGCCAACCAGGAGACAACTGGGAGAGGAGTCCAAACTAAACAACAGGGTAACTTTGCTTTCTTCGGATCAATTTCATCAAGTGGCCATAGCTCATGCTGAATGCTTCTTACAAAACTCTTACTTTCAATGCCAACAGTAGGTTTTAGCTCCATCATAGAAAGTCTTCCTGAAGAAAAATGGTTGTGTACAAGCTTGAGTTCCCAAACATGTCCACCTCAAACAACACCGTCCAACAGAATGGATAAGGTGTGAAAACCAATTGTTTGATATATCAAATGATAATTTATCGGCGAGAAATGGATTTCCTCTATATGCCTCTTTAAGAAAGAAGCCATATAAGAAAACATTGAAATATCAATGGTATCAAGATTCTAGAATCGCTAAATTCAGGGTACATACTACAGATACGGCTATAAGATCATTAGTTTCTAATATAAAGAAAGATATGAAACCATAAGAAACAGCTATCAAACAGTAGATATATATGGTTGGTTCATGTTGATCAGAGAATCATATAAATTAGTTCAATTTCATCATCAATCAATGGAATGTCCTGCTTTGGTCATTTTATTAGCCATGAGATCTTGGTCGCGTCCCCAATCACGTAAAGCGCAGCGCGATCCTAAAGACAAGAACATGCGATAAACACACTAAGCTTGACGGCGGTTCCGTCGAGGGATAGCTCGAGCGTGAGAGTCGATATCGTGTGTTCACGAGGTTAAACAATGGAGAATATAATGTCTAGTGTCTTGAGAGAAATAATAATTCTCTGTGTATATGTGATTATGAATGAAGAAGTGTATGAGCGTCATCTTTGTGAAGAAACTTCCTTGCTAAGTTATACTCTCTTTGCACGGATTCTTTGTCCACCACCACTACTACCGACACTCCCCTTTGATCGATGGGTTCTGCCGCCATTGCATGTAGTTTATCCATTGCTTTTGGTCATTTATTACTACTGCTTAACGTAGGTTATGATCCCATCCACATTAATGCATGGCGGTTCTCTAGTCAATCGTAAATCATGCTTTTTCATCATTACAAATCAAAGATGTAGATATTTAAATATATGATGGGTCGACCACCGATTGATTGGGTCAAATCTGGGACTTAATAAAGATAATAAAGTGACTAGATCCAATAATGTCAACACCGAATAATGAAGACCCAATGGACTAATGAATATGTAGGCCGAATCCATTCTCGGTCCGATAGGAGAAATATCACGACCCAACATTGCCCTAGTTTTTTATTAAACAGGGAGGTTTAATAGAAAAACTATAAATGGCATCGGTTCGGAGACAAAAGGAACTAATATAAGACCAATGAAGGCCCAAAATACGACTATCAAGCCCGTATGGTGAATATCAAATGGCAACATCAATTAAGATTGGAAGTCCATTTAAAGAGCCCGCTCAAATAGAACATCTGACAACAAATATTTCACCGCCTCTCGAACAACCCAAACCTTCGCCAAAAAACCATTCTCTTCTCGAATCTAGGCCCCGAAGTCGTGGCGACACACCGATGATCATCGGTTCGACAATAATTCCATCATGGGCCCGATGGGTGAAGGAGTGATATACCAGACTAAAGGATGTTGAGATTTGACCATCAATCTGAACTGATCGATTAATATTGGTCATCTGCAAGTAAACACTGTCTTTGGGTACCTCCGTCCCAAATACAAAGAAGCCGAAAAGGATACCGAAGATAATGCTTGAAGAGAGAATCTGAAGAGAATGCCAAAGAGAATGCCGAAGAGAGAAAGCCATTCTAAAGCCTGTGTTTGGCAAAAGGAAAGAAGCAACTTTGACATTGTTCTTCTCAACAATGAATGCCTTCGGAAGGATATCGACAAGGTCAAAGAAGAACCGAAAGCGACCAAGGCCACTCATCGGGTCATCACTAATATAAATGTCGATCTGTCAAGCTAAAGAATCAAAGCATCTGGTACATCGTCAGAAGCTCGAAGAAGAGCTCAAAGAGCTTCGAGCCCTAATTAGAGATTTGGGTCCGCTTATCGATCAAGACTTTCGTAAAGAGATCTGACATGAATATAGAAAATCCATAGAAATTTGAACAATAAGATCGTCCATATGTATGCCAAAGGATATGAAATCTGCCAAAGTAAAGGCAAGAAAAAGCTCGGGCGAGGTAGATCCATCTCTTCTAGACTCTTTAGATGGTGACGATACGTGAGGAAGAAGCTGAAGATGACCTCTCCTTATCTTTAGGCATGTAGAACTTTTCTCGTAAAAATTCTAACTTGTTGTGAATAGTTAATATTAAAATATCAACTTCATGCATTATTACTTCGAGTGAACATTTCTTGTCGATAATTCATGATCAATTAATCTGTATGAACTTAACTTAGGACATGAACTAGATAAAGCGCGATAATGCTTAATTTATGAAATGAAGTGAATCAATTTAATGGATAGAATTTAATGAACAATGATTGAATGAACCGAACTCAACACTTGAACAAAATAAAGTAATGTATACTTATCGTTTTTAGAAGTGTGAGATCGGCCATGCGTGTGTGAATGAATTACCGGTGATCTTGCTTTCATCAAAATCTTGCTTACCACTCAGGGTAGAACAAGTATATAAGGACATTTGTTTACCACTCGGGGTGAAACAATTATATAAGGACCAAGATATAAGGATCAAGATATAAGGATCAATAGTGACCATTGACTTACCACCCTGATAAGATCAATATAGGATCATAAGGACCTTGGGCTACCATCGAATGGCCAGCGAGTCCTACCATACCTCCTTACACCATAGTGACCTTAGAACAAATAGGACTAGGATCAATAGTGACCATTGATTTACCACCCTGGTAAAATCAATATAGGATCATAAGGACCTTGGGCTACCATCGAATGGCCAGCGAGTCCTACCATACCTCCTTACACCATAGTGACCTTAGAACAAATAGGACCAGGATCAATAGTGACCATTGATTTACCACCCTGGTAAAATCAATATAGGATCATAAGGACCTTGGGCTACCATCGAATGGCCAGCGAGTCCTACCATACCTCCTTACACCATAGTGACCTTAGGACAAATAGGACCAGGATCAATAGTGACTGTTGGGTCGTGATATTTCTCCTATTGGACCGAATGGATTGGGCCTACATATTCAGTTAGTCCATTGGGTCTTCATTATTGGGTGTTGACATTATTGGATTTAGTCACTTTATTATCTTTATTAAGTCCTAGTATCGGACCCAATCAGTGGGTCGACCCATCATATATTTAAATATCTACATCTTTGATTTGTAATGATGAAAAAACATGACGGTTGACTAGAGAACCTGCCATGCATTAATGTGGATGGGATCATAACCGTGAAGCGGTAATAAAGATGACCAAAAGCGGTGGATAAACTACATGCGATCGGCGGAACCCATCAGATCAAAGGGGGAGTGTCAGGTAGTAGTGGGTGGCACAGTAATCCAGGCAAAGAGAGTATAACTTAGCAAGGAAGTCTTCACAAAGAGGTACGTTCTCATACACTTCTTCATTCATAATCACATATATACAGAGAGAATTATTATTTCTCTCTCGAGACACTAGACATTATATTCCTCCATTGTTTAACCTTGTGAACACGTATCTTGACTCTCACGCTTTGGCTATCCCCGACGGAACCGCCGCCGAAGCTTGTGGTGTTTATCGTGTTTCTTGTCTGCGAGATCGAGGCGTCTTACGTGATTGGGGCGTGACGGAAGATCTGGCGTTAACATCAAGCGCTAGAAGGAGGGCTTTTCTAGTGTTCTTGAGCTATCAATCACAATATTTTCGGTTGTTCTACATCGAAAGTTATGGCACCAATCGAAGGGTTCTCGTCGAGATTCCATGGCGGCTTAGAAGATGGTTGGTCTTTATTCTTGATAAAGCGGGATCATGACCGGCGCAAGTAAAAGGCACCCGCCCATAATTCGACACCAAAGTGGTCACCATTTCTGTTTGATCAAGAGGTAATCACCTATTGGTCTTCGGGATGATGGTCAAGCGAGTAGATGAAGACCTAATGACCATTTCTGTTTGATCAAAGAAGAGGTAATCGCCTATTGGTCTTCGGGATGATGGTCGAAGCGAGTAGATGAAGTCCCAACAAACATTTTCCGATTGATCAAGAGGGTATCCCGCCTCTATCGGTTTTCGGGATTATAATCGCAGCAGACGAAGAGGCCGATCCGAGGAGCTGCACCTCGGAATCACAAATAAGGCATCTTGCCTCGAGTATCCTCATCACCGTGACGGAGAGTTTCACCAAGTATATCCAAAATCACACTCCAGAGAGTCCACTTGGGGCACACTACAGTAGATACTTTTCTTCTGGAGATGCCTGCCTAAGTCATTTTGTCGAGTTCATTCAAAGACACAAAATGCACCCATATTCCTAAGCATCCGAAGAGGATACCTCATCCTAGGGGTTCTCGGGACTATGGCACAAGCGGATGAGGAGCAATTCAAGAATATATTCATCCGAGAATGCAAAAAGGTACTCTTGCCTTGAGTGTTCTCGTCGCGATTGAAGGACTCGTCACCAAAGTAGATCTATAAGCCGCACTCTTGAAATTCGAACACTTCATGAAATATTTCCAAAGTCGGTTGACATTATGGTTCGACAATTCTTTCTGAAGGCGATAATAGTTAAAGAGAAGCCGAGGGAATCGACAAAAGCCGTTGCAGTTCTTGATGAGAAGCGAGCTCGTGGACATTGCATGCAGATGGATATTCTATTTTGGACATCGATCTGTGAAGCTATCAAGGGGTCGATCACAATAACAATTCCGTTGCTGATGCATTATCGAAGTTGGCCACTATAGATGCTTATAACTTTGATGGCAGATGGCGTCTTTCCTTCGGATCAGATGCTGGTAAAGAAAACCAATTACAAGAGTGTCAACTTTGTTCTCATTGATGAGAATCTTTATCGAATGACCTTTTTCGTCATCATTGCTCAAACATTTGGTTCTATCCGAAGTAGAGTATGTTCTTGAAAAATTCACGAAGATATCATGGCGATCATTTGACCAAGTTGTTGGGCTATAAAGCACTTGGCGGGGATATATCATGAAAAGAACCAGGGAATCGACGCGGACGATTTTTGTCTCATCCATATTCACTTTTTCACAATTGATCCTGGTCCTATTTGTTCTAAGGTCACTATGGTGTAAGGAGGTATGGTAGGACTCGCTGGCCATTCGATGGTAGCCCAAGGTCCTTATGATCCTATATTGATCTTATCAGGGTGGTAAGTCAATGGTCACTATTGATCCTTATATCTTGATCCTTATATCTTGGTCCTTATATAATTGTTTCACCCCGAGTGGTAAACAAATGTCCTTATATACTTGTTCTACCCTGAGTGGTAAGCAAGATTTTGATGGTGCAAGAAGGATCAGCCGAATTCACCTCACATAATAGATCTCACACTTGAAAACGATAAGTATACATTACTTTATTTTGTTCAAGTGTTGAGTTCGATTCATTCAATCATTGCTTCATTAAATTCTATCCATTAAATTCAGTTCACTTCATTTCATAAATTAACTGTTATACGCCTTATCTAGTTCATGTCCTAAGTTAAGTTCATACAGATTAATTGATACTGAATTATTGACAAGAAATGTTCACTCAGAAGTAATAATGCATGAAGTTGATATTTTAATATTAACTGTTCACAACAAGTTAGAATTTTTACAGAAAGTTCTACAGCTAAAGATAAGGAGAGGTCATCTTCAGGCTTCTTCCTTGTCATCGTCACCATCTAAAGAGTCTAGAAGAGATGGATCTACCTTGGCCCGAGCTTTTTCTTGCCTTTACTTCGGCAGATTTCATATCCTTTGGCATACATATGGACGATCTTATTGTTCAGCTCGGCGGATTTTCTGTATTCTGCCTGTATCTCCTTACGAAAGTCTTCGGTCAGTGGCGGACCCAAATCTCTAATTAGGGCCCGAAGCTCTTTGAGCTCTTCTTCGAGCTTCTGACGATGTACCAGATGCTTTGATTCTTTAGCTTGACAGATCGACATTTATATTAGTGATGACCCGATGAGTGGCCTTGGTCGTTTTCAGTTCTTCTTTGACCTTGTCGATATCCTTCCGAAGGCATTCATTGTTGAGAAGAACAATGTCAAGGTTGCTTCTTTCCTTTTGCCAAACACAGGCTTTAGAATGGCTTTCTCTCTTCGGCATTCTCTTCGGCATTCTCTTCGGTATTCTCTTCGGCATTATCTTCGGTATCCTTTTCGGCTTCTTTGTATTTGGGACGGAGGTACCCGAAGACAGTGTTTACTTGCAGATGACCAATATTAATCGATCAGTTCAGATTGATGGTCAAATCTCAACATCCTTTAGTCTGGTATATCACTCCTTCACCCATCAGTTCCATGATGGAATTATTGCCGAACCGATGATCATCGGTGTCGCCACAGCTTTGGGCCTAGATTCAGAAGAGAATGGTTTTTGTGGCGAAGGTTTGGGTTGTTCGAGAGGCGGTGAAATATTTGTTGTTGTATGTTCGGCTGGAGCGGGCTCTTTAAATGGACTTCCAATCTTAATTGATGTTGCCATTTGATATTCACCATATGGGCTTGATGGCCGTATTTTGGCCTTCATTGGTCTTATATTAGTTCCTTTTTTCCTAACCGAAGTGCCATTTATAGTTTCCTATTAAACCTCCCATTTTAATAAAAAACTAGAAGCGATGTTGGGTCGTGATATTTCTCCTATTGGATCGAATGGATTGGGCTACATATTGATTTAGTCCATTGGGTCTTCATTATTGGGTGTTGACATTATTGGATCTAGTCACTTTATTATCTTTATTAAGTCCTAGTATCGGACCCAATCAGTGGGTCGACCCATCATATATTAAAATATCTACATCTTTGATTTGTAATGATAAAAAAGCATGACGGTTGACTAGAGAACTGCCATGCATTAATGTGGATGGGATCATAACCCAAGTGAGCGGTAATAAAGATGACCAAAAGCGATGGATAAACTACATGCGATCGGCGAGAACCCATCGAGATCAAAGGGGAGTGTCGGTAGTAGTAGTGGGTGCTACGATAATCCGAGCAAAGAGAGTATAACTTAGCAAGGAAGTCTTCACAAAGAGGTACGTTCTCATACACTTCTTCATTCATAATCACATATACACGAGAGAATTATTATCTCTCTCGAGACACTAGACATTATATTCCTCCATTGTTTAACCTTGTGAACACGTATCTTGACTCTCACGCTGAAGCTATCCCCGACGGAACCGCCGTCAAGCTTGTGGTGTTTATCGTGTTTACTGTGCAGGATCAGGGCGTCTTACGTGATTAGGACGTGACGGAAGATCCTGGCGTTAACAGTCACTTCAACATAGGTGAATATACATGTCACAGTGTTGCCCCAAGCACTTCTTGTCTCCAAAATTTACTCTACACATACTCCAATTTTCAAGATTAATCAGAAAGAAATTTTGGATATCTTCCTAGTTCCTACTCCTAGGCAAGGTTCTAAAAGGCACTAGGCGGGAGGCGGGCGGCCAGGGGGGCCTAGCGCCTGGGGGGCCTAGGCGGAATTTTTTTTTGTAAGTCAATTTTAATATTTTATCTTATATTATTCTAACAAAACAATAATATAAAGCAAAACAATCAATAATACAGATAATAAAGACATTTGTTTAAAGTTTAAACACATACATATAGCCAATTTCAAAGTTTAAACAAACACACAATTGTTCAAAATTCAAACACAAACAAATAATCAAAAATACAAACTAATAGTCTTCATCCCCATATCCTCTATATCTCTAACTCTTCTTCTCCATATCCTCCAAGATAATATCTCCATGGGACTCACACTCATACTCCTCATCTCCCTCGTCCTCTGTGTGTCATCATCGACAAAAAATCTTCTTTATGAAGTTCTCTTACTCCAACATTTCTACTACTTCTCCTAGGCTCTCAAAGACGCTATCCGCTCCGGATGCTTCACCAATCGTCTCCCAAGTAAGGCCCGTGAACCCTCAACTTCATCATCACCACCTTCAACAATCCATCCTTGCGCTTTTGAAGCATCACTTGCTAAGTAAGCACATCTACTTTCCTATCTTTCTCCGTTTCTTTTTGTTTGTTAAGTCTTGCATTAAATTGGACATAGACTAGATTGTTCAACCTTGTTGCATCTAGTCTATTCCTCTTCTTTAATATGAATCTACAAAAATAAAAATAAAAATTAAAAAAATCAAAAAATTATATATTTATATTAGATTTTACTTAATAAACCACAACCACTTACTACTTACTAGTTACTATATACTAGATAGTTGATACTTTCACCCCCTCAAAAGTACTCAAATTTCTCTCACACTTTGGGATGAACTAGTAGTCAACGAAAGAATCCTTGTTGCCATCCTTTGCAAGTTGGGTGTACTTATTGCCATAATTGGACCACCATCCAACTAGTCATTAAAGATTGTAAATTATTAAACAAATATTTAAACAAGTATTAAATAGTAAAGAAAGATTAAACAATAAATATTTATACCCTGGATCATAATTATCATCATTCGTTGCACATCCCATACCCGCTTAAAGGTCTTCCAAACCCACCCTCTTTTTTTTTATACTTGAATAACTCAGTATTTATGACAAGACTTTGATATTGAAGTCTTCTGGAAAGAACTTCTCAACACAAGTAAACATCGCATCCATGATGTGGATCACTTTGTATGCTAGGATCTTTAAAGAAGTAATAAGGGTTCAATAGGTAGAAATAAAATCAAATGCAAAGGACTATCAATGGGTCTTTGGCTTTAGCATCGATAATCGCGAAAAACGAATTAGATAGTTAGTCTCATTATTTTTGAATGTCTCTTTGATCTCTTCCTTTGCTTTTTGAGTTCTCCATATAAAAACCCATTGATGGCTTTCGGTCTCCATCAACAAGGCGAAACACCTTTACTAATGGAGCAAACACTTTCAAGCATAGTGTTACTCCATTCCAAAAACTCAAACTCAAGAGCGATGCTTATCTGTGCTTTTTCCTTAGTATTTTTCGACCATTTGCATTGATCCCATTCAGTACTAGTAAACATATACCTCAACTTCTCTTTCTTTTCTATCAAACTTTGCAAAGTCAAGAAAGAAGTTGCAAATCTAGTAGCGCCAGGCCTCACTATGTCTCTCTTTTTTGTATGCTTCCTCATCAATGCCAATGTCTTATGATGTGCATAAATAAAGATAGTAAAAGGCCTTTGCTTTCTCAATCACTCCCTTAAACTTTGGTAGCTTGCCAATTCCTTCAAGCATGAGGTTCAAAGTGTGAGTGGCATAAGAAGTCCAAAACATATGTGGCCTCTTTATCATTAACAAGTCCATGCCATGATGTCATGTTGTTGGAAGCATTGTCAAGAATAACTTGCACTACATTTTGTGGCCCAACTTGTTCAATGAAATCATCTACATATTTGAAAATATATTTTCCAATTGTGTGCTTCCTCGTAATCTTCTTTAGAAGAAAGGAAAGTTGTGCCCTCTTTTCAATTCACACACAAATTCATGATACTTCTTCTTTTTCTATCGGTTCAAGCATCGGTTACGATAGAACAACCATTGCAAGACCATTCCTCTTCGCTTCTTGGTGACTTCTTAGTCCTCTCTACCTCCTCTTTCAATAATGGCTCCCTTAGTTGGTATTGACTTGGAGGTTGGTAACTCAGGCCATATTGACCAACCGCCTCACAAAACCTTTTGAAGTCACGATCGATAGCATTAAAAGCAATCACCGAACTTACATACACCCATCGAGCCATGTATTGATGCACACTATGCGTCATTTTCTTCCAAAGTGCATCATTGATATTTTGTTGTCGTAGCTTTTTACTTGCACTCATTGAAGAATCGGGATTTATGGTCGATGCAAATTTATCCATAGCCCCAATCAATTGTGGTCTTTTTCTTGATCCTCATCACTTCAATTTCTTCTTCTCCTCTTCATCAATTAAATTAACCTATTTTCTAACTTCTTCAACCTCTTTCCTTTTCTCTTGCTTCTTCCTTTTTACTTCTTCTAATGCGGCTTTACACTTTGCTTTATCTTCATCGGTATCCTTTGGGCATGGTCTAGTATTTCCCGTAATATGCGCGATGTGTTGTTTAATTCTATAAACCCTCCGCTAATAGAATGTCCACAACTTCATTTCACCTTATCGGTATTTTTAGGATTAATCAACATCCCATACTCCCATCCAACGTCATTTGATGCACGTTTCAATTGTGATTCAGGTATAGTGGCAAAATTAGATGCTCCCGAAGAAGGAATTTGTGTCATTGATACAAACGCATAAAATGTCATGATTCATAGAAAGCGGCAGTGACAACAATTCATGCTTAGAAATAAGTAAGTCAACAATGAATAAATGCGAGGCAAAACAAACCTCTGAATGTCATGATTATTGCTAGAACTTATATTTTATATTTTATATTCTCTGTTTGGTATACAGTATACACAGTAAGGTTTGTTGTATATCACAAGTTTATTCTTTGACATCAGTTTTTTCTCTGTTTTATATTTTATATTCTCTGTTTTATATTCTTTGACATTTGTGTCACAAGAATTTCTAGAGATTGTTCAGTTTAAATTTTATATCACAAGTTTGTTGATGAACTCTTACGACACAGAGTGGCGGTGGTATTTGTGGTCGTGGTGGCGGATGGAGTGGTCATGGCGGCGATGGAGTGGGCTGTCGCTGTGATGGAGTATGAGACTCTGATGATCTGATGATTTGCACGTTGACAGATGGAGTATGAGACTCTGCAGTACACTGTCGCTTCTTCTTCTTTGATGGTCTTCTTCTTGCTTTAGAGAAAGGAAGAAAGAGATCTGATGACTATGAGACTTTGTTAATTTCTTACTTATTTTAACTTTGAGTAAATATCTCATTTTAATTTCTTACTTGTTGTCATCAATTCATGCCACGTGTTGAGCAATATCAAATATGCCATCAAGTATTTTTGATTTTTTTCTTAAAAAATGTTAAGGTAATGTTATTTAAATGTAAATAAATGATATTATTAATTACAAAATTAGTTTTATACTTTTATTTGTGTAATTTTTAAAATTAAGGACTTAAAGAAAATGATAAGTAAAAATATAAGATTGTTATTTAATTTTAAGAATTAGTGTTACTACTTAAATAAATATTATTTTTAAAAATTAGTGTGAAGCTTATTGAATGAGATATTTGATATTATTAATTATGAAATTATTTTTATTTGTGTAATCTTCAAAATTGAGGACAAAAAGAAATAACAAATACCATATGCTAAGTATGGTTAATATATCTTTAACATATTAGGCTATTAGTTTTGTACTTTTATTCATAAACAAGATTGTTATTAAATAATAAAATTTAAATTTTAAGAATTCAATTTAATATTAAAACTTAAGAACTTAAACATAAATTTAAGAATATATATATATATCCATTGCTTGAAATAATTCAATTATAGAATTAGTGTTAGTAAGTATTATCTTTATATATAATTATATACTTATTTCTTCTCTCTTAAAAATTTAACATATTAAAACTTATTAACATATTAAAACATCTTTAACATATTAGGCTATTAGTTTTGTACTTCTATTCATAAACAAAATTGTTATTAAATAATAAAATTTAAATTTTAAGAATTCAATTTAATATTAAAACTTAAGAACTTAAACATAAATTTAAGAATATATATATATATATATATATATATATATCCATTGTTTGAAATAATTAAATTATAGAATTAGTGTTAGTAAGTATTATCTTTATATATATAATTATATATCTTTAATGTATTAGTTTAATAGTTTTATTCATAAACACAATTGATATTAAATAATAAAATTTAAAATTTTAAGAATTCAATTGAATATTAAAACTTAAGAAACTAAACATAAATTTAAGAATTATATTGAATTAAACTAAATATTAAACTAAGAATTATGAGATCATCTAGTCACGATTTAAACTTAATATGGATATAGATATCTTTGTTAAAAAGTAAAAAAAAAAAATCGGTGATTTTCCTGTTATCTTTTACTTGATACTCATTTGTCTATAAGTGTCTATCCATAATAGCAAATTGTAATAAATAAAATCACAAGGTAAACAATGCCACATTTATGATAATATAGAAAACACTAAATTTTATGATCTAAAAGTTATAGAAACGAGATATCATCATGTTCTCGGGTTGGAGTAAATATCCACGCGTCTAGTATCCGTGACCATTAAGTAATGCCTACTTCATTCCACATCTCCAAGGCTGCTACCACGGTTATGACCGTTATTTAAAACCAACCCTTTGTCCTAATAACATGGAGTACAGCCAAAGAACTCTTCATCATTGATCAAAATCCCAAAATAGTAACAATTATAGCAAGTAAACTTCTAGTCGCATACCATTGCAAAGAAACAAAAAGTCTAAAACTTTTCCAACATCAGCCAGCATTCTGTGCTAATGCAATTATGGAACACAAAGCCTAAAAACCTTTCAATTATAGGAGTAGATAACTTGGATAATAATAGAAAATGCAATTAGGAAAATCATCAATGTCATTCCCAACATTCATAAGATAGCAAGGATCCAGCTATACAATCCATCCTATTAAGCATCAACTAAATTAACTCAAATTTTAATCTTAACCAAAATAAAGTATATATGCTTATTAGGTGTATGCAAGAACTGAACTACAAGAGCTAAATACAACTCAGAAAGATAACCCAAAACCCATAAAAAGGGGGAAAAGAAGGGGAAAAAAGACATCTAATCTAGTTTTCCTTTCACTTTCTTGTTGTATTTTTCCTAAACATACCCAAAAAAGAATCTTGAAAATTGTACACTAAACGTATTCAAATAAAACCCAAAACCCAGATGCAGAATATGAAACAAAACAAAGATCTGAATACAAATTGAGCATGCATTTACAAAGCGAATATTAAGAATAATAATACATAAATAAAAAAGTAAAAGTGGAAGTGATGAACCTGTAAGAGGAGTTGATCCTGAATATGAAGAAGATGGTAAAGCAATTTTGATGAAGAAGTGTTAAAGTACATGGTTTTGGGTGATTTGGACTGTTAGAAGACGAGTTGCAATTAATTACAAATAAATTCATTTAATAATAGTTTTCTTTGCTATTCATTTTTCATTGAGGTTAGATTTTTTTAGCCTTTAATCTTGTTTTACAAGAATACACCAGATATCCAAAGGAAAGAAGAATTTCCAAGCGGCAGAAAAACAAAAGAAGGCTAGGTGCATGATCCTTTCTCTCTCTCTCTCTCACTCCATATAAATATAGATAGTTCTAACATACTACTTCTATTGATCATTTATGATGATTAAAAGTAGACTAAAAGACAAATTGCACCCTCAAAACTTTTTATTTGGTGTTGATATTTGCACCCCAAAAGTGAAAAAAGTGTTCAAGACACCCTCATACTTTACTTATTGATAACAGTTGCACACTTTACACACTTAATTCAAAGTGAAGTGACCTAAAGCCTGAGATCCACAAGAAGGGTATTTCGGACTTTAGATATTCTTTATCTTCTCAACGCAATTATAGAGTCATTCGACAACGATTTGAAGGAGGCAAGGTTCGCGATTTGAAGGAGGCTAGGGTTAGCGATGAGTAGTGATTCGCGATTCTTGAGGATTCATCGAGACGACGCGTTTATGGCGTTAGAGGTGTCCCCGAATACACTAAGTACTTACATGATTATCTTCCACAAGCATCTATTTTGAATAATCCGCTTTAGAAATTAGTCGTATGTTCTTTTTGTAGTATATTGTTTTGTTTTGTAATTTATTGACTTTTTTTGTTATAAAGTGTAATGGTGGACCCTTTTGATGATCAAATTCAAAATTCTCTCTCTTTTTCTTACATTTTTGGATTTTAGTCAATTAAATATGATGTGGTCCACACATTTAACCGACAGAAATTCTTTGTGTTTGTGGTCATCAGCAACCGAGAGTATTTTACAAGAAAATTTTTTCATGGGGGACATTTTGAGGAGAGCCCACATAAACAGTATGTGGGAGGTACATTTAATTTCTTTGATTTACATCATCCCGATTACATATCTTTACTTGACATATGTAACATGGGGAAGGACTTAGGATACAAAGTTGGACATTTCAAGTTCCATTACAAGTCACCTGCAACTGATATGGAGAGGGGATTATTTGGGTTATAAAATGATGATGATGTGTTAACAATGTGTATATTTATCCATTCTACAAGACTAGTTGAAATATATATGTAGGTTGTTAGACACATGGTGGGATCATTTTGGCTTTCCCCACTTTGCCACCGCGATTAAAAATACTCTGACGTGGGTAGGCCTAAACTTGTTAGGGAGGAAAGGTAATGATATTCCACAATCAAATCCAGAAGGTACAAGGTTGAAGAGGAAAGAAACATCACTGAAATGTGGATTTTGCAAGGAATGGGGTCACAATGCAAGAAGGTGTCCTCAAGTAAGTTAAGTGTGTGTTTCTATGATTATTTTATCAAGATCATATATATGGAGTTTAATATATTTCTGTGTCTTGATTTTCATAAACTCAATAGGCAATCATCTCAACCCCTCCGTAAAAGTCAATCATCTCAACCTCTTCCAAAGTCTAAGAGGGCAAAAAGGATTCACAATACTAGGCAGGCTCATACTCAAGCTTCTCAACCAATGACATCAACACATGAGCCAAATAACATGAATGTGGATCAAGCTGGTGGTTCTACAAAGTGGCAAGGTGGAATCCATTACGAGAGTAGCACCAGAAATGTCTCAGCTGATATATTACAACCCAAGGAATTCACATGGAAGGGAAAACAATGTACAACACTTGGAGAACTTGAAGCTGCAGCCAGATCCAAAAGAGAGAAGCTCCAGTTTAGGAAACCAACCAGTGGAGGGCCTAATGCAGATTAATAGATAACAGATGGGGTTTTTGGGCTTTTTTGTGGTACTAAGCTTATATAGATGTATATATCTAGTTTAGGGGATTTTTGGGAATCAACTTAAGGCTGTTATATGTATGTTTTTGTGAATAGTATGCATTTTTTGTGGATAGGATGCTCCAGTTTTATGTTTTTGTGGATAGCTAATGTTGTTAGGCCAATGACAACAACTATTATTAATTGCCTCTGATTTATGGATTGTACTGGGGATTAATTTGGTAATTGAATGGCAATACCAGTTCCTTTATGATGCAGTGTGTGTAGTGTGTGTTTGCAGTGTTTACGTACATGTGTTTGCAGTGTGTGTTTACAGTGTGTGTATGCAGTGTTATACAGGTGGCCAATTGCAGTGTAGGCTCTGTTTTGGGCAATTGCAGTTTGTTGTTTGCATTTGTCTGTTTTGTGCATTAATACCCTTGATGTGCATTTGTGAGACAGTCTGCAAAGGTTAAAAGGTGCAGGTATCATAAATTGCACACCAGCCATAAACAAGAAATTGCAGCAATTGATTACAACCACTATATTTGCCCATACAATACAACATGTTCATTCAAATAAATTGCCCATACATTACAACCACTAAATTACCTACAAAAGATGCCCAACAATTACCTTTCCTCCTACATTTTATAAGTCAACTAATTTCTACCACTATATTGCTAGAACCCAATTCTGCACTGTTCAATTCTGGAGAACCCAAGTTGCTCAGTAGAACCCAAGTTGCTTGTTTTCAACTCTAGAGGGGTGGTTCATCCTTGACCGAGATAAACCTAAAATAAAAAATTGCAATCCAAGTTGCAGTCTTGATGTGCATTTGTGAGACAGTCTGCAAAGGTTAAAAGGTGCAGGTATCATAAATTGCACACCAGCCATAAACAAGAAATTGCAGCAATTGATTACAACCACTATATTTTCCCATACATTACAACATGTTCATTCAAATAAATTGCCCATACATTACAACCACTAAATTACCTACAAAAGATGCCCAACAATTACCTTTCCTCCTACATTTCATAAGTCAACTAATTTCTACCACTATATCATAGAACCCAATTACGACTTTGTTGATTACGAGAACCCAAGTTGCTCAAGAGAACCCAAGTTGCTTGTTTTCAACTTCTGAGGGTGGTTCATCCTTGACCGAGATAAACCTAAAATAAAAAATTGCAATCCAAGTTGCAGTCAACAGACAAATTGCAAACCTTGCCCTAGTTTTGGACTGTTCGAGATCATCTTTCACAGGTTTGATTTCAGCATCAAAATTCTCTAATCTTCTTATTAATCTAGGTATTACTTCCCTTGAACGCTCACACATTGGAGGATCATTGGCAATGAAATAATTACAACCACCGTGCCCATCTTCACACCAATCTGGACAACCAAAGAATCTTCTACTGGCATTGTTTGAGCTTCTCCAAGCTGTCTTCATCACTGCTTTCTTCATGCACCAGCAGTTTCGATCCATGAGCCCTAATTTTTCTTGATTTTCTTGATCGATTTTCTAAGATCGAGCTGTTGTTTGCTACTGAATGACTCTGTAATTGCGTTGGAGAAGATAAAGAATATCTAAAGTCTGAAATACCCCTTCTTGTGTGGATCTGTACTTGTACCGTCACACTTTTGGCCCTGATTAAGTGTGTAAAGTGTGCAACTGTTATCAATAAATAAAGTATGGGGTGTCTTGAACACCTTTTTCACTTTGGGGTGCAAATATCAACAATTTGAGTAAAGTTTAGGGTGCAATTTGTCTTTTAGTCCAAAAAAGTATAATTTTTCTTGTTTTAAAAAAATAAATAAAATATATAAAGTGAAAGAGAATTAAATTATTTAATAGAGTCTATTAATATATATATATATATATATATAAACTATTAATTATTTTATATAATGTGTTCAGATAAATTTAGAATTTTTATTTTTTTATACTATTATTTTTTTAGTATAAATACTTTAGTATAAATACAACATTGTTTGGGTTTGGGATTTAGATTTTGCAATGAATGTGAGGTTTGAAACTTTGAATTGAGTAATATATGTAAGTTCGTAAAATGAACTAAATAGTCGGACTCGATTCCATTAAAAGTTGGATTGGAACTCGACGATTTGAAATATAAATAATTTAAATATGAGTAAATTTTAAAATTTAATAAAGTATTTAAATATTTTTAAATTGTAATTTTTATTGATACATTACTCGGATCATATCCGCTCAAAAAGTTCCAAATTGTCCAAGCTCGATTCGAGATTGGGCTCGACTCGATAGTTAAACGAGTCTCAATTAAAATTTATTTTATACTCAATAAATTTTATAAAGCAACTCAATACTCGACTCGATTCATTTTCACCCCTTAAATATATGTATTGCTTACGAGTTTTAACTTTTGACCAAATTGCCAAAGGAAATAAAATATAAATTAAAAAAATTGTTCTTTCTCATTGACACCCTAAAATTGCCACCGTCAACATACACAAAAGAAAAGGTTGTGTATGCTGACATACAATCAAGTAAACGTATACGGCTAGTCGCTAGAGAGTAGAGTTGTTAGGTTTCTTTAAATTTAAATTTTGGAGTTTTTTTAAAATCCTCATCTAAATAAATTCTTATCATTATTAGTTTAATTTTTTTTTTCACGGGGTAAGAAAAATTGACAAAGAGATCTAATAGAATTAATCAATAAATAGAAAGAAAGAAGATGATGCCGTTTGCCCCACACTTTAATTTCGTAGTTTTTTAATATCTTGTAATAATAAAAAAGAAAGTGAACTCAAATTGAGATTGAAAGACAAATTTTGAGCTTTAAGAAGCTAAAGTTTGGTTCGACTTAACTTGGCTCTCACAACAATTAACTCACATGTAATATAATGAATAAATAATTTATCCCAAACTTTGATCCCAAACTTGGAATAAAAAAGATTTATTAGGGTGAACGGGAAATTCAAAATCAGTTGTATTTTGTTAGATAAATGTATTAGATAAAGTTGCATAGGGAAGGACATTTAATATGTGATGTTTTTTTATCCTATAACCTTGCAGCAGAAATAAAACAAAATTCAAGATAGATTAAGGTAAGAAATTATAAACTGACAATATGGAAAAAATTGATGAACCTTTTAATTATCATATGACCTAGTACATTTTGTGTATATAATGCTCTGAACATGTTCAGTAATAGTGTTAAAGCTGAGAGTTTCAACTGTATAGACTCCCACTTATTTCTATTATTATGTGATATCAGTTTTGCTTTTCAAACACTCACAATAACTTAAGTACTGAACTATTTAAGCTCCAAGACTTAAGTTGGTTGAGTTGATAAACAGGCCAACATACTCTTGAGAACTATGGGCAGGAGGGTCTCCAACATTTATCATATCAGTACAGTCATAGATAAACAAAAGAAAACTTCCAAGATTTGTGAAGAACATGATCTAAAACTTAAATCTACACCAAAAGTCTGCACCATGAAATTTGAATCTATTGGAACAAATTTAGCCTCTGTTTTATAACATCTTGTTGCCACTGCTCAACATTTTACAATATACACCAAAACAGAGGAATAGCTATTTACAGATTTTTCGAGACCCCATATAATAAATGTGGAAACATATATATACATGTATAAAACTTTTATATATGTGCTAAGCTAGAAAATAAAGTGGTAAGAGGCCATCTGCTTGCCAACAACTAAGGAAGACCTCGTTCGCCACAAAATGCTTCTGGCTCAAATGATCTAGCAGACTCATCATTGTAAACTCCAGGTACAGCTCTACCACCAGCTTCTCCGGATGTTATGTAAGTTTCCTTTGGGCTGCCCTCGGTGTTGATGAAAAGAATAATACACATAAACAAGGATAACGCAAGACCCACCAAAGTGTTCTTCAATCTGCTAAGCACAGGCTTCACCTGTACGTAAGGAAGAAGACAAGACACTTGAGAGTTGCTTGATATGAATACATATGGACCAAGTTTTTGATTCTCGTATAGATGCAATTAAGTCGTCTCTGGAACGAAAAATGGATTATATCTATATAGCTTACTATATGACTGTATACGTCTCTATACCCAAACTTGAGGCCAATTTGAAATGACACTAGTAGAATATGTAAAAGCCAATTGGCACTCCATCATCACCACCATTTCAACTTCTCTAAATTCTATAAATAACATAATTACGTCACAAGTCTAGAGACACATATAATGAGATTTTACAAGAGGCTTTTACATACAACAAAGCAACTTTTTCTGCTCTGGTACAACACTGGATGCCATTCAAGCATATCTAATATTTCAATAGATATTCTTCCTTCAACATGTTTCCAACACATCCTTAATAATTTATTGGCTAAAGAATTAAATTGATATCATTATCTTTCTAATGACCTGTTAAAGATTAATACTTGAAACATATGAATTTTATACAGCACAAATTACTTACAGAAAATGAACCTAAAAGTCGATCACGTGCTAGAACTTCAGGAGTCTTCACCCATATCTGTCCAAAAAATAATAATTAAATGTAAATGTTGTGTATCCATCATTTTTAGTAGCAAGTAGTCAACTACTAGGTGGAACAATTGTATTGCACGAGATGGTACAACTTGAAACTGAAATTTATAAACAAGACTCCTACAAACTAAATGGTACTAGTGGAGGCACTAAACAACAATTACTGAAACAAAACAGATTAACCAGCATGTAAAATATTTGCATTTCAGAGAACTTAGTTTTGTAGCAACAGAATTGTTATAAAGCTGATAGGCTACATCCAATAAGGATTTTTCAAAATATTTAGTAAATTAAAAAAATGACCACAAATCTAGTGGGCATTGTACCAAGCTTTTGCAATCTATAATGAATTCTGAAATGACTAGAGATAAGTAGCAGTCTCACTTGTCTCCTCCCATAATTTGAAACTGGGTCTTAATATCCTAATGTTTAGTAGCAAATGAGCACCCAAAATTTTTCGATATGCATTGCTTTCAAAGCGGACGCATAACAAGTGTCATCTTACAATTATACATTCAACTCTGATACGATGCATTTTGTATTTCTAGAGAATACTCCTACTCTTTCATGAATTACCTTAGAGCTCCTAAGCATTTAGTCACAAGTCTATTTAAGCTTGTTGACTAGATTTTCTTACATCCTTTCTTTAAACAAAAACTCTATGTGGACATGAAAATTGGACATGAGTGTATTTGAATTTCACTTAATTATATTTTGACCCCAATGGTGGGTAAAAATATAAATAGGTAAAGTTTAAATACACTCATGTCTAATTTTCATGTCCAATTTTCATGTCCACCTAGAAGAACTCTTCTTTAAAATGTAAGGCTAATTGGCTAGATTAACAACACAGTTCCCATATTATATGCCTTTAGGAGTACTCATAAACTTAACTAATTATGACCTTAAATACCAAAATCTAAATATCCAAACTATCCATAACTTCTAACTTGCTTAAGAGAAATAATTTCCTTAAAGGAAACCTTCCTTTTTAAGAGCAACTTAATATTCTAATCATGTGCAAAAAACAGGTTAAGTCGCATAAAAATTTGATCTTGAATTTGACACTTGCTTTCTCAAATGTGTAGATAGCATAGTAGCAAATGGGTCATAAGTTACCAGTTAAAGAAACATATGATGAATATATAGACCCTTCAAAAAGAAAAGCTACATTACCTGGCCATCATACCAACCTGTCTCCTCATCTGAAACAAGAAAGAACAATTGATCCATCAAAATGCAAGAAAAAAAAAATATCAACCAAACAAACAGAATCAAACCAACAACAAAAAAAAGACTTTTTCCGTGAAAAACAAAAAATCAGCATTACATTCAACAGTGGCACTGAGTAATCTATTGCCCACATATGCCCAACCCAAATACATCCTCACAACAACAAAAGTGGCCACAAAGAATCCACCAGAGACCGCACCCAAGACCCGCTTCGCCGGATCCAAATCAATTCCAACCGATCCGTACCACGAAACGGGCAATCCGACAAAGAGGGCAAAGGAAGCCCCGGTGACAAACAAACGAGAGCAGTACTCAACAAAGTCGCCGGAGGCCCATGAATACGGGTCGGAGGTGGAGAGAGATTGGTACTCGTTAACGGGCTGCTGATCCAGTGGGACAGGGCACTCGGTTTCCGGTGGGTTGCTGTAGTTTCCGTAGGATGATGAGAAGGGTATTTTGGGAATAATTTTTTGATTGAGGTGATGGGGTTTTAGGTTTCTGATTGGGGAAAGAGAAGAAGGGAAATTGGGTTTGAAGAGACTGAAAAGGGGTGGAGAAGAGGTTGGTTTTAGTGAGAGGATGGAAATGGAAGAAGTCGCCATTTTTGCACCAGTAATGGTTTCCCCTTTTCTTTTAGGCTTTAGTTTTCCTTTTTTTTACCCGAATTTATCATGCAGTGAAATTTTATTTAGGAAATTGATATTTTTCATATTAAAAAATTAATATTTTCACATTTATATTCTATATTATATTAATAAGGTAAAATTTATTTTAAATTTGAGTGGAAAATCACAAATACAATCCAAATTTATTCTAATTGATTTAAGTAAGAAATAATCTGGGAGAGGAAAGAGGAAAGAGGAAATGAGAGTGAGATTACTAGTATTCTAGTAATCTATATGATTAAAAAATATTACTTTAATATATAAAATATCAATTTCTTTTTGTTTAAATACTCCTACTTTTGTACATTACGAGCCAAATAAGAAATTTTCACTAAATATGATTAAAAATAAAAATATTACTTTCAAATGTCAACGTGCGTTAATGTAAAATAAAAATAAAATCTTGACCAAAGACAGTCTTTCACATAAATAATAAATAAAACTATGCATTTATATAAGTGAAATCTTATAAAAATATTATTTTTCTCTTGTAAAAATAACAACTCTCTTAAAATTACTTATATCAAAAGAGATTTAGGAGGTGTTTGTTTAAAGTTGAATGAAACTGAATCTGAATGGTTAAATCAATCTTAAAATTTCATCTGAATGGTTCAATCGGTTTACAATGCGTTTGTTTTTATGCGAATTAATTTGATCGATAAGATGGACGAATTTGAATTATTAATTCAGATTTTTTTAGCTGAATTAGCAGTTGAATAAAATAAAAAAAAAATAAAAAAATAAAAAAATATTAACTATTATATTAAGTAATATTAAATAAATTTACAATAATTTTGATTTTTTTCAAAGGGGTAAAATAATAAAATTTTGTCATTCAGATATTTCAGATATGTCAATTATCAAATAATTTTTTCATTCAGATTCAAATTCATTTAATTTTTATCAAACACCCTGTTAGTAGAGTCAGTAATAAATCCAAAAACTCAGATCCCCAAAAGCAAAGAAACAACAAATATGGCTTACTGGTCAGACAAATTCATGAAAATAGTTCTTCTTCCTTTTTTTTTTTCATTTTATTATTTGCACAACAATTGCAAATACAATTATTTACAATTCTGGAGCTGCAATTGTTCCCTTGATGCAGACACGGGACAGAAAGGGTCATGTATTGTACACTTCTCTTATTTGCATTTTTTCCTTTTAAGAGACTTTCTTACATCAATACCTTATATATAAGGCTGGCGATCCAATTTGAAATTGACTCATAATCAATTTAAGACAATTTTGTTCAATTTGATTGAGTTATTTATCGAGTTGGATCTCTTCCTCTTCCTCAGCCATAAATCATTCGTTTCTTCTTCACTATCTTCTCTTCAATCACTTTAGTTTCTTCCCTTCCCCTTCTCCGCGAAATTGATTTCCTCAAATTTTCTTTTGTTCCGTTTCTCTCCATCCTCCCGCACGCAACCCAAATCTCTTCTCTCTCTGATTTACCCTAAACTTCGACAAACGAATACGATTTGGGACTTTTTGGGTGGAGCAATTCGAGAAATTACGAACTATGGAGTTTGTATCGTTCGATTTTTGTTGCCGATGACGACGACGTTAAGGTATGTCCTTATGGAACGTTCCCTGACCACGACTATTGAAACGGGAAAGAAGGAATTAGGTAGCTTTTTGATTTTTCGGTCCCTGAGCATGTCTATTTTCCTGGGATGAGTGCCCCTGTCTACAACGTCTTCAACAATAAGTGCTTCACTGACAACTTAAATAAAGCCAATGTGCCATGCTTCATTTTCTATTTCTGAATCAATTTTTATCCCTTCACAATTTTTTTGAAAGGCAACAATTTATGATATTGGGTTGTTTTTTTGGATCATTGTTCGGTTGAGATTAATTATGTTCAAATTAATTATTTTTATTTTTTACTGATGCAGATGCACTTGAATAATTATCCTGAGATTCAACTTAGTGTCGTGGAGATGGGTAAATGTTGTTCTTAGAATCTCTTTTCATGATTAATTGGGTTGGGTTTCATAAAGGATAGGTTGTAGGATTTTTTAGTTTCCCATTAACATTTTATGTAATGCTTGCAGCCATTCTAGACGCAATTAAAATTGCTGATAATTTAGAAAGAACAAGATTCACCCTTAAAAAAGGTAAATTGGGGTGTTTGTTTGATATTTGAGGGTTTTAATTTTCCATGTTTTTGGAATAAGAACTAAATCCTATAAAAAGATGATTCTCTATTCTAATTATATCCCCTGAAACTATATAGGGATATACCTGCATCCAAAGAGTTCCTCAGAGTTTCCAAGCAAGCATGGAAACCCCTCCTATTTGAATCAACTAACCAAGGAATAACAATTGGAGTACTAAACTGATAGTGTCAAAAGAGCTTTTACCTGCAAATTTTGTTATACAGAGTGTCGATTTCATCATGAATTTGTACAAAAATGAAATAGGTATGTGATTTGGGCTTTTTCTTATTGAGAATTGGGTATGTGGTTTGAGGTTTTTCTTTATGAATTTATTCAAAAATAAATTGGGTATGTGATTTGGGTTGCTTTTAGTATTACACTGCAGTTTCTTTCGTGTAGCTGTTTAGTTATGTTAATTAGGATGAAAGGGGACCAACGAACGGGGAAGTCATAATAATTGTTGATTGTGGTGAAGATAAGGAAGAGTAAGATTGGCTGCCTCCTCCCTATGGGTATTAGACTAACTTTTAATAGTTGCTGAGAAATTTTTTTGCATTTTAGATTATTCATAAGCTTGGAATAAAGATGGAATACACTGCACATTACTTTTCATAATTTAATTAGGAAGTGTTCCAGTATTCAAACAAATTTCTTTTCTGTCAATTTTGGGGGTTTAAACCCTCAGTCCATTATCTAATCAATTAATATTTAGTTGAACTTGAATATAAGAGCCCAACACATGGGAACATGGACACAGAGAACAATGAAGGAACTTATGAGCAACGGGTGAATCAAAGTCTGAGACTGCAAATATCTAACTAGCGGCGTTATCCTCTTTGCTAGGCTTTTTAAGAGTATGATTAAGGACATACCAATTCATAACTTTGAGTTCTATATTATTTTGTTACTTGAGGTTAAATGTTGTTTTTGAAACTAACGCCAAATTTACTTGGTCCTGTTATATCTCAGTTACTCTCAAACACCCTTTACCACAAAAGATTCTTTCCTTATTATGTGTTTAATGTTCTAGGTGGTCTTGATAATGAACCCATGCCGTTGGGTAAATTTTGATACCATTTTTTTGATTTATAGTTTGTTACTCCCTCCTTTCCTATAAAAAGTTTTTTTTATTACCTTATACATAACTCAACGTGTTATTATTGTTATTGTTAACTTCATGTTTTAATTGTTTTTTTCCCGGGTAGTTTGGAAATGGCGAGCTCGGTTGACAAGAAGGAATAAGTTTTATCCTTGGAGCTCTCTGCACCTTCTGGTTGGATCAAAAAGGTTTCTTTCTCTCTTTTTTTCCCTTTACATGCATATATGTTCATATTTTTTGAAAGTTTATGCTACTTGCCGTTATGAGTTGATTTTATTTATGAGCAATTGGTTAAGTTAGGATTTCTGTTTATATTCAATTTATTGAGTTAAGTTTTAATTTAGATATGGACTCCTCAATTGCTCATTGTAGAGCAATTGCTCTCTGTTTGTGTATGAGGATTGTTCATTGGGAAGCTGCAAGGGAGTCTGATTTATTTAGATATAATGACATCTGTTGTATCTGTTGAAAATGAAGTATTGAATAATTCAACTATAAGTCGGTTGTTGAATTGAGATTAGGCTATAATTTATGCGTCTGATTTTTTACATTCAGTAAGATCAATTTGAGGTATATTTCTTCAAAAGTTAAATATTGAACATGTTGTATCAATATGCCAACTGTGTACTATTGAATTGTGTCCAAAATTTTGTAATAGTATCCAAGTATAAACTCTGTTATGTTAAATTATTGACATTTAGATTTAGTTGTTGAACCTTAAATGTTTGTGAATAAAATATCTTAGGATCTATATTCAACTTTGCAAGATTTGTTTAAGAGACTACTGGGTTTGATAAAAATACAATGTGTATCGCATTAAAGGTGGAAGTAATATTATAACAAAATCAACATGTTTATAAATGCAAGTGATATGTCATTCAAAAATGCATTGAAAAGTTTATATGATTATCTTCACAGCCAGAAACGATCAGGTTTATTGTTGAAGTTACTTGAAAGCATTGTCATTCAACCTTTACTTTGATTTCCTTATAATGTTATGTGTTAATTATTCTAAGTTTCGTCTGCTTTGTTAGGAGAGATCTCAACTGATAGCCCCTCCATCCCAAATTGAGAATTCCAGTTTACATAAATATGACCAATTGATTTTTGATGTTTATTGTGGACTCCTCATTTGTTCATTTTCTTTACCACTCTTGATATGATGAATAAAGACTCAGAGTATGAGGTATATATGGATGATATGGCAAATGTTTTACGACGCCCCCAAAACAGGTATACATCACCTATTCTGACTTGCCAAATACATGGTACAGAATACAAATACAACTTATTTATACAACTGTCGTGCAAAGTACGACAAAACATAAACTGTGAGTTTTAATACAAATATTGTCGTCTAGACAATATACAAACTCAAATTCAATATTATTACATTTATTTTCCACTATTTCACCGAATAGTGAGGACTACTAATGCTATCATCCTATTTAGTCACCCCGCTTCCCGACTAGTCCCTCGCTACGTTCTCATTTCCTGAAGAGAACAATGAAAGTAAAAGGGTGAGCTCAACTAGCCCAGTAGGAAATATTATGACTAAGATAATGTATAATATATTATCATTAGCCTTAAACAGTGTTAAACTGATATAATATAACAACCATCAAGTTTAACTGCAGCGGAACAAGCAATCCATTAAAAGAGTCAAGTAGAGAATAAAATCTACTATCTTTTATGATTTAAAAGGTTTTTCATCACTTTTATCGCTAGGACTCAGCTTAATAAATAATCCACATCATTGAATCACCCCTGTACTACGGACCAAGGATATTTTTTAGTATCACGACCATAATTATCTATGCACTACGGGCCAAGAATATTTGTGTATTCATTAATGGTCATGATCATGCCAACAATCATCCATCAATGCACTACACGCCCAATGAGGACTTTTACCACATCATTTGTAACATTACGGCCATGATTACAACCAATAATCCTCATGCATAATCATACCAAGTCCATCTATGCACTACAGTGCCACGATGACTTTCAAAAAAAATATAAACATGAGGATGATGACAATGATATAAGAATTCAATAAAACAAGTTCAAGAAGTAATTTATACAGGAACTAATAATGTCCAAATTGTCAACATGATACTGCTTTGTAGAGTAAAATTCAAGAATGCTCAGAAGAATATTTTCATGAAAAGATACTGGATGAAGCGCAAATATCAAGAATATTCCACTAATTTCATGGAGTATAGAAGTCAAAACTTTAACCAACTGAGTATAACAAGGAATGGAATAACAAAAGAAATCACCAGGCATGCGATAGATCAACTTTGCAAAGTTATTCCAATGTAATAATAAATAACGGAATCGAGTCCAACAGTAAAACGCGCATGCATGTGATATTCCAACAAGAATAATAAAGACGAAATCGGTCCCATGCGAAAATGCATGTATATGATATTCCAACAGAAATAATAAAGATTTTACCAGTCCCGTGTAAACGCATGACATGTGATGTTCCAACATAATGATAAATAATGAAACCAGTCCCATGTGAAACGCACGTATACATAATGTTCCAACAGAATGATAAAGAATGGAATAACAGAAGAATTTCACCAAGTATAGGGTAGCCCGCGTATACAGGTTATTCCAATAGAATAATAAAGAATGGAATAACAGAAGTTGTCTTCATGGATAAGAAAGAAATAATACTCCCTACCTTGGAAAAACTGGATACTGGAATAGTGAGGTAGCAGACTTCTCTTCTTCTTTCTCTCTATAATAATCGCTCTAAAACTTTTGTGAATTGGTGAGAAATGAAGGAAGAATGAGCTTCTATTTATAGGAAAATATAGTTTCGATAATTGCACGTTTTGGGGCTCGAAAAATTACAGTACAATACCTCCAACTTTTTTTCATTTTTAATTTAGTCCTGCAAGTATTATCAAACTTGCACCACCTCCCCTAATAGTAAATAATGTGAATCAATAGTTCAATCATGTGAATCAATAGTATAATCATGTGAAAAATACGAATTACAGTATAGTACCTCCATCTATACCTCCATTTTTAACTTAGTCATGCAAGTATTATCAATCTTGCACCAACTCCCCTAATAGTAAATAATGTGATTCAATAGTACACACATGTGAACAAATAGTTATTTAAGCATGTGAATTAGTAGCAATTAATTGCTCATTTATCCAATAAATTACCCGATTTATCAATATAACCCATAGACATCAATTATCATCGGAATAGATGTCGATTTCCACTAACACTAATAATCCCAACACAATGGAACTATCAAATTCATTTTTAATCAACATAACTTATTCATCATTAATATTATAACTCACAATATTTAACAACCAAAGTCATTCCTGGAAAGACGGGGTTTTCCGATAAGATTTCTCCTTATCAAGCGCAATTAGGTGACCAAACCTCTCCTCGATGTAACTTACAGACATTGTCGATATTGCAAATAATAATATGAATAACTTTGTCGTCTCAATTATTGATTTAATAATATAATATATTATGCAAAATGATCTTGTGACAATAATTGAATCAATAATATGAGAGATATGATGCAAAGAATTATCGTAGCAATAATTGAGTATAACCGGTGACTTCTCACGTAAGCATCAATAATCAATACCGTGTATGCTACTATGCAACCACGCCAGACATCGTATTTTTAACACACCGGGTGTTTCAACAGCTTAACGGTAAAACTTCCGCCGTTATTTTCATAAAGTATTTTTGTCGCTTTCAATCCGATAATAATTCCGGTTGTGGGGTTCACCAATGATTGTCTTGGTTATTTAATATTCCCTGTTAAAACGAATATTTCTCGACCAATCGAATATTATATAACAACTTGCATACTTTGCAAAATTTATAAATATTACCCACAATTATAACATTATATCAAATCCACACCATAATATTCAAAAATATATTTCGAGAAAATTTAATCTTTATTCAAAAGTTGGGGTCTTACAACCTCCCTTCTTATGAAATTTCGTCCTCGAAATTAGGGTGCGACTGGTATGTCAAGAGGTAAGGATATCTTGATTTCATCTCGATTCTAACTCCCGTGTCATTTCTTCCACATCGTGGTTTTTCCACAAAACTTTGACTTGAGGTATAACCTTGGAGCGTAGAATATGATCCTTTTATCCAAGATTTTAACAGTAACTCTTCATACGTTAAATCTTCCTCTATCTCTCGTCTGCGTTCTAATTCAATAATGTGGTTTGGGTCTTTCACATATTTACGTAACATAGATATGTGAAAAGCGTTATAAACATTTAGACATACATAAGCGGTAAAGCGGTCTATACGCCACGCTTCCTACTCGATCGAGGATTAAAAATGGGCCAATGAATCGAGGGTTGAGATTTCATCTCTTTCCAAATCTCGTAACTCCCTTCCATGGAGCAACACGTAATTACACATGATCTCCAATATCGAATTTCACGTCCTTTCGATGAAGATCAGCATAACTCTTTTGTCGATCTTGTGGGGTTTTTATACGTTGTCGGATCGTTTGAATCTTTTTCGTAGTCATACGTACCAACTCCTTTCCCAACAATGTTGCTTCACCCACCTCATCCCAGCATACTAGAGAATGACACTTTATTCCATACAACGCTTCAAATGGAGCCATGCCAATACTTGCTTGATAACTGTTGTTGTAGGAAAACTCCACCAATGGTAGGAACTTATCCCAACTTTCCTTGAAGTCAAGGACACATAGTCTTAATAGATCTTCAAGAGTTTGAATGGTCCTCTCCGACTGTTCGTCCGTCTAAGGATGATATGCCGAGCTAAATCATAAATCCGTGCCCATAGCTTTTTGCAAACTAACCCAAAATCTTGAAGTGAATCTTGGCTCTCGATCAGAAACTATGGATATTGGCATACCATGCAGTCTTACAATCTCGTTTATGTGCATACGAGCAAGACGTTCAAGTGTATAAGTTTCTTGTATAGGTAGAAAATGAGCAGACTTGGTCAATCTATCAACAATGACCCAAATTGCATCTATGCATTGAGAAACCTTTGGAATACCAGTAACGAAATCCATGGTAATGTGTTCCCACTTCCATTCTAGAATTTCAAGTGGTTGCAATGGACCTTTTGGTACTTGATGTTCTACCTTGACTCTTTGACAAGTTAAACACCTTGAGATAAATTCTGCTATCTCTCTCTCTTCATATTGCTCCACCAAAATGTATGTCGAAAATCACGATACATTTTGGTACTCCCAGGATGCATTGCAAACAGTGTGTTGTGCGCCTCCATCATGATTTTATACTTTAAATCAGGGTTGTTAGAAACACAAAGTCTGGAGTTGACTCGAAGTATTCCTTCTTCATCGATTCTTGCTTCCTAGATAAAGACCTTCTTGTACTTTCTTCCTCATACGCATCACCTCCAGTGTCGTAGCTTGGCAGCCTTTTAACTTTATCGATTAAAGTCTGCCTCTACTCAGATATTCGCCATCATCACATGGGTCCCAGAGTCTTTATCTCTAACTCCATCCTTTGCAAGTCATACAAAATGGGCCTTTATTGACAATATTACACTCAGACGCACGCGATATGATCTTCTACTCAACGGTAGCATCACCATTACTACGTTAAACTTTTCGAGGATGGTATTGAATAGTATGATCATAATCTTTCAATGATTCGAGCCAACGTCGTTCTGCCGCATGTTGAGTTCCTTTTAAGTGAAGAAATATTTGAGGTTTTTATGATCCGTGATAGATCTCTACTTTCTCCCCATACGTAATGCCTCCAAATTTTAAGCGCCAAAAATGATGACAAATGCCAACTCTAGATCATGAGTAGGATAATTCCTCTCATATTCTTTGAGTTCTTGGTGAGGCATAAAGCTATGACATTCCCATGTTGCATGAGAACACATCCTAACCCTTTGCCCGAAGCATCACTGTAGATGACAAATCCCTCCGAGCCAGGTTTTGTAATGAATTCATGTTATAAATATAATTAGAAGGTTGATACTTGATAGTGAGTTTAGAGGAATGAGAAAATTATCATTTATGGTTTCCAGATAGCTAGCTTCTTGAAATTCATATTTCTTTATAGTTCTTAAGAGGCATTTTAATATATCAAGTTTTTTTTGAGAAGGGTAAGATTTTACCGACTTAGAATTGTGGTTACAACAGCTACTCATTTCATAGGCAAGAATAATTTTAACCTCTAACATTTGTACAAAATTGAGTTTCTCATCTTTGGTTGTACACTGATAAAATGTTTTATGTTCAGTGGACTTGATGAAATAGGGTGCTATCGCGATCTTGCGTAATGCAAAAATTGACATGTTCAAATGATCAATGAGACTTACAGTCGACCGTGTTGAAGGCATTGATCCAACTAGCTTTTTTGTGAAGGAAGATATCAATTTGTCCGTGATCGACTTTGAGCAATTGAATGTTGTTGAATGTTTGTTTCTCATGTCATGTAAAAATATATTTAAAAGTTTATATAAAAATAACTTATTATAAAAAAAATATTTTTCTCATTGTAATTTTAACAAATTATATAACCCGTTATTCAAACTAGCCCGTGCATTGCACGGGCTATCAACTAGTACTAATAAGGATCAATTACATATTCTATTACATTTTTAAAAATAATTACAACAATAGTTCACTCAAAAAATATTTACACAATTAATACACTTTTATATTTATTTACAATATTAGTGCAATTAGGAATCCTTAATTTAGAGAATTAGTATGCAATTAGAATTCCTTAATTTAGGGGATTAATATTGATTTACTTATTAAATTAAGTAATTAATAAGTAAATTATATATAACACCTTCTCTTTCCTTACTAAAAATCACGCTTCCTTCGCCTTTGTCAGTCTTCTCCTCCTCTACCATTAACAGTTCCAACTTGTTAACGCCATCCTCCGCCCTCCTCCACCATTAACGCCCTTCTCCTCCGCCTTCCTCCACCATTAATGTAAGACCCCAACTTTTATGAATATAGAATAATTTTCTCGAAATATATTTTTGAATATTATGGTGTGGTTTTGATATAATGTTATAATTGTGAGTAATATTTACAAATTTTGTAAAGTACGCAAGTTGTTATATAATATTCGATTGGTCAGGGAATATTCGTTTTAACAGGGAATAATCGTACAACGACAAAATCATTGGTGGACCCCCACAACGGAATTATTGTCGGATTGAGAAAACGACAAATTAAAATACTTTATGAAAATAACGGCGGATGTTTTACCGTTAACTGTTGAAACACCCGGTGTTAAAAGTATAGTAATACACGTGGTTGCATAGTAGCACACGGTATTGATTATTGATGCTTACGTGAGAAGTCTCTCAGTTATACTCAATTATTGCTTTCACAAGAATTCTTTGCATCATATCTCTCATATTATTGATTCAATTATTGTCACAGTATCATTTGCATAATATTTTATATTATTAAGTGAATAATTGAGATGACAAAGTTATTCATATTATTAAATTACAATATTTATAATATCTAGAAGTTCTGTCAAGGAGAGGTTTGGTCACCTAATTGCGCGCCAATAGAGAGAAATCCTTATTGGAAAGCCCCCTCTTTCCTGGGAACGACCTGGTTGATAAATATTGTGAGTTATAATATTAATGATGAATGTTATTAAAATTGAAGTTGTGTTCGGAGTTGAATTTGGAGACGCTTGACGTGATATTTGAGTCCTAACGATGAAATTAGTAAAATAGTCTATAAACACAAAATTTTTCTAATTCACTATTTGGTCAAAAAAGTCAATAGTTGACTTTTTTTTTGGGAAAGTCAAACTTGGTAAAATTCCATTCTTTATTATTCATTGGAATAACTTTTGTATACTCAGCCACCCTATACTTGGTAAAATTCTTACATTGTTCCATTCTTTATCATTCTGCATTTGGAAAATCACATGCAAGCGTTACTGCGTCTGACCTAGTTAAAATCTTTATTATTCTCATTGAATATCCTGCGCATCTATCGTTTTACTACCGGACTGATTCCATCTTTATTATTCTCATTGAATATCCGTCACATGCGTGCGTTTTACTGTACCGAACCCCGATTCTCGTTATTTATTATTACATTGGAATAACTAAAGATGCGCGGTCTATCGCATTCTGGTGATTTCTTTTGTTATTCCATTCCTTATTATACTCAAATGGTTAAAGTTTTGACTTCTATACTCCATGAAATTAGTGGAATATCATTGATATTTAAGCGCTTCATCCAAAGATCTTTTCATGAAAATATTCTTCTCGAGCATTCTTAAATTTTACTCTACAAAAGCGATGTCATGTTGACAATTTGGACGTTATTAGTTCCTGGATAAAATAATTCTTGAACTTGTTTTATTGAATTCTTATATCATTGTCATCATCCTCATGTTTATATTTTGTTGAAAGTCATCTGTGGCCTATAGTGCATTGATGGACTTGGTATGATTACGACCAGGGATTATTCGGTGTAATCATGACCCTAATGTTACAAATGATATGGAAAAAGTCCTCATTGGCCCGTATAACATTGATGGACAGTTGTTGGCATGATCATGACCATTATTGAATACACAAATATTCTTGGCCCGTAGTGCATGGATAATTATATTCGTGATACTAAAGAATATCATTGGCCGTAGTACAGGGGTAATTCGATGATATGGATTATTTATTAAGCTGAATTCCAGCGATAAAAGTGATGAAAAACCTTTAAATCATAAAAGATAGTAGATTTTATTCTCTACTTGACTCTTTTTAATGGATTGCTTGTTCACCGTAGTTAAACTTGATGGTTGTTATATTGTATCGCTTAACACTTCTTTGTTGAAGGCTAACGATAATATATTTTGCATTATCTTAGTCATAATATTTCATACTGAACTAGTTGAGCTCACCCTTTTACTTTCATTGTTCTCTTCAGGAAATGAGAACGTAACAGGGACTAGTCGGGGAACGGAGTGACGGGTTAGATGATAACATTAGTAGTCCTCACTATTCTGTGAAATAGTGTGATAATAATTGTAATGAGGACTCTTTTTTGAGTTTGTATAATCTCTAGTAGACAATATTTGTATTCAAACTCATGAACTTATGTTTTGTCGTATTGTATACGACGATTTGTATTATTAAGTTGTATTTGAATTCTCATATTATATATCCCATGACTCAAGATGGGTGATGTATACCTATTTTGGGGGTGTCACAACAGTATCGAGCTTAGGGATATGATCCTCAGCTAAGATGTGAGACTAGAACTAGGAGGGAGAGACGGGAAATTCTTCGCTACTATGACCTACCTAAGTTTATTTGGTATTTAATTGGTCGGTCAGTGTAGGGATAATATGTTTCATGTCAATTAACCCTTGTTTTGTGGCGATTTTGAAATGGCATCCAAGAATGTTGAGAACATCAATGGAGCACAAGAGACCGCTGAGTCTCCACAGATCAATAACCGGAGACAATGTGCATCGTAGCGGCGATAATCCTCATGCAAACAACAACACTAACCAAATGATGAACGATGGAATGTTCCGAGGCTTCATGCAATTCATGCAACATCGGCGAGAAATGGCCTCGTCCAAAATGCGGTGGAAACACCGACAACTCTCGACGGACGATTATCGCCAAAAACAGCTTCAAGGAGATGGGACCACCGAGTTTATTGGAGAGCCAAAATCGAAAGTAGTATGCACACAAGCCAATCATGTTTGATGATAAAGCATATACTTTGTAACAATCTTATTCATTTATTAATAAAAAGTAATAATTTATTAAAGGCTTTTAATTATCTACATGATGTTTGTTTTATAATATGTGATAAACCCATAGTTTTAAGCAATGCTTTTAGAATAATGATGATGATCATTCTAATGAGATCTAAATTCTTAGAAAGCTTAAAACTAAAATAGTTCCCAATCATTGGATTACTAAATCGGGGATTAGTGAATCCGGATAGATTGGTACATACGTTGCTTGCTCATCGGATGAGGATGATTGATCTCACGATCATTTGTGTGGAGACACTAAAGCAAGTATGTAGGTGCTTATTAGAGAATAAGTTCACTCGAACGTTGGCTCGCTAAGGAATACCTAATGGAGTTTTACTTGCCTCATCAATAGAATTCTCAGTAGTGATAGTAGTACAAGTAATCCTTGGACTTGAGATCATCATAGATCTTGTGTATGATGAGTTATACTTTGACTTATTCCTTAAGACCCTTAGGGTATATCAAAGGGTATGCTTGGGTATAATAAGTTGTACATGGAGATAATGTATGATCAATAAAGAATCTACCACTTCTAATAAAAGAAGAGAAATGTCCTATGTGATTCGATAAATGACAACCCAAAGTGTCCTTGGCTAAAGCAGTAATGAAATTAGAAAGGAGTTTCTAATTTGCATTATTTGGAGTTGTGCATTTAAGAGTCGAAATACATATAATTAAATAAAATAAGACTTGACAAGTAATTTCATGTCTTATATTTAATTGGGACATCAGATGGTGGAAGGATTGAATTGTATTTGGTAACTATTTTACTCAAAGGTTCTTTTATGATTAATGTTGAAATCTATATTATCCGGAAAGTCGCTGATCGCTAGGGAGGCTTATCCCTATCAGAGAATAAATATTATTTATTTAAATAAATTAATTGTTTAATTTATTTATTTAAATAAGATTAGAATTGTTCTAATTGATTTATTCACAACCTTTAATATGGAGAACCTAAAGGGTCACACCATAAAAGGAAGAATAATTATTTAAGAAGTTAATGGCATAATCATAATAATATATTAAGTAGTATATTTAATTTAATCTATGGTGATAGAATAAATTAAATAGCTTAATATTTATTATTTAATATTTTAGAAATATTAAATATAAATTAATAAGAGGAGTCTTATTAATATTATTACAATTATTATTATTATTTTAATTTCTAAAAGAGTTTAGGAATTAATTTAATATAAGTACTCTCATTTATTCCTAATAAGATTAGGAGGGAAAATTAATTAAAGGAGTTTAATTAATTATCCCTAATAAGATTAGGGAGCCCATTTAATTAAAAGAGTTTAATTAAAAATACCTTATTTTAATAGGGTTACTTGATATCTTTATAAGAGGAGTCTTATATCAGATATCAGATATACGACATAATTCCAATTTGTTGGAGAGTACGTTCTTTTCTATAAAGATAGAAAACTAGGGTTTGAGCCAATACCCCTTCTTCTTAAAAATTCTTTTTCCTTGGTGGATCACCTCTAGAGGCCAAACACATGGGTGGCTAACGTTGATCAAAGGAAGGAACCAAACCCGGTGGATTCAAGTTGAACGCGAAAAGGATTGGAGGTGAACTTGTACCTGAGGAAGCTCGGATCTTCAAGGGTATGTTTCTTATTCATCTTTTTTCGCTTAATTAATAATTGTGCATAAAGGGTGATCCGGGTATATGGTTTGTAAATTTTTAAACTCGATTTTTTACACGCTTCCGCACTTTTTATGCAATTTGATCAAGGTTTTGAATATTACAAACCTAACGAAAGGCATCAGAGCCAAACCTTTATGCTAATTATTAATTATTTTAATTTGATATGTATATTGATATGTGTTTAGAACAATTTAATTGGGCATAATTTTATTGTATAAATTTTTTTTAAAAAAAAAAACCATGAATCGATTATTTTTTCACGCGATTTGTGATTCACGAAAAAAAAAAAGGGAACGGATTATATATATATATTATCGTCCACGTTAACAGTTATTACATGGATATAGTTCAATTGGTTAATATAGTATATATATAATAGTTATATATATATTACTTAACATGCGGCCAATTTTAAGGTATTCATGATTCTCATTCACTTGTGTGGCCACCAGCAGGAAACATGTTTAATATTCTATATATAAGCTTCTTCTTTTTATGATACTTGATTTCTTTTCCTTTTTTTAACGTTAACGTTAAGTGGCCTTGTAGGCGTGATTCACTCGATTATATATATATTTATAATATAATATATATATTATATATATATATATATATATATATTATATATATATATTTACATAATATATATTATATATATAATAATATTTACTATATATATATATATATATATATATATATTTTAATAATTTTATAATTAAAATAAATTTTAATTTTAATTTTAAAATAAAAGGTTTATTTTAATCTTAAAAAAAAAGAGTTTATTTTAATTTTAAAATTAAATTTCATGCTAACTAATTAGAGTTGGAATTGGATTCCATGATAACTAATTGGAGTTGAAATTGGATTCTATTTTTCCTTAAATAAAGGAGTTTATTTTGATATGAAATTAGATTTCATATTATTCAAAATAAAGGAGTTTATTTGTGAATAGAAAGAAAATCCGTGTTTCCTTAAATAAAGAGTTTATTTAAATATGAAATAAGATTTCATATTATTCAAAATAAAGGAGTTTATTTGTGAATAGGAAAGATAATCCGTGTTTCCTTTAATAATTTTTTTTTTTTGGAATTGATTCCATAATTAATTAAAATAAATGGTTTATTTTGATTAAAGATTTTGATTAAAATAAAATAGTTTATTTTATTCAAAATAGGATAAATTAAAATAAAATAGTTTTATTTTGATTTAAATTTGGATTAAAATAAAGGAGTTTATTTTGATTCAAAATAGATTTTATACTAACTAAATTTGCCCATTAAATGATATCAATATATATATTAAATGTTTATTATTCATCCGATGAATGTTATTTATCGATGCATATGATGATGTGTATGATAATAAATGGGATTGATTATGGACTATCGACCAATGTGATTGATTTTATTTTAGTTGGATGCATGAATGTATGGGTTTTATTAAATGGGGTCTCACAGACTCGCCTTCTAATAATTTTTCTTAATGTAAATTCTATCTCTCTCCTATGTATTTCCCTCGATCACGATCAAGGTTTCTATTTATTTTAAATAGTTTTGGTAATAGAATAATTAGAATTATTTTGAAAAATTGGAGATCAAGAGCAAGGAGCGCTTGAAGACCCATTTTGTAATGGAGCCCGTGTTTAAATGTAATAGTTATATTTAAATATTATTTCGCACCCCTGTTTGTTTGACCTTTTTCAACCAAAACTAGAATAAAAGTCCATAATCAATCCGGATAGAATATAGTATTCTATATGTGCATGCTTATACTATATATATTATATATTATGCAAACATGATTCGCATGTTCATTAATATGACGCGTATTTTATATATATATATGTATGCAAATGCAAAAAACAAGATGAGACATATTAATAACAAACCCTCAAATTTTTATATTAAGTCCTAAGCGCTCAAAGATATTTGAATATCGAACGTCAGCTTTCTAGCATGATAAAAAATTAATAGAGTATTAAATATTTAATATGAGTTTGTTGTGTCACCACAAGGCAAGTATTAAGTATTTAAGATGTTAATTTATCACATTTGATGCTTATAAAGAAAATTGAACAATATTGTTTTGTTGTGTCACCACAAGGATGATATTTTTCTTTTTTTGAATATATGGAGTGCTAGGTCGGACTTAACTTGGATAATTTTGATTCTGGATGTGCCACCACTGATCAAAATAATCTAAGAGGCAAAAGAAAAGGAGTTGCATAGTTGATGTAATTGACAAAAGTTGTTTACCTATTTATTTATATATAGTTTGTCAGGTCACCACAAGGCTATATACATTTGAAATGGGATCCTTATTCTCACTAGCAAATCTTTAATTAGATTTTGCCAACTATATAAGTGAGGTAATATAGTTTGAAGAAAATAGTGGGAGATACCAATTTAAAACAAGACCTAAATTATTTTGGTAATTAATAAAAGAATGTATGTTAAAATGTTGTTAATTACAAATTCATTTACGTAATTTTACAATGTCTAAAATTACTATCATCATGAAGCATATTAGATACTAAATTAACCGCAATCAATTAAAGGGATTGGTTAAGGAATTTGAGAATAGTTCTCATAGTTGAAAAGCTATCTTATGTCCTTAATACGCCTATCCTCGCAATGGTTGCGCATAATGCCTCGAGGAAGACATCGCTACTTTTAGAAAGTGGCAAGATGATGCACAGTTTAGCTCAATGCATCATGCTCGCATCCACGAGTAACGAGCTTCAAACAAAGATGAAATTATGGATGCTCCTACTATATTCCCGCACATCAAGTAGTTGATGGTGAGGAAAGTAGACCGATAGATATCGACATATCTAAGGAGCTCTTCCGATCTAGAATGGCTAATGGCACTATAAAGATGCATAAAAAAGTTCTTAACATAATCAATTTGATTGATCAATTAGACAACTGGTTTTGTCATGGATGGAGAGTTGAGCCAAGATTTGATCTTGCCTCACTCCCTGACTCCTTTCATTAATTGTTGTGAATTTTCATATGAACAAGCTAGATATCGCCTCTCCGATTTGCTTAACATGTTGAAAAATGTTGAGAGTCACTTTCCAACCAAGAAAGACCATGTCTTACCGGTAGGGCCAAAAGGATCTTCCGAAAAGAAGAACGATTCAAAGAAGGTATATAGAAAGGCAAAAACAAAGGATAATAAGAACAAAACCGATACGGATAAAGAAAGGAGTTTGCTTCCACCGCTATAAGCCTGGACATCGGAAAGAAACTGCAAGAAGCATCTTGCGCAGAGGCTAACCAAAGAAGCTTAGTGAAGTTTCTACATAATACAATTTTTGTTCATGATTGAAATAAATTTTTCTTTAAGTCAAGGTTCTACTTGGGTATTGGATACCGACTTTGGTTATCATAAATATAGATTTATGAAGGACCAAGTTAAATTAGAAAGCTAAACAAATATAAGTAATCCTATGTGGAAATGTAACAAAGGTTGCTACATTAGCCATAGAAACTTATAGTTTAGCAATGCCTACGCGCAAATCTATTAAGTCAATAAGTTGTTATTGTATTCCAGCTCTCGTTGGAAACATTATTTCCATTTTGTTGTTGGACAATAAAATTTTTGGTATTATAATTAAGAACAATTGTTGTTCTATTTATAATAATAATGTTTTGTATAGAATCGAATATTACTTAATGGATTTTGTATACTGACTTACGTGAAAAATATATTTTGCAAATTGAACAAACTAGTATAAGAAAAGGAGATGATCATTCAAAGAGTTGAATGTGTGTATTTGTTTTAAATACAAGTGTGAATTATTCGAAAGGTTCAAAGAATTCAAAAGTGAAACAAATTGGCAAAGTATTAGGATTCTTTGATCGGATCAAGGAAGGAATACTTGTGCAATAAGTTTCTAGATCATCTCAAATGGTTTTTCATAATGGACACCTCATGATACGTAATAATTGATTGATGTATCCGAAAGGAAAATCATACCTTGTTGAACATGGTACGGTCCAAAATGATTTTACCGACATTCCAAAGATCCTTCAGGATCATGTCCTAGAAATGGTCGCATATCTACGAAAAGGTAACCTCAAAATCCAAATTTCCAAGACTCCATAAAAGTTATGGATGTGGAGGATTCCTAATCTTAAGTATGTTAAGATAAGGGGTTGTCCAACTTATATGAAAAGGTTTCAAAGGATAAGCTTGGGACAAGATTTGACATGTACAGATTTGTGGGACATCCTAAAGTAAGTTTAGGGTATATGTTCTATAATTCTACTTAGCAAAAGGTGTTTGTTACGAAACACGCTGCCTTCTAAGATAAAGGTGTTTATCATTAAAAGGGGCTAGTGGAGGATAATAGATCTTGAAGAGTTCAAGAACCACAAAGCACTATAAGTCAAATAAGAGGAACCTCAGAGATGTACCTATTGTACCACAAACCGAATCAGAACTCGAATCGCATCAAGATACCTAGGAGGTATGGATTCATCATAGATGATGATGATGAGGTACACATCATAGAAGATGATGATCCAGATTACATACGATGAGGTAAGTGTTGTAAACACTCGAGAAATGGATCAAGCAAGTTTCTCAAATATGGAACATTAGTTTTGATGAGGCAATCAAAAGAGTTTGATTTTATCAAAATAAGAATAAACCTAGTGTGTACAAAAGGGTCAAAGGGAGCATCGTGACATTCTTAGTACTATATGTTGATATACTACTGATAAGGAATGACATACCAATGCTACAATCAAGAAAGATAAAATTGTCTAAACATTCCTCCATGAATGATTTGGGAAGAGTATCTTAATTGGGGATATAAATCTATATAGATAGATTTAAGAGGATGCTCGACTTAACCCAAGGAACGATATTCATTTGATGCTAAAGTCGCTTTAGCATGACAAACTCCAAGAGATGTCTCATGTAGATGAGCTATGGAGTGTATCTCTTTAATAGTCCCCACAGACTCTCGAAAAGAGAGGTCGCATGAGTGACTATCATGTATGCAATGAAATATATACGAGACTGATGTTGATCACCATATTCTAGAGAAGTTCACTATGAGTCGCTGAAAAACATCTTAAAGTGCTTAACCCAAGACTAAGGATGTGATCATATTCATGGTGGGTCTTAATTAAAACTAGAGGGCTTAACAGACTCAAGTTTTTCGATGCACTAAGACGACAGAAAAATCCACTTTAAGGTAAAGGGTTACCTTGAATAAGGTGCGTTGAATTGAAAGGTTCCAAAAAAAGAAAGAGTTGTTTGGTTTTAGTAATAAAGACAAAGTATATAGCTATAAATGAAGTCGCAAGTTGATTGTTTGGATTAAAAGTTCATTACGTAACTAGGAATAGTTCCCAAGTCTCATCTTGGATCTAAACATGTGTTGTGGCACTTTCATTTGATTATTAGAATCATCGAAGATGGGAAATCACTATAGAGATAGTGGACTCTCAAGAACAACATTACATATCCATTAACTAAAGTTTATCCAACAAAGGGATAATCGCCACTTAGAGAAGAAGAGTATAAGATACCATGATGATCGGCTTTAGTGCAAGTGGGAGATTGAAAGTAGTATGCACACAAGCCAATCATGTTTGATGATAAAGCATATACTTTGTAACAATCTTATTCATTTATTAATAAAAAGTATTAATTTATTAAAGGCTTTTAATTATCTACATGATGTCGCTTTTATAATATGTGATAAACCCATAGTTTTAAGCAATGCTTTTAGAATAATGATGATGATCATTCTAATGAGATCTAAATTCTTAGAAAGCTTAAAACTAAAATAGTTCCCAATCATTGATTACTAAATTGGGGATTAGTGAATCCGATAGATTGGTACATACGTTGCTTGCTTTCATTGGATGAGGATGATTGATCTCATGATCATTTGTGTGGAGACACTAAAGCAAGTATGTAGGTGCTTATTAGAGAATAAGTTCATCGAACGTGGCTCGCTAAGGAATACCTAATGGAGTTTTACTTGCCTCATCAATAGGAATTCTCAGTAGTGATAGTAGTATAAGTAATCCTTGACTTGAGATCATCATAGTATCTTGTGTATGATGAGTTATACTTTGACTTATTCCTTAAGACCCTTAGGGTATATCAAAGGGTATGCTTGGGTATAATAAGTTGTATATGGAGATAATGTATGATCAATAAAGAATCTACCACTTCTAATAAAAGAAGAGAAATGTCCTATGTGATTCGATAAATGACAACCCAAAGAGTCCTCGGCAATGCGTAATGAAATTAGAAAAGAGTTTCTAATTTGCATTATTTGAGTTGTGCATTTAAGAGTCGAAATACATATAATTAATTAAAATAAGACTTGACAAATTCCATGTCTTATATTTAATCGGGACATCATATGGTGGAAGGATTGAATTGTATTTACAACTATTTACTCAAAGGTTCTTTTTATGATTAATGTTGAAATCTATATTATCCGGAAAGTCGTTAATCGCTGGGAGGCTTATCCCTATTGAGAATAAATATTATTTATTTAAATAAATTAATTATTTAATTTATTTATTTAAATAAGATTAGAATTGTTCTAATTGATTTATTCACAACCTATTTAATATGGAGAACCTAAAGGGTCACACCATAAAAGGAAGAATAATTATTTAAGAAGTTAATGGCATAATCGTAATAATATAGTTAAGTATATTTAATTTAATCTATGGTGATAGAATAAATTAAATAACTTAATATTTATTATTTAATATTTTAGAAATATTAAATATAAATTAATAAGAGGAGTCTTATTAATATTATTACAATTATTATTATTATTTTAATTTCTAAAAGAGTTTAGGAATTAATTTAATATAAGTACTCTCATTTATTCCTAATAAGATTAGAGGAAAATTAATTAAAGGAGTTTAATTAATTATCCCTAATAAGATTAGGGGAGCCCATTTAATTAAAAGAGTTTAATTAAAAATACCTTATTTTAATAGGGTTACTTGATATCTTTATAAGAGGAGTCTTATATCGGATATCGACATATACTGACATAATTCCAATTTGTTGGAGAGTACGTTCTTTTCTATAAAGATAGAAAACTAGGGTTTGAGCCAATACCCTTCTTCTTAAAAATTCTTTTTCCTTGGTGGATCACCTCTGTAGGCCAAACACATGGGTGGCTAACGCCGATCAAAGGAAGGAACCAAACCCGGTGGATTCAAGTTGAACGCTAAAAGGATCGGAGGTGAACTTGTACCGAGGAAGCTCGAATCTTCAAGGGTATGTTTCTTATTCATCTTTTTCGCTTAATTAATAATTGTGCATAAAGGGTGATCCGGGTATATGGTTTGTAAATTTTTAAACTCGATTTTACACGCTTCGCACTTTTTATGCAATTTGATCAAGTTCTTGAATATTACAAACCTAACAAAAAACCACTTAAGGCGGAAGCATGGATAAAGCGGATAACCAAGATATTTGATGTCTTGGGATGCTCCGAGGAACAAAGGTTCCTTCGCCACCTTTATGTTGCGCGGAAGATGCAGACATCGGTGGGAATCAGAAAAGCGTACCTGACTGACGACACTCAAGATGTCTTGGGAGAAGTTCCAAGAGCGCTTCAACGACAAGTACTTTCCCAAAAAGTATTCGCCAAATGAAGGAGGTGGAGTTTATCAAGTTGGAACAAAACAATGGCCAGGTAGTCGTGTCGCAATACGAGGCTAAATTTGCGGAGTTATCCCGGTTCATGTTCCCATTTGGTTGATAATGAGGAGTGAATGACCGGATGTTTTTAGAGGTTTGAAACCGAGATACGACAATATCTTATTTCTCAAAACGTGTTTTGTATTCGGATGTTGTAAATAGGGCTCGATTGTTGGAGCGTGATAACGAAATAACTCAACCAAGAGAAAGCAAATTACAGAATGAAAATACCAAGTGGTAATAGTCATCGCGGTTATGACAACAAACGTGAGGAATCAACATGCCGAAATGGTAACCACTTCGGTGGTAATCATAGCCAAGACAATAAAATAGACATTTCAAGAAAAGGAGATTCAACAATGATGGAAAGACGTCAAAGACCAAAGACCACCGCTGTTAAGGAAGGAGAACGACCGCCTATCATATGCTTCAAATGCGAAGGGAGGACACATCACCCAAACTGCGCGATGTCATCCAAAACATGTTATAATTGTGGAAGAAAAGGTCACTTAGCTCGATTTTGTCGTTCACCAAAGACAAATTCAAATAGGATGGAGGCACCAAAGGCCAGTCCCGTAAAAAGTCAAAGCCAGAGGTGCAAGGAGAGCGTTTGTTGTGACCTCCTACAAAGCGAAGGAACCCGAACGAGGTTATCACGGTGTAAGCTTATCATAAACTCTAGTGAAGTCTATACCTTATTTGATACCGGTTCTACCCATTCTTTTATTTCTCCCACTTGCGCCAACGCTTAAATTTGACTCGGAGAAATTAGACTTTGACTTATCTGTTGAAACTCCATTAAGAGAAACCTTCATTACATCCACTATTTATAAGTCTTGTTTGATTCAAATTGGTAACCGCACATTACTTGTCGATCTTATCTCTTTAAAAATACTTGCATTTGACGTGATTCTAGGGATTGATTGGTTAACTACTCATCATGCTAAAATTGATTATTTTCGTAAGGTTGTTAGCTTTCATATTCCTAATAAACCTATTATGCGAATTCAAGCGACCAAACCATTAAAATCAATCACGGTCATCTCAAGCCATAAAGCTATTCGTTTATTGAAAAACGGATGTCAAGCTTTCTTAGCTCATGTCACGGATTTAAACAAAAATACGTCAGATTTGAAGGATATTTCTATTGTTAATAAATTTCCTGACGTATTCCCCAAGAACTTCCCCTGTCTACCCCGTAGCGTGAAGTTGAATTTTGTATCGACCTTGAACCCTAAGATAAAACCCATTTCCAAGCCCCATATCGAATGGCTCCTATTGAACTTCGTGGAGTTAAAAACCCAATTGTAGGAATTGTTAGACATTGGTTTCATTCGTCCCCAAGACGCTCTCCTCGGGGTGCTCTGTTACTATTCGTGAAGAAGAAAGATGGGAGTATGCGACTTTGTATTGATTATCGGGAGTTGAATCATGTCACCATCAAAAATAGGTACCCATTGCCACGTATTGATGACCTCGTTTGATCGCCATAAGGAGCACAATTTTTTAAAATCGATCTTCGCTTTTGGATATCATCAATCAAGGTTAAAACCGAGGATATTCCAAAGATCGCCTTTCTAAACTCAGATGCGAGCATTATGAATTCTTAGTCATGTCTTTTGGATCGACTAATGCTCCTACCGCCTTCATGGATATGATGAACCGAGTATTCAAAGAATATTTGGATCACTTTGTGATCGTCTTTATTGATGACATCCTTATTTATTCCAAAAGCCGTGAAGATCATAAGCAACACTTGAGGCTGATACTCCAAAAGCTTCGTGAATATAAGTTTTATGTCAAGTTAAAGAAATGCGAGTTCTGGCTTGAGGAAGTAGCATTACTTGGGCACGTAGTATCAAGTCATGGAATATCCGTTGACCCGGCAAAGATTGAAGCAATTCAAATCTGGGAGCAACCTAAATCAGTGACCGAAGTACGTAGCTTTCTCGATTTAGCTGGTTATTATCGGAGATTCGTGGAAGGATTTTCTCGAATCGCTACTCCATTAACTCAAATTGACTTTTTGAAAGATACAAAGTTCTATTGGAGCGAGGATTGTGAGAAGAGTTTTCAAGAACTCAAAAGGAGACTCATTTCAAAGACTGCTCGACAATACCATCCGGTTCGGAGGATTTGTCATCTACAGTGATGCTTCGCAAATCGGTTAGATGTGTTCTCATGCAACATGGGAAAGTCATAGCCTTTATGCCTCAAGACAACTCAAAGAATATGAGAGGAATTATCCTACTCATGATCTAGAGTTGGCAATTGTTGTCTTCGCACTTAAAATTTGGAGGCATTATTTGTTTGGAGAGAAAGTGGAGATCTTTACGGATCATAAAAGCCTCAAATATTTCTTCACTCAAAAGGAACTCAACATGCGACAACGACGTTGGTTGGAACTGTTGAAAGATTATGATCATACCATCCAATACCATCCTGAAAAAGTGAACGTGGTAGCTGACGCGTTGAGTAGAAGATCATATGCGGGTACGAGTGCAATATTCACAACACAAAAGCCCATTTTGTGTGACTTGCAAAGGATGGAGATAGAGTTAAAGACTCCAGGGACCCATGTGATGATGGCGAATATACGAGTAGAACCAACTTTAATTGATAAAGTTAAAGTTGCTCAAGTTACAGATCCGGAGCTGATGTGTATGAGGAAGAAAGTGCAAGAAGGTGCTATGCCGGAAGCAAGAATCGATGAAGAAGTAATACTTCGAGTCAACTCCAGACTTTGTGTTCCTAACGACCTTGATTTAAAGTATAAAATCATGATGAAGGCGCACAACACACCGTTTGCAATCCATCCTGGGAGTACCAAAATGTATCGTGATCTTCGGCCATACATTTTGGTGGAGCAATATGAAGAGAGAGATAAATATTATTTATCTCAAGGTGTATAATTTGTCAACGAGTTAAAGCGGAGCATCAAGTACCAAAAGGTCCATTGCAACCACTTGAAATTCCAGAATGGAAGTGGGAGCACATTACCATGGATTTCGTTACCGGTCTTCCCAAAGTTTCTCAAGGCGGCATAGATGCGATTTGGGTCATTGTTGATAGATTGACCAAGTCTGCTCATTTCTTACCGATACGAGAAACTTATACACTTGAACGTCTTTGTTAGTTCCCAGAGGTCACAATAGATCTAGAAGGGGGGGGGGGTTGAATAGATCCTTTTTATTTCAAATACTTTTCTAGTTTATGATGTATTGTTCATATTAGAGTATATGACAAACATAAGAATCTTTTCAAGCACAGCGGAATAAGTAAAAGATTCCCCTTCATTGATATATTCATAATTATACGTACAATGTTCATTGGGTTAGTTTAGTTGTAAGCACTTAAAACATACATAACAGTTATAGACATAATATAAATGACATAATGTAAAAGACACAAGAGGTTTTAAGTGGTTCAGAGACTCAAGCTCTTAATCCACTCTTTTGCTTTCAACTAGCAGGATTTCCACTAAGGAAGGGCAGCACCCTGAATCTCTACGATTCCTTCAAGGCCAGCAGACTTGGGACTTGAGTTCACTAAGAACTCTTCAAGGCCAGACCTTGGGACTCTCTCTAGTTCCCTAGAACTCTTCAAGCCCAAAGAAGCTTGGAACTTCATTTAGTCCTTCGACAAGGACCCTTTGGCCTCTTTTTTGTTTAGTCCCTCCGGACAAGGACCCTCTTGGCCTTGCTTCATTTAGTCCCTCTGGACAAGGACCCCTCAGGCCCTGGCTTCGTTGAGTTTTTTGTTTGTTGTTGTTGGAGTCGGTGCTGAGCTGCTAAGATGTCTTCATGCTCTGAACATTTTTTATCCTTAGCAGCTTGGCTTGATCATCCTTGAAGAGCAGTTGAGTGTTGCATGATGCTCAGCTTCTTAGGTTGTTCAACTACTCTGGATGACCCCTTGATGAACCGCCTTGAAGATCATTCTTCTTGGTACTTGATGAATGCACATGAGAGGCTTCTAAGATGATTGTAAGCTCTTCCAGAAAGTACTTGAAGCTTTTTCATGCTTGACACCAAGATGGCTTTTGTGATCTCCCTTCGCTACTCGATGCCTTCTCATGATGGACTTGCTAAGATGACCGTAAGCTCTTCTCTATTGTACTTTTGAGTCTTCCATGATGGACATCCGGATGGTATGATGCTCTCTTTTCTCTAGCGATTCAGAACACTCTTCAAGTAGTAGAACTCTCACTTCTACATAGTAGAACTCACACTTCTACTTCTTTCTTGATCTGACTTCTGAGTGTTCTTGGTGGATCGTAGAGTGAGCCTTCGGACTCACTATCACATGGTTTAGATCAGTCCACCTTCTCTCTAAAACTGACAACTCCAGCAGCCTTTGATCTTTGAAGCTCTTCTACATTTATACACCTTCCCAATCCTTCCGTTGGAAAGTAGTCGTTGGAAGCTATTCAAATGTCTTCACAGATCTCAAGTTGCTTGAGGTAGACTGCTTGATGTGACATGACATACTTTTTCTGACTCTGCGATCTCATCGTTTCACCTACCTCGCCGATGTATCACTTTACTATCTTGGTGTGTCGAAGACTTTATTTCTTCCGATTTCTTGATCGAGAGGTTGTCCTTTGCATCGATGCTCTCAATAAGCACTTGTCCAATATTACCCTTCAGATTGAACCGCTGCCAATGCTTGGTCTTGGTATCCAAACTCTACGATTCTCGATGCACGCCTTCGAGGACCTCGATCGTAGTGTCTTCTTTGAGTGTTGCTCGTTGACTTAGAAGAGTTAACACTACGATCCCAAGAGTGTTGATTGGATCTTCAATGTAGAACACCTCTTCCTTGTATTGTGCGCAAGCTTGAATACTTACATTTTGCTTCTCTTGTTCTCGACATCGATGGCCTAATTCCTTACTCTGGTCCCCTTCAAATATCAAGACACTTGATTTGTGGCGCGCCCAACTTTGCTTTCTCCCCGTGATCTTCCGCTCACTTATCATCAATAAACCGACCTCGCATGTAATCACTTTAGTCTTGCTCTCCGTGAGGTGACCAAAGATTCAGGTTCACCTTCCATCGATTCCTTCTTTGTTTGGCAAACACTACGATCTTGGTTGCTTCCAAGATCGTTGTCTGTCTTATGTTCTCTTACCAACTCTTGCATTAGTGACTTTTCCTTAGTCACCGTTGAGTCTTCATTGGATCTCCTTGTGGAAGACTTCATCACGAATGGCCTTACACCTCAATCTTAATGCCGATTGGGTTTGTGCTTAGATCTTCTCGTTAGCTTCGCATGCCATTCATTGAGTGCTCTCTAGTTCCCTTATCGTGGAATGCATTATTGCAATGCAACCGAGGCTTCAGATCTTTGGATATTCAGGAGTGCTCATTCGCTTGAGAATCGTATCTACTCTACGATTCTGACTTAGCATTTCGAGCACTTCAGTTGGAGTCGTAGTCCTGCACTCTATGATTCAGCTTTGGCTTTGCAAACACTACGATCCCGAGATCAGATCTTGACACTCTACGATTTCTACCTTGTGCTTGTTGTCTTCATCTGATATTGCCCGACTACGATCTCTGCATTCATTCAGTGGACTCTACGATCTCAGAGTGTAGCCTACGATCCTTGTCTTGGCTTTGGCATCGATAGACTCTACGACTCTGAGTGTAGTCTACGTTCATACTGGCTTCGGCGGAAATGGTCGTTCGGCTTTTATGTATGTGTTGTCTCTACGATTCTGAACATGACTTCCTCAGCACACTACGATCCCGAGGAAGCTCTTCTCGACACACTACGATCCTTCTTCGTTTCCCCTGGAAGTCTATGAACTCCGAGATCTCACTATTTTGCATACTCCTATTCTGCCTCGATAGCTCCCGAGTTAACTCTGACTCTCCGCGGATCGACTTCAGTGCGAAGGCTCGATGATCGAGACATGCCTATCTATTACATCATAAGATCAACCTAACAAGCTTGATCTTTCTATATTAATAGTCCTTGTACATCATTTCTTTTTAAGGACTTTACAAAGCTGTTTTGCTTATGTAGGATCAACCTAACATATTTGATCAATTCATTCTAAGTCCTTGTACATATATTTCTATTATCTATCAAAGGACTTTATGCTTTTTTCTTCATGCAAGCATACTTGCATATTCATTCATATATATATATATATATATATATATATATATATCATAATCAAATCATATATTAAATAGGAATATCATTCACATGTTTATTCCTCGATACTTGCTTCAGATGTATATAAACGAGGTTGTAAGATTGCATGGTATGCCAAGATATCCATAGTTTCTAATCGAGACCCAAGATTCACTTCAAGATTTTGGGTTAGTTTGCAAAAAGCTATGGGCACAGATTTACGATTTAGCTTCGCATATCATCCTCGCATTTGGACGGGTAGTCGGAGAGGACCATTCAAACTCTTGAAGATTTATTAAGACTCGTGTCCTTGACTTCAAGGAAGTTGGGACAAGTTCTTACCATTGGTGGAGTTTTCCTACAACAACAGCTTATCAAGCAAGTATTGGCATGGCTCCATTTGAGGCGTTATATGGAAGAAAGTGTCGTTCTCCAGTATGCTGGGATGAGGTGGGTGAAGCAACGTTGTTGGGACCGGAGTTGAACGTATATGCTACGAAAAAAGATTCAAACGATCCGACAACGTATAAAAACCTCACAAGATCGACAAAAGAGTTATGCTGATCTTCATCGAAAGGACGTGGAATTCGATATTGGAGATCATGTGTTGTTACGTGTTGCTCCATGAAAGGGAGTTACGAGATTTGGAAAGAGAGGAAAACTCAACCCTCGATTCATTGGCCCATATTTAATCCTCGATCGAGTAGAAACTATGGCCTATAGACTTGTGTTACCGCCAAGTATGTCTCGTGTTCATAACGTTTTTCACATATCTATGTTATGTAAATATGTGAAAGACCCGAACCACATTATTGAATTAGAACCAGACGAGATAGAGGAAGATTTAACGTATGAAGAGTTACCTGTTAAAATCTTGGATAAAAAGGATCATATTCTACGCTCCAAGGTTATACCTCAAGTCAAAATTTTGTGGAGAAACCACGATGTGGAAGAAATGACCTGGGAGTTAGAATCTGAGATGAAATCAAGATATCCTTACCTCTTCGACATACCAGGTACGCACCCTAATTTCGAGGACGAAATTTCATAAGAAGGGGAGGTTGTAAGACCCCAACTTTTTGAATAAAGATTAAATTTTCTCGAAATATATTTTTGAATATTATGGTGTGGATTTGATATAATGTTATAATTGTGGGTAATATTTACAAATTTTGCAAAGTATGCAAGTTGTTATATAATATTCGATTGGTCGAAATATTCGCTTTTAACAGGAATATTCGTATAACTAAGACAATCATTGGTGGACCCCATTAACGGAATTATTGTTTGATTGAGAAAACGACAAAATACTTTATGAAAATAACGGCGCGGAAGTTTTACCGTTAACTATTAAAACACCCGGTGTTAAAAAACGAATACGCTGTGGTTGCATAGTAGCAGACACTGTATTGATTATTGATGCTTACGTGAGAAGTCACTCAGCTTATACTCAATTATTGCACACAATGAATTCGATCATATCTCTCATATTATTGATTCAATTATTGTCACAAGATTATCATTTGCATAATATATTATATTATTAAATCAATAATTGAGACGATAAAGTTATTCATATTATTATTCGCAATATCGACAATGTCTGAAGTTCATCGAGGAGAGGTTTGGTCACCTAATCGGCGCCCAATAAGGAGAAATCCTTATCTAAAACCCCTCTTCCTGGAATGACACGACTTGTTAAATATTGTGAGTTATAATATTAATGATGAATAAGTTATGTTGATTAAAATGAATTTGATAGTTCCATTGTTGTTTGAATTATTAGTGTTAGTGGAAATCGACATCTATTCCGATGATAATTGATGTCTATGGGTTATATTGATAAATCGGGTAATTTATTGGATAAATGAACAATTAATTGCTACTAATTCACATGCTTAAATAACTATTTGTTCACATGTGTGTACTATTGAATCACATTATTTACTATTAGGGGAGTTGGTGCAAGATTGATAAAACTTGCATGACTAAGTTAAAAATGGAGGTATAGATGGAGGTACTATACTGTAATTCGTATTTTTCACATGATTATACTATTGATTCACATGATTGAACTATTGATTCACATTATTTACTATTAGGGGAGGTGGTGCAAGTTTGATAATACTTGCAGGACTAAATTAAAAATGAAAAAAAAGTTGGAGGTATTGTACTGTAATTTTTCGAGCCCCAAAACGTGCAATTATCGAAACTATATTTTCTCTATAAATAAAGCTCATTCTTCCTTCATTTCTCACCAATTCACAAAAGTTTTAGAAGCGATTATTATAGAGAGAAAGAAGAAGAAGTCTCTGCTACCTCACTATTCCAAAGATCCAGCTTTTCCAAGGTAGAGTATTATTTCTTTTTTATCCATGAAGACAACTTCATTATTCTATTCTTTATTATTCTATTGAAATAACTCAGATATCGCGCCAGCTACCCTATACTTGGTGAAATTCTTCATTATTCCATTCTTTATCATTCTGTTGGAACATTATATGTCTCCAAGCGCTTACGCCGGACCGGTTTCATTATTTATCATTACGCTGGAACATCCTATTCATGCGTTTCTACACCGGACTGATTCCGTCTTTATTATTCTCGTTGGAATATCACATGCATGCATTTTACGATGGACCCGATTCCGTTATTTATTATTCTGTTGGAATAACTCCTTTGCCTTCGTGATCGCCCGTGATTTCTTTTATTATTCCATTCCTCATTATACTCGGTTGGTTAAAGTTTTGACTTTCTATACTCCATGAAATTAGTGGAATATTCTTGATATTTGCACTTCATCCAAAGATCTTTTCATGAAAATATTTTTCCGAGCATTCTTGAATTTTACTCTACAAAGCGAAAGATCATGTTGACAATTTGGACATTATTAGTTCCTCAGATAAATTACTTCTTGAACTTGTTTTATTGAATTCTTATATCATTGTCATCATCCTCATGTTTATATTTTTTTGAAAGTCATCTCGTATGGCAGAGAGTGCATAGATGGACTTGGTATGATTATTATGACGAGGATTATTCGATTGTATTCATGACCGTAATGTTACAAATGATGTGGTAAAAGTCCTCATTGGCCGTAGTACATTTATGGACGCTTGTTGGCATGATCATGACCATTATTACAATACAAAATATTCTCGGCCCGTAGTGCATGGATAATTGTGGTCGTGATACTAAAGAATATCCTCCTCGTCAGTAGTGCGAAATTGTGATTCGATGATATGGATTATTTATTAAAATCGAGTCCCAATGATAAAAGTGATGAAAAATCTTTTAAATCATAAAAGATAGTAGATTTTATTCTCTACTGACTTTTTTAATGGATTGCTTGTTCATTGTAGTTAAACTTGATGATTGTTATATTGTATCGGTTTAACACTGTTGAAGGCTAACGATAATGTATTCTCGCATTATCTTAGTCATAATATTTTCTCTTGGGCTAGTTGAGCTCACCCTTTTACTTTCATTGTTCTCTTCAGAAATGAGAACGTAGCGAGGACTAGTCGGGGAACGGGAGTGACGCCGATGATAGCATTAGTAGTCCTCACTATTCTCGTGAAATAGTGTGATAATAATTGTAATGAGGACTCCTTTTGAGTTTGTATAATCTCTAGTAGACAATATTTGTATTCAAACTCACAATTTTATGTTTTGTCGTATTGTACCCACAGCACAGATTATTAAGTTGTATTTGAATTTTGTACCATGATATCTGGCGACTCAAGATGGGTGATGTATACTCTATTTTGGGGCGCCACATTAACGCCATCCTCCACCATTAACCTAGACGGTTCCCATCCTCCGCCCTCTTGCACCATTAACGCCATTCTCCTTCACCCTTCTCCTCCGCCCTCCTCCACCATTAACGCCATCCTCCATCATTAACCTAAACAGTCTCAATTTGTTAACGCCATCCTCCACCTGCGATTTTTTCATAAGACACGATTCTTTGCGATTTTTTATAAAATACAAATGATAGCCAAACATTCATACCAAGGTAACCAATTCAAAGTTATTAGGTTTCTAATTTATTTTAAAAATCTATTATAGATTTTTTTATTTTATAATCTGCAAATGGTAGCTAACACTTTATACTGAAATAACTAATTTCAGCTTTTATTGGGTTACCAATTAATTAAAAGAAATATATTGTAATTTTTTTTTTATAATGCAGTTGGTAGCCAAACCTTTTTGGGTAACCAATTCAGTTTTATTGGGTTACCAATTAATTATAAAAAATCTATTATAGATTTTTTTTATAGTGCAGTTGGTAGCCAAACCTTAATACAAATGTTACCAACAAAAACTAAAATTGTTACATTTGAAAGTTTTGGTTAACAATTGCACTGAAATTTATCTTGGTTACCCACAAAAATTAAAATGGTTACCTTTGTATAAATATTTGGATACCAACTGCACTAAAATTTATCTTTTTCTCCTTTTAATTTTTGGACTAAATCAACCTTCGTCACAAATGACGATTGTGGTATGTAATGGATGAGGAGATCGGCGTCCATGGTGTTGAAACTACGCACAAGAGAAGAGGAGGAAGATGACCGGCAAAGGGGAGGAGGAAGATGATGTTGACAAACTTTGAATATTTAAATTTTAATTATTATTTTTGAATTTGAATTTAAATTTGTTGTTAGATCCAAAATATTTAAATTTGAATTATTAATTATGGTAGTTATTTCTCCTTAATTTTAGATTTATTAATATGAATTGAATCCTAATTGCATACTAATTCCCTAAATTAAAGAATCCTAATTGCACTAATATTGTAAATAAATATAGAAAGTGTATTAATTATGTAAATATTTTATGAGTGCACTAATAGTGTAATTACTTTTTAAATGTTCTATATTATTGTAAAGGAACCTAATAAAAATACTAACACAAAAGTTACCCAAAATTAAAATTAAAAAAAAAAGAATTTTCTTCTTCTTCTTTTCTTTTGCTTTGTTTTTTTTTAAATCATTTTTTGGACTTTATTACATAGACAGATATTACTATGACTATGTTTACAGTAGAAGCTACTACCAAAAGTTATCCCCCCACTGCACTTGCCGCAGCCGTTGACCGGAGGATGACATTCTGTTCAGAATTGGCTGTGCTCAGCCCCACTTCGATTGAAGCTAACACTTCCCAATCCAGTTTACGCTTTTGTTTCTTTTTCATCTACATTTGCTTACTTCCGGTTCTCTATTTCTCTTTTTGAGACCAGGAAAAATCTCCAAGCTATATCATACAACAGTCTCGTTCCTGCCAATTTCATCCGTAAATTTACTAGTTTCTTTCCTCACACAAACTAAACGACAAAGACGTCTGATACGAGAGATGATCTGTCCAAATGACGGTCGCAATTGTGGATCACTGTAGAAAAAGAAACAAACAGGTCGTCAAAACATTCAAAAGCTCAGCCAGAAATAAATTACACAATGATTAGACGAGGCAATGATCTTAATTATATGCAAACTCAAATTCTAAAATAAATCAGGATTCTGACAAATTTTCACTCGATTAGCTGTGGTGAAACTATAGCCCATTCCAAGACAAAAGAACAGGAGGTAGTAAGGTTGAAAACTTACGGATTCCAACAATCGGTTATTAGCTCTGTAATCAATGGATCAACCCATTCAGGTATATCAAGATGTCTATGTTGAAATCCAACAGCTCCAACAACCTGCATTGAGTTCATCTCGGTCCATGGGATACGCAGAGTTGCCAACTCCCACAATATCACACCAAAGCTGTACACATCAGACCTGCAAACCAACCGACCAATTCTATTAGCAAGTTTTAAAATAAACATGCAGAAATGTTTTAATTCCCTCCTAACTTAATACACGGAATTTACTTGCGAAGGAATTTACTTACTTCTCATTGGATAATTCATTCCTTAAAACTTCTGGTGCCATCCATTCAGGCTGCATTTTATGGACAATCAGTACATGCAATAACCTAACGCTACGTTTGGATTGAAGGAATGAAATGGAGAGTGGAATGATTCATTCCATTCTAGTTGGAATGAGCTATTCCATACTATACTTCCCCAAGAAATAAAATTCATAAATTCTGGAGAAATAAGAATGGTTCAATCCATTCTAATCGCAAACAAACACAATTTTTTTCATTTTATAGGAATGAGTCATTCTATTCCCACCTTCATTACTCCAATCCAAACGTAACATAAGAATTAAGTAAAACTCTCTTTTCACTTGCCCCTGTCCCTACAGGGTCCTACCCCCCCTCCCCCCCTCCCTTATCTCTCTCGCTCTCATATTCTAGAAGCACAGCAGCGGGATCACAAGATAAATAGTTCATAGAGAACTCCAGAGAAAAGTATGAATTAATACGGAACACCTTGATTTTAACATGTATTACCGTTCCAGCAGTAGACGTTGAAGACAAAAAAGTGTGGTGCTTCAACCGTGACATCCCAAAATCACAAACCTGAGGAGATATACAAACATTACATTTGAAAGTTTTTCAGTTCTGAACACTAGAAGGGCAAACTCAGTGTGTGTGCAACATAATGTAATAACTAAAAAATTGATAATATAGAATCATCAATCATGTACTTCTTAATTAATGAGATAAGCTTGTGGCATTAATAGCAGAAAGATATATGGTTTTGCAACAAATGAGGACTTGAAAATCAAAATAAACCAACCTTAACAACCCAGTTTTTATCAACTAGGAGATTCAGAGTCTTAAGATCTCGATGCACGATCATAGGATTGCTTGTGTGCAAATAATTCATTCCCTTGGCCTGCAGGGAATTAGCAAAAATTTATTGAAAAATAAACTAAAAACTAAATCAGATCATGGAAATTAAATGGAAAACATCATTCTATAATTTATACCACATCCAGGGCCATCCGCAGTCGCCTCTTTTCATCAAGTTGGATGTTTGAACGATGCAGTAGCTTATATAAACTCCCCCTGCATACAAGTGACTGGGATGGTTATGCAACACACAAGAACTAAGACAAGTTGATCTTCTACTGGGTCTCGAGGAAAATTATAATGGTTATAATGGTAAAAGGTTCCTAAATCACTTCAAATACAAAATGATATTGATCTTCACTTAACAATCGAACAACTGTATATATGTAAAGAGCATACAAAAATATGAGAACATATAAATTCACATATAATTTAGTGATATGCCTCAACGATTTTATAATAATAAAAAATAATCAAACCTGAGTCGCCAAAGTATATAATTATATTACACCCATTATTAGTAATGGTGGTCCACAGCCCTAAATTACATAAAAATTTACATGCTCTCATATTCTTGCATGTTCTTTTTATCCGTACGATTGGATTGTTTAAATGAAAGATCAAAATCACTTGGTATCTAAAGTGACCTTAGATAAATTATCTCGATCTTAGGAACCTTTTACCCAAATTATAATGTTCAAGTAAGTTTCTTCGAATGTCCTATATCAATGATAAAAGCTAAATGATCCCTCAAATGAGCACATTTTATTTTAATACATACAATATTGAAGTTAACTACATAAACCATTGTTGATAGTTTTTATACATGAAAGCCTCTATACCTATAAGAGACATCTACGCAAATGTTCTTGATGAAATGTTGCCTCTATATCAGAGCATTTTAGGTTAATCAAATTAATAAATAGAAAATGACAAAACAATATAGCTCTCTGCCACATGATCATGGGTAAAAGGACAGGAAATTAAGAAACTTTGGATACAATTAGAAACAGTGAGTCCAAACATACTAGACATTCATTTTTTAACATTGTAATAAACTTCAAACAAGTTATTTAAAAAAGTTTATGTAGTTCTGTCAGAATCAGTAAAGAAATCAACCTTGGCAAAAACTCTGTCAGTATTGAGAGATTTGGGGGGTGAGGAACAGCTCCCATGAAAAGAACAACATTTGGATGTCTCAGCCTCAACATCATTTCAACCTGCAAAAAGTAAAATATGGGTTGATGATTTCTGTGTATAACAGTATAACACTACTTATTTCATTATAACATCATTTTATGACGCAAGATGAGTATGAAACTAACCTCGCATTTAAACTGATCCAGTGCATCACCTGAGATATCCTGGTCCAAGAACTTCTTCACAGCAACTTCCTGTCAGGCAATATCAAATATATTAAATATGTGATACGAGGTCCTACACTTTATTATGGAGAAACAGCTAACACAATTTATAGTTCCAATCAATAGACTGCAGCAAGTATTAATCAAACACGAGCCCAACCCCACCTCCCTTTTTAATTCCAAGCCAGCAGTAAACCACAGTGCTATAAACAGCTTAGAAAGACATTATTTTGAGACTATGTTACCTCCAACCGATAGGAAAAAGTATTATATATTTCTAACATGCCGAGAGAAGCAAAACTGGATTAGCCTTTGTTGATGAATATAAACTAATAATGCATGAATATCATATGAAAATAGAAAACCATTTGTGATCATCTAAGAGATGTTATAGAATCAGTTTGAAACCCACTTGTACCAAAATTTTGATTCATAAAAACATTTGTAAGGAAAATCAAGCATTCTAAAAGAATCTACTGACTAGGATTATAACTTACAGTGCCGTTCCATTCTGCACGATATACCTCACCATAAGAACCTGCAGCATAGGCAAATGAATAAGATTATTTAAAGAGACTACTTCTAAAGCAAATATCATATTCACTGGACACACAAGTGTTTATAGATCTAGAAGGCAATATAAAGGTCAAAACTAAAACACTTTCAACATTGTATGATGATTAGAAGCCAACACTTATGGGAAGAAAACCTCCGGAAAAATTGGTAAATTGGAAATAGTAGAGGAGCTGTTGCACATAATTAACAATGGTACGGCAGATACCAGGCTTTCAACAAGATGCGAGTTGCAAGTAAGGAGACGGGAAAATGATGTTATTTGTTGACACTTCATTCACTACATATTTAAATGCACTTCATAAGTTGCTCTGGTGGGGACAATTACATCTTGCTTATCTGCACTCTGCGTCACCTTTCTAGAAGTATAGAGCAGTTAATCTTTGCATTCACTCAAGCAGCCAAGGCTGGGTAAAATTGCGACTCATAAATGTTGGTTGCATTTTAAGGTAGAAACAAGTTTCTGGAAGAAACTTCAATGGGCCAAACTCTTATGTTGTGTTTGGTTGGTGGGATTGGAATGGAATGGGCTGGGAATGGAATGACCATTCCTTATGGAATGACTTAAAACATGTCTGGTTAGTCAATTGAAATGACCATTCCATTCCAAATGTAATTCATTTCACATTTCACATTTCATTCATAATGTAATTCATATAAACTAAACACTAAAGTAGAATGGTGATTTTATTCCTGAAGGACTGAATGAACAAACCAAACATAAAAATGAGAACGACCATTCCATTCCTTAAGTCATTCCATTCCTTACATGCCAAGGAATGGGAACCAAACATAGCACTAAGTGCTTATCCTTTTCATGCTAGAGCTAGGAGTTTGAGTCAGCAGCTATAACTACTTATGCTTGTTCGAAAGAACCTTATAATTTCACCCATGGTCTGAAATATATTGATTTACTAGGAAGCTTTCTAGTGATATGAACCTGCACATGCAGAAACGGAATCGATTTGCAGCATAACTTCTGTTTTGTTTAGCTTGGATCAGTTATCATATGGTTTTGCTGTTTTCTCTGTCTCTCTCTCTCTCTCTGTTTCTCTTTTTTTACTGGCTTGTTTTGGCAAGCAAAGTATCCATGGTGTCTTTTATTGATAGTATATTTCGCGTATAAACTTGATCCTAGAATAAAAAGAGAAAGAAGGCTTCCCCTTTCAAGAAACTAATGGAAATTGCTAAATTACTTTCTTCTTTCCAAATTTCAACTGAACGAGAAAAAAGAAGAAGTGTTGTAAGCGATAATCAGAAATCTCCTGTTTCTTTTTCTTTTCCAACTCGCGTAGGCTCTAAACAAGAGATGAGGCCCCAACCCTCAATTCTGTTCTTTACTCTCTACTTCCTACCACATGAAGTAAGCTTATTTAAGGGTAGATTCATGAGAAAGGCACACCACTTTCCAATTCCATGGCACATTGTTACTCAATGTTTTGGTTCTTGGGTGAAAACAAGTTATAGAACTTGGTACTAATGAGTAGTGACAGTAAAAGGATACTTCTGAATTGGCATATGATTAATTCAAACTTAGCTGAGTTTAAAAATAGACAAAAGACGCACTTTATTGCTAATCTTAATCTACTTCTATTCAAAACTTGCCAAACATCCATTAGAGCTGCTGTTTTAATAACATATTTTTAACGTTTTCTTGAAGTAACTTTTAGTAAGAAACATAAAATTCAGAACCAAAATGATTAAAAGATTTGATAAGTCGGACCAAGGAAAAATGAATTTTGGGGATAACATACATAAGACACGTGTACATAAGTTGATTAATTTGGAGCATTGCATTAGCATCAAGTTTAACATCCAAAGCCATGCAAAAGTTTATAAACCTCAATCCATATCAAATTTCAAGCCTTCAGTTGAAGTTGGAACAAAGAAAAGTACTTCAGCTATATGTCAAACATTATTGATTCTAATCATATATTTCAAGTGGCAAAACTAAGGAAAACCCTACTATAGTTGACACGTTTTACTTATTACACCATTAAACTTTTAAAAATTGAAATTACCCCATTGAACTAATTAAAATTTTAAAATTACACCATTCCGTTAATAAAACTGGACGTCCGTCAAATTGACTCAGATTTTTTCAGACGTGGCTGGTGAAAAAAGAAAATAAAATGACATGTGCCATTCCTATGTGGATTAGGCAGTAAAATCAACCAATCTCCCAAGTACGTCTCTAAAGCCTAAATAAAATACACGCATAGAGAGAAAACCTATCAAGTATAGGAGAAGGCGGTAGCACAAGACAACGGTGGAGGCTCCATGTGGCGGTGGCGGCGTGGAGGCTACTTGTGGTGGAGGCGACGTTGGAGGCTTCTTATGGTGGTAGTAGCTCCTTTGGTGTTGAAGTTTTTTAACGACGGTGATGAGTATGCCGCTAGCTGGTTCTCTTCTTCTCCACTTTTTTTTGGATCTAAGCTACGTGGGTTGATATTTTAATGGGGTTGGTGCTAGTAATTGGACAAGTAAAAGGTGATTTGGGGTGTTGGAGGCTGATAATGGGGTTATATTTTGGAAAATAGAATTGGGGATTTGATAGAGGCAGCTAGGGTTGTAGAAGTTGTGATTACAAAAGGTAGGCGCAGGAGGATCGAGAAGAAAAAATTGGTAAAATGGAGAAGAAAACATACCTATTATAGCAGTTAGGGTTCTAAACCCCTCTTCTGCATCTGTCTATGAAAATGTTGGTGTATATACATTTAAATAGTATGAAATTTATCAAATTAATGATGTAATTTGAACAAATTGAATATCAAGAAAAAGAATCGAATTTGGGTATATTTAATTTGGCTAAATAACATCATTAATTTCATCAATTTGATAAATCTGAAGCACAAATCTATGGGTAATTTCGGTTGTTTTGTAAATTTTAACTAATGTGTTCACTTTGGAGTCCATGAGATGTTAAGTTTATGAATTGAAGGTTCTGCCAAATTAGTTGGTTCAATTATTGCTATGTTAGTGTCGATGGTGGTGGCTTATAGTGGTGGTGGCTTACGGTGGTGGTGGTGGATGACAAAGAAGAATGAGAGAAAAAGTATTTGCTTTGAACATGTCACTGTTCTAAGCTCTTTTTAATTATTTTTTGTCACATAATTTATCTTTTAATTTTATTATTTTTTTCATGATGCCATATAGATAAATAATAGGCGTCCATCTAATCCTATTAACGGAATTGTATAATTTCAAAATTTTAATTAGTTCAATGAGGTAATTTCAATTTTTTAAAATTTAATGGTATAATAAGTAAAATGTGCCAACTATAGTCGGGTTTTCCTTAGTTTTGCCTATTTCAAGTTAATATTGAATTTGTTCTGCAATGTGTAAGAACTCAAGGAAAATCATACCAATACCAATGCGTTCTCCAATTTGCAGATCCTCCCATGGAATTTCCCATTCTGCAACCGCACCCAACACTTGGCTACTCCTCTCATGGTAAGTCGTGCAAGAAATATGCTGACTCACACTAGCAGTTTCCTTCAATTCCATGTAAGTTTCTTTTTCTTTTCCAATATTACTGAAAACATTTGCCACATTATCCTTAAAGCACCAACCAACGTCACCAGAAAGAGCATTTTTGGGTTGTCCATAAAAAGGGTTACAGACAAGAGGCAAGGGCAATTCATGAGTGTAATTGGCATCTAAATTTCTTGCAACCATTCTAGAAGAACCAACGGGTCCACCAGCATCATCAGTCTGCATCATTTTGTTGACTTCACTATAATCAAGCCCAAACGTAACTGGACGATGTGGCAACCCAACATCCATCCTTTCTCCATTGTATAAATCAACATTTTCCAGCATTTTTTCTACTCCAATATCCTGGGGATTTATATCAGAAATCAAATCTGAAGGTGGTAATGCACCATTTTCTGACAAAACGGCATGAAGTTTTTGGGCAAAATCTGGGTTTTTAGCGGCACTGATGACATATTTGGAGACATCTTTGACTTGCAACTTCTTTGCAGCTGACGGTTTCCCACCAGTACTTGACAAGCCTTCATGTGGCCTACGTAATGACGGAAGAAGCTTCCCAAAGTCATGTTCAAACCTCTCAGTTTGGTTTTTCTCCCCAACATTTCTACCATCCCTTTTTAACTGCATGCCTATCGAAGATGCTGCTTCTGAATTTGAACTAGAAGCTGTGACAACTCTATCAAGATGATTAGAAACTGCTACTGTTCCAGCAACTTTTTCAAGCATTGAATGTTTGACATTTTCAGAGGTGTCCATGGCGCTCCTTATATCTAAATCGAAATTTTGAAGATTACAACTGGGAACCTCGGCTGGAATTAACGTGCCCGGAGCACCCATTAGATCTATAATGTATTCGCTGCATCAAGCCAACAATCAGAAACAACATCAGAAATTGTTTATCAAGACCTAATATTGTTCTTTGTTGTAAGACATCTAGAATAGTTAACGGAAAGATAAAAATTTGCAAGATGAAGAACGCCATATAATACCCATGAATATTCACTTTGCACACTTAAAACCAAAGTAACGTCAAGTCCAGCTAAATAACAAAAACAGCAGAAAACAAATGAACTGCAGCTAACACATAAATTATGGAAAGCTTATGTTATCAACACAAATACCTTTCACAATCTATGCCTTTAGCTTTAGAATAAGACACAGAAAGAAAAAAAAAAAAAAGGGGGGGGAAACTAAAACTGACCAAAGACCCAACTCACCACTTCAGAAACAAAAATCGATAAATAGTTCACCCTAAGAAATCTCAAAAAAAGTTGTGAAGTACTTGTCAAATATTAGTTAGAATATAATGTGATTTGGAATACAACAATAAAGGACAGTATCACATCACCGTGAACAGATTTAAGAACAATTAGAGTGCATATATGAGTTCAGAAGACAATGAAAATTCCAAAATCACTTCAAAATATTTTCGCTTAAAATTGATGGGAGGGAAAAAAAACTCTGGCTTTGTCTAGGATTTCACTATTCCATTTAACAAATTAACACCCCCCCCCCCCCCTCCCTAGTCTTGGGTGAAGGAGGGTTACATTAGCTAGAGAAATGTCAATGTGAAATATATTTCATAGCAAACATACACTAATCCTTATTGAATTCTACTTGTTATATATTTTTAATAGGAACTAAGAATAAGTAATTCTGAGGTAGAAATAAGTATGAAGATTCATAATTGACATTGTAACCAAGCAAGACAAAAATAAGTATATAACATGAAAATTTAGGATTTTAATAAACTTGATTTGTCAAAAAAAAACTCTCATTACCTTCCATCATCAGCTTTGATCAAGTTCACAGCTCCCTCGTCAGTACCAGTATAATAGCTACCCTTGATCAGCATACAAGGAAGGTTGATCCTATCAGCGAGTACCTAGAACCCAAAAAAAGAATAAAAGTAACATTTAAATACTCCAGAAAGTATGTTTTATAATAGGAAAATATAAAAGTAAAGAAGATCATGATACTTCACAAATATGTGTTTTCAACTTATGAGTCCTTGGGCTAAGTAATTTTTTATTTATAAAAAGATCGATAAAAAGTTGTTGCCATAAGTTTTCAATCAAGTTGAACTTTGCAAGATATGAAATAAATTCCAGTATATTATGTGTTCGTTTCAGTTTTAACTTTTAAGTTTCAAGGTTTTAACTCATAAATTTCAGGTCCTAATATATTCTCCATGTTAGTTTAAAACATGTCCATGTCACTAAGTACTTAATGATTAGCGAACATTTTTGTAAACCCCTTACAAGAGGAATTTGATTAATATTAAGAGCTAAAACATTTTGTATAAGAACTATAGGCTTATAGCTGAAGTGAGAATATAAAGACAGATTTTTTGTAAAAGAGAAGAAGATAAAACTACGTATTGGCACATTTGGAAATGGGTAGAACCATAGTAGTGTTATCAATAGCAGAGCTTATTGATATAGCTTGATCATGTGAAGGAAGGTTTATAGTTGCAACAGTGAGAAAATATGACGGGTCATCATCGATGGTAATGCTAGGAGGAAAACCAAATAATATTGCGATGTAATCAGGAAGGGCATCTTAGCTTGTGGTCTCCTGGATTTCACCCTAAACAAGAATAGAATGTAAACAAGGATTCATATACTAGGCTCCAAGTACTTGGGATAATGGATATATTGAGGGGAATATATACGAGTAGGAGTTCCTATAAAAGTTGAAATTAATATAATTTATTTACCCTTGAAGGAAAGGTGCAAGTAAATGTGTTACGTTATACTGGGCAGCACATAAAGTTGTATTTGAGGAAACACAAAAGTATATCTACACCTTATAAACAACAATTTAGTTATTTCTATTAAAAATGAAAAACTAGAGTGGATAAGAATGAAGAAAAGTTATTCACAGTATTACACATCTCATGTATTATTATAGGTTGCTTCTTACTATAACACTCGCATACTCCTGGCATGAAAACGCAGGAAATTTTGAAAGTAAACAAAGGCTGAACATAGAATTACAATAGGATGAACGGCTTCAATGTCTAAACACATTCACAAAAAGTGACTAATAATAGCATTGCATGAAAGTGAAAAAGAAGACAATGTACATTGACTACACTCTAATGGGATAGAATAGCAGTACAAGAGAAGGTCAAGACTCTTCTAACCTTAAACAGCAAGGCCCTGTGGCGTGAAAGTCCAACATCAAGACAACCAATTGGAAGGATGATAGAGTCTAAAGAGCTCCGTAACTCAGAACTCCTCATAGTCCACCTCTTCAACATTTCATCCGCATCACTGACTGGACCACCCATTCTATCAACAATGAGGTTAGCAATTTTCTGGATCAAACCATTCATAATCTGCCCCTTCTCCAAGGCCTGAGTATCCGATGATACTCTAGATACTTTCTCCTCAAGAAGTCGGAGTCCTGAATCAACTGCACGATTCACTAAAATAACTTCATAATCAACATTATCCGAGACAGAAATTGCTTCAAGATCCACCAATAGTGGCATTTTCCCTTGTGTAACCGAGTTTGAAATAATTCCATAAACATCATAGAATCCATCCATCACTTTGTCATCATAATTTACAACATTATTACTCTGCAGACACCAAATTTATTATTTCCCCAATTAGTTCAACGTTCAAACACTAGGAAACCAAACAGATAAACAAGCATGGTAGCTAGTAAATTTAAAACACCTCAAATAACATAATTGCCACAAAGTTGTACAAAATTAATCCATGAGAAAGACAGAGACCAATACCTGCAGCATTTCCATAAACTGCAAAGTAAACCGAACTATTAAGCTCATAATACATAAAATTTGGAAATTTAACATATAAAAACAAAAGGTTTCCTAATAGCAGAGTTTTTTTAGCAGGGGAAGCAAAATTCCAGCATAATTTTAGTTACAGCAATTAAAGCAAATTGAATTTGAATTTCATTGCCACCAATTAATCTCCATGAACAAATAAAACTTGGTCGGAAAATGCAAATTATACAAATTAAACCTAATTCACCAAACAATTAACGGAAAAGAGTAATCGAGAATCAAATTGGAACGTAATTAATTACCCAGTAACGAAGAGAGAGAAACTCAACGAAAGTGTCAGAAGGCGAACACCCCAAGCTCCGCTGCTTGGCAGCCTTGATCTGAGCCGTTTCCGCATCTTCACGTGCCTCGGGATCCGACACACTGATCGCCAACGCAAGCTGCATCTGAAATTCCTCTTCGAAGAAGTTAAAATCCACCGAATTCTCCGCTGCCGCCGATTCAGCGCCTCCGGTTCCTGTCAATGCCGACGAAGATGACGATGAAGCCGATGACTGAAACGGCGTCGTTTGCGGCGTTGTCGGTGGAGGAGAACTGATATTCACCGGGCCAGTCCCGGCGGTGGGCATTCGGTGGTGATCGTGGAAGGCGCCACCGCCGCCGATGTGAAGCTTTCGCAGTAAATGTTTCATTTTCGACATGGTTGATCGAGTCGCATCAGTGAGAGAGAGAATATGAAGTTTTTTCTCAATTCTAAGTACGCTACTGGGCTTAACCTGCGCCCACTTGGTCGAAAGGAGATTCTCTTAATCTGCGCACCTTCTTCGTCAAGCTTTCACCACTGGAATAAAATTAACTACTCTCCTTCCCTCCAATTGACTGTGTGTATATATATATATATATATATGCGTGTATGTATATGTATATGTAAGTTAAGTAACACCACTCGGTGCAGTTTATTATTAAACTGCACCGAGTGGTGTTAATATACTCCCTCCCAGTCGCGGAGGTAGAAGATTTCAATAGGGGATCCGGATTATATATGTAATTTTTTTTTCGACGGCCTTTTAGTTCATTGATTTTTTTTTCATATTCTTAAATCACAAATAATTTAACATTCAACAAAATCATAATCCTAAATCACAAGTAATTCAACATTTCAATTAGTTACTCAAATTCAATTGAAACAAAAAAATCAATTACAAATTGAAACACATTGTTGGTTGTTGAATCGATGCTGATTCTTAGAACGATGGAGTCTCTCTTCTGAGTTCTGATAGTAAAGGCGATAAATCCAACCTGCAAGTTCTCATATTACGAAAATGTTGGATAATCACTTTATCAATGCGCTTTAAAAATATCTCTCTCGACATAGCACACCAAACAATGGGTGAGAAAATCATCTCCCATCTTGTTGCATGAAATTTGTCTTAACAATATTCATCATTTGAAAATACTGCTCCACACTAAGCGATGCATGACGAGCAAAACTAAAGCCAACTTGATAAGAAGATATACTAAATGAAAAGTAGTGTGATATCCCACCTCAACCATATTAGTTGCAAGTTCTCCGACATTTTCTAATTTAGAAAATCTTGCATTTTCTCTCATTTCAGAAATCCACATCTTTAGTTGTTCTTTAAGCTCCATTCGATCATCCATTGAAAAGTCTTGTGGATATAGTTCTGCAAGTCGAACTAACTTTGAAAAACTAAAATTGGAGAACGAATTCTTAGGATCAAGACATGCTATGCACAAGAGCAATTCTGTGTTCGTCTCAGTGAAACGATTATCCATCTCTTGGCTAATACGATCAACAACCTAAAAATATAAAAATAAAATTACTTCTATATTCAAAAACATAATTAGAAGTATAAATAGAGAAAAATAATTGAATACGACAAAATATCTCAACTCGAAAGTGGTGAAAGTATGTATGTGTTTTGCAGAACGGCGACACTGGAACATTATCTTCCATATTAGGGATGCTAATATTATGTTCGAACAAAAAGCTGCTCACATCTCCTAATAGATCATCCCATCCATTCTCCTTGAGATGTTGCGATTGTCTCTTGGTAGTAACAACCAAATTCATGGCCTCTACAATATTACGATCTTTTGTTGCAAAAACTGTGACAAAATATTTGTCAACCCCAACACTACCTTCATCAGTGAGCGATGAATACAAACTCATATGTTTCCATCTTATCGATCGAAGCCCACAACAATGCCTTTACTTTTGGATTCTGTCCATCTTCATATATATTCTGAAGAACTTCAACCACTGATGACCACATAGATAGAAGACGAACAATTATTTTGTAGTGTGAACCCCAACGTGTAGCACCCGGCCGAGCTAAACTAGTTTCTTGATTCAAACCCCTTCCTGTGGAAATATCACCCTTTTCTAAACGCTCCACCATATTTTCATGTTGTCTTTGTCTTAGTTCATCCATTCTTTTGCAAGAATCCCCAATCGTATTCGTTATCAAAGCCACATATTCAAAAAAGTTGCACACGAATTGGTTTACTTGAGCATTTGCCACAACAACTAATTGAATTTGGTGAGCAAAACAATGAACATATATTGCACATGGATTTTCATTCAAAATCAGAGTTTTCAAACCATTTATCTCACCCCGCATGTTAGAAGCCCCGTCATATACTTGACCTCTAATTTGTGAGATTGATAATCCATATTTAACAAAAAAATTATGAATGACATTTTTCAAAGAAAGTGCGGTGGTGTCTTTAACATGAACAACTCCAACAAACCGTTCTAAAATTTCCCTTGTTGTTTACATATCTTAAAACAACGGCCATTTGCTCTTTTACTGAACTATCTCGAGCCTCATCAATCAATAAAGTAAAGCATTTATCACCAATATCATCAATAATAGCTTTCGTTGTTTCTGATGCACAAGAACTAACAATTTGTTTTTGAATATCAGGAGAAGTAAGTTGATGGTTTGCAGGTGCATTCTCTTTAACTACTTTGCCAACTTCATCACAACGCAAGCTATTCCAAGTAAGTATTTCAAGAAAATTACCTCTATTTAGCGAGTGTGTCGACTCATCATGCCCACGAAAAGCCAACCCGCATGTTAGAAGCAATCGAACAACATCCACACTTGCTGTCAACCGAGTGCGATAGGCGGCATTTAATACTTGTGTTCCAGAAGATATCTTCCGTGTCACACTTTGCCTTTGATCTTTGAAAGCAAAATATGAAATCCGGGCATTGTTGTGTGCACTTCCTTCACTTCCGATATGGTCCCCAAATTTTTCTGAAGCTTTCTTCCAATTTCGAAGTCCTTTTTTTGTAAATACCTCATCTCCAACTTTTTTATCCCCAAAAAGATAACACCAAAAACAAAATGCGGCATCTTTAGAAATGCTATATTCCAACATAACGGCTCAATCTATCCCCTATTTTTATTTTTGGATAAACATTAGAAATTGGTTGACAAGGGCCCATTTGAACATATTTTCTTTTAACTTCATCTCTAATTCGAGGCTCGTACTCGTTGATGCATTTGCGCAATCCCGGATCACCAATAATATCATTAACATCCTCACATAACGGCTCAATCGGTTGTGGTTGCGATTGTGATTGTGATTGTGGTTGTGGTTGTGAGTCTTGTGACGTAGTTGTTGTGAACGGCCTCTTAGTTCGTTGAAAATATTTTTCCATATTCCTAAATCACAAGTAATTCAACATTCAACAAAATCATAATTATAAATCATAAGCAATTCAACATTTCAATTAGTTCCTCAAATTCAATTGAAACAAAAAAAAATCAATTACAAATTGAAACACAAAATTAGCAATTAAAACCTAAATTCAAATAAGTGAAACCCACTTAGAAGTTAGAATGAATGCAACCAAATTTGGTAACAAAACCCACTTAGAATTAACGAAAATATATCAATTTTGGTTTATAAATCAAAGAAAAGCACTATTTTTTAGTCAGAAATTAAGGAACAAAAATCAAACAAAAAAATGTTGGAACCTAACCTTAGAAGTTGGAGTGATGGAGTCGATTGGCGTCATGGCGCACCGCTGCTGCAGAGACGGCCAGAAAGCGCCAGCAACAGCAATGGCGCTTGATCTCCACTCTCCAAAGAAAAGACCTGCATGACGAAATGACAATTCCTCCGTGCTCAAGTGGCTCTGTTTACATTTACATTTCGATGTGGACTTGTGGTGGCAGTTTTGTTATTTGATAATATCACATATATAATATGTTGACTTTAGTGGCTTAATGGGCCATCATGACTTTTAGAAAAAATACATCTGAACATGACTACATGAGAAATATTTTTCTTTGTGTGGGCTAGTTAAAAACAAGTCAAACAACCCAATCTAAGTTATAAAAAAATTACTTTTTTTTTTCTTCCCTTCCTTCTTCTTCTCAACAAGCACCTCGGACCCTCGGACTTCCCGAATTTCAAGTGGACCTCCCAAATACATAAAAAATTTCTCCATGACGGTAGTGGACCCCAGGACCCCCCTCCGCCCTATCCTCCATTTAAAGTTATAAATGAATCTAGTCTAACTGAATATAGAGTTATTGTTTATAAATTTGATTTATAAAATTTATCGAGTATAAAATAAGATTTAATTGAGATTCGTTTAACTGTCAAGTCGATCACGATCTCGAATCGAACCGAATAGTTTAAAATTTTCGAACGAATATGATCCGAGTATCAATAAAAAATTATAATTTGAGGATGTTCGACTAATTTACCGAACTTTAAAATTTATTCATATTTGAATCATTTATACTTTTAGTCGAGCGAGTACGACTCGGACTAATTTTTACGAATCGTGCCCGAACTGTTTGCTCATTTTACAATATTACCTCCATCTCATTTAATAACATAAATTGTGACGCCCCCAAAATTAGGTATACATCACCCATCTTGGGTCGCCACTTACATGGTACAGAATTTAAATACAACTTACTAACATAACTTTAGGTATGCAATCGACATAAACTATGAGTTTAAATACAAATATCGCCTACTAGATATTATACAAACTCAAAAAAAAGTCCTCATTACAATTATTATCACACTATTTCTGCGAATAGTGAGGACTACTAATGTTATCTTCAGGACCATCACTCGTTTCCCAGGCTAAGTCCCGGTATATTCTCATTTCACGAAGAAAACGGTGAAAGAAAGGGTGAGCTCAACTAGCCCGAAGAAGAAATATTATGACTAAGATAATGCGAATAAATTATCAATAGTCTTCAACAATGTTAAACGATAAAATACAATAGACAACCAGGTTTAAGCTGCGGTGAAATATCTGATCCATTAAAAGAGTCAAGTAGAAAATAAAGTCTACTATCTTTTAGGTTTTAAAAGGTTTTTCATCATTTGTTATAGGCGAGACTCGGCTTTAATAAATATTCCACATCATCGAATCACCCCTACACTACTGACGAGGATATTCTTTAGTATCACGACCACAATTATTCATGCCTACTACGGGCGAAGAATATTTTGTGTATTCATTAATGGTCATGATCATGCCAACAACTCCATCCATCAATGCACTACGGTCACCGAGGATTTTTACCACATCATTTGTAACATTACGGTCATGATTACACCGAATAGTCTCAGTCATAATCATACCAAGTCCATCTATGCACTACTGAAGCCACGATGACTTTAAAAAATATAAACATGAGGATGATGACAATGATATAAGAATTGATAAAACAAGTTCAAGAATTATTTTATCCGGGAATTATTAACGTCCAAATTGTCGATATGATCTTGTTTTGTAGAGTAAAATTCAAGAATGATCAAAAGAATATTTCCATGAAAAGAAGCTGGATGAAACGCAAATATCAAGGATATTCTACTAATTTCATGGAGTATAAAAGTCAAAGTTTTAACCAACCTGGGTATAATAAAGAATGGAATAACAAAAGAAATCACCATGCATGTGGTACTTGGCATGATGTAGCGAGTTATTCCAATGCGAATAATAATAATGAGAACCGGTCGGGTGAAATTCACACCGAAGCGGGATGTTCCAACGAGAATAATAAAGATGGAACCGGATCCGTGTAAAACACATGATAGGATATTCCAACAGAATGATAAAGATTTTAACCCGGTCCTGTGTAAAACACACGAGCAGGATGTTCAAATGAGAATAATAATAAGATTTTAACCGAGTCCTGTGTAAACACTACGATGTGATGTTCCAACGAATAATAATAATAAGATTTTAACCAGTCCGATGTAAAACACACGAGCGAGGATGTTCCAATGAGAATAATAATAAAAAAGCGGAACGGTCCGGTGTAAAACACCTGAGCATGAGGATGTTCCAATGAGAATAATAGAAGAATGTCACCAAGTATAGGGTAAACCGCGTATCTGAGTTATTCAATGAATAATAAGCAATAAAATAACAACAGTTCTCTTCATGAATAAGAAAGAATAACACCCTTTACTTTTTGTAGGAGATTGAATCTTTACGGACGATGTAGTAACAAAATACTCTTCTTCTTTCTCTCTTATTCTCTATACTTTCTCTCTCTATAAGCTTGAATGAATTAAGTGAAAAATAATGAAGTACTAGGCCTCTATTTATATAAGATTTCTAGCTTAGCTTTTGCTTGGTGTGAAAAGCAGAGTGGCTTGACGGCGATGATGTGAAAAGAAAAGTGGTTTGGCCTTTTGTAATGTGAAACGACAAGTGGTTCGATGCACGGTAAAGGTAATTACTATTGACGAAGGTAATTACTATTCACAAGGGTAATTACTATTGACGAAGGTAATTACTATTGACGAAAGTAATTACTTATTAATGAAGGTAAATACTATTGGCGAAGGTAATTACTATTCACAAAGGTAATTACTATTGACGAAGAGACTCTTAGATGATGACATATACGAGCCCCCATAAAATAATCAAACTTACCACAAATCATTTTATTTTTAATCAACACATATTTAATCTTAACAATTATTAATCATTTATAACTTGTCGTCTCAATTATTGATTTAATACTATAACATATTATACGAGATGATCTTTGTGACAATAATTGAATCAATAATATAAGAGATATGATCGTGAATTCTTTGTAGCAATAATTAAGCATAGGTGAGTGACTTCTCACGTAAGCATCAACAATCAATCTGTAGTGTCTTCTTATACAACCCGCGTATTCTTGTACTTTTACCATCGGGTAGTTCAACAGTTTTAACGGTAACACCTCCGTAGTTATTTTTATAAAATATTTTTGTCGTTTTCTCGATCCGAATAATAATTACATTATTAGGGTCCACCAATGATTGAGCCGTTGTACGAATATTCCCTAAAAAGAATATTCCCCGACCAAACGAATATTTTATAACAACTTGCATACTTTGCAAAATTTATAAATATTACCCACAACTATAACATTATATCAAATTTATTCCATAATATTCAAAAATAATATTTATAGAAAAATTCATCTTTATTTATAAAAGTTGGGGTCTTACAACCTCCCTTCTTATGAAATTTAAGCCCTCGAAATTAGGGTGCGATACACGGTATGTCGAAGAGGTAAGGATACCTTGATTTCATTTCAGATTCTAACTCCCAAGTCATTTCCTCAACATCGTGGTTCCTCCACAAAACTTTGACTTGAGGTATAACCTTGGAGCGTAGAATATGTTCCTTCTTATCCAAGATTTGAACAGGAACCTCTTCATACGTCAAATCTTCCGCTATTTCGTCCGGTTCTAACTCAATAATGTGGTTCGGGTCTTTCACATATTTACGTAACATGGATATGTGAAAAACGTTATGAACACGAGACATATTTGGCGGTAAAGCGAGTCTATAGGCCACAATTCCTACTCGATCGAGGATTAAAATGGGCCAGATGAATCGAGGATTAAGTTTTCCTCTCTTTCCAAATCTTGTAACTCCTTTCCATGGAGCGACTTTTAACAACACATGATCTCTATATCGAATTCCACGTCCTTTCGATAAAGATCGGCATAACTCTTTTATCGATTTTGTGAGGTTTTTATCGTTGTCGGATCGTTTGAATCTTTTCCGTAGTCATACGTACCAACTCCGGTCCCAACAACGTTGCTTCACCCACCTCATCCCAAAGATATCTTTGAAAGACACTTTCTTCCATACAACGCTTCGAATGGAGCCATGCCAATACTTGCTTGATAAGCTGTTGTTGTAGGAAAACTCCACCAATGGTAAGAACTTGTCCCAACTCCCTTGAAATCAAGGACACGAGTCATAATAGATCTTGAAGAGTTTGAATAGTCCTCTCCGACCGTCCGTCCATCTCGAGGATGATATCTTGAAAGCTAAATCGTGAAGTCTGTGCCCATAGCTTTTTGCAAACTAACCCAAAATCGTGAAGTGAATCTTGGGTCTCGATCGGAAATTATGGATACTTGGCGTACCATGCGATCTTACAATCTCGTTTATGTACATACTGAGCCCGAAGACGTTCAAGTGTATAAGTTTCTCGTGTCGGTAAAAATGAGCGGACTTGGTCAATCTATCAACAATGACCCAAATCGCATCAATGCCTTGAGAAACCTTAGGAAGGCCGTGCGAAATCCATGGTAATGTGCTCCCACTTCCATTCTGGAATTTCAAGTGGTTGCAATGGGCCTTTTGGTACTTGATGCTCCGCTTTAACTTCGTTGACAAGTTAGACACCTTGAGATAAGCGGTATATCTCTCTCTCTTCGTATTGCTCCACCAAAATGTATGACGAATATCACGATACATTTTGGTACTTCCGAGATGGATTGCAAATGGTGTGTTGTGCGCCTCCATCATGATATTATACTTTAAATCGGGGTCGTTAGGAACACAAAAGTGCGGAGTTGACTCAAGTATTCCTTCTTCATCGATTCTTGCTTCCAGATAAGACCTTCTTGCACTTTCTTCCTCATATGCATCGAACTCCAGTCAGCAGCTTGAGCGACTTTAACTTTATCGATTAAAGTCGGTTCTACTCGTATATTTATTATCATCACGTCGTCCTGGAGTCTTTAACTCTATCTCCATCCTTTGCAAGTCACACAAAATGGGACTTTGTGTTGACAATAACGCACTTTCGTGCTTGCATACGATCTTACGCTCAATCGTCGGCTACCACGTTCGCTTTTCGGGGATGGTATTGGATGGTATGATCATAATCTTTCAACAGCTTCAAGCCAACGTCGTTGTCGCATGTTGAGTTCCTTTTGAGTGAAGAAATATTTGAGGCTTTTATGATCCGTAAAGATCTCCACTTTCTCCCCATACAAGTAATGCCTCCAAATTTTAAGTCTGCCAAAAAGACAACAAATTTGCTAACTCTAGATCGTGAGTAGGATAATTCCTCTCATATTCTTTGAGTTATCGCGAGGCATAAAGCTATAACTTTTCCATGTTGCATAAGAACACATCCCAACCCTTTGCTCAAGCATCACTTGTAGATGACAAATCCTCCGAGCCGGATGGTATTGTCGAGCAGTCTTTGAAATAAGTCTCCTCTTGAGTTCTTGAAAACTCTTCTCACATTCTTTGCTCCAACCGAACTTTGTATCTTTCCGAGTCGATTTGAGTCGATGGAGTAGCGATTCGAGAAAATCCTTCCATGAATCTCCGATAATAACCAAATTAAACCGAGAAAGCTACGTACTTGATCAATCGATTTAGGTTGTTCCCGACTTTGAATAGCTTCAATCTTTCTTTGGGTCAATGATATTCCATGACTTGATACCACGTGCCCAAGGAATGCTACTTCTTCGACGAACTCACATTTCTTCAACTTGGCATAAAACTTATATTCACGAAAGCTTTTGGAGTATCGACCTCAAGTGTTGCTCATGATCTTCACGGCTTTTGGAATAAATAAGGATGTCATCAATAAAGACGACCACAAAGTGATCTAAATATTCCTTGAATACTCGGTTCATCATATCCATGAAGGCGGCGGGGAGCATTAGTCAATCCAAAGGACATGACTAGGAATTCATAATGCCCGTCTGGGAGTTCTGGAAGCGCCGTCTTTGGAATGTCGGTGGTTCTAATCTTCAATTAGTGATATCCTAACGCGAAGATCAATCTTTGAAAAGAATTTGGCTCCTTGCAATCGGTCAAACAGTCATCAATACGTGGCAATGGATACCTATTTTGATGGTGACATGATTCAACTCCCGATAATCAATACAAAGTCGCATACTCCCATCTTTCTTCTTCACGAATAGAGCAGGGAGCACCCCAAGGAGAAGTACTTGGGGCGAATAAAGCCAATGTCTAACAATTCCTGCGGTTGGGTCTTTAACTCCTCGAAGTTCAATAGAGCCATTCGATATGGGGCTTTGAAATAGGTTTTATACCGGGTTCAAGGTCGATACAAAATTCAATTTCACGCTCTGGGGTAGGCCGGAAGTTCTTGAGGGAATACGTCAGAAATTTATTAACAATAGAAATATCGTTTAAAACCCGACGTATTTTTGTTTAAATCGTGACATGAGCTAAGAAAGCTTGACATCCGTTTTTCAATAAACGAATAGCTTTATGGCTTGAGATGACCGTGATTGACTTTAATGGTTTGGTCGTTTGAATTAGCATAATAGGTTGATTAGGAATATGAAAGCTAGAACCTTACGAAAACAATCAATTTTTGCATGATAAGTAGTTAACCAATCAATCCACAGAATCACGTCAAATGCAAGTATTTTTAATGAAATAAGATCGACGGGTAATGTGAGGTACCGATTTGAACCAAACAAGACTTTTAAACAATTGGATGTAATGAAGGTTTCTCCCAACGGAGTTTCCACAGATAAGTCAAAGTCTAATTTCTCCTGAGTCAAATTTAATCGATGAGCGCAAGTAGGAGAAATAAAAGAATGGGTAGAACCCAGGTATCAAATAAAGTATAGACTTCATTAGAGTTTATGATAAGCTTACCCGTGATGACCTCATTCGGGTTCCTTGCTCTCTCTGGGAGGTCACAACAAACGCTTCTCCCTTGCACTTCTGGGTTTGAATTTTACTCGACTGCCTTTGGTGCCTCCATCCTAGCTGAATTTGTCTTCTGGTGAACGACAAAATCGAATGCTAAGTGACATTCTCTTCCACAATTATAACATGCTTTAGACGGCATGGCGTAGTTTGAATCGATGTGTCCCTCTCCTCGCATTTGAAGCATATGATAGGTGGTCTTTCTCCTTCCTTAACAACGGGTCTTTGGTCTTTGAAGTCTTTCCATCATTGTTGAATCTCCTTTTCTTGAAATGTACATTCTTATTGTTTTGGCCCCGATTACCACAGAAGTGGTTACCATATCCGCCTGTTGATTCCCTCCACGCTTGTTGTCACCGCTTCGATGACTACTCTCATTTGGTATTATAATTTTCTTACCGCTTCTTTTAGTTGCGTTGACTCATTATCGCGCTTCACTAATCGAGCCCTATTTACAACATCTGAATACAAACACGGTTTATGAGAAATAAGATGTTGGCGTATCTCGACTTCAAACCTCTTAAAAACATTCGCGCCATTCTCTCTTCATTATCCACCAAGTGGGGACGAAACCGTGATAACTCCGCAAATTTTGCCTCGTATTGTGGACGACGGTCATATTGTTTTGTTCCAACTTGATAAAATCGTGACGCCCCCAAAATTAGGTATACATCACCCATCTTGGGTCGCCACTTACATGGTACGTAATTTAAATACAACTTACTAACATAAGCGTAGGTATACAATACGACATAAAGCGTGAGTTTAAATACAAATATCGTCTACTAGATATTATACAAACTCAAAAAGGAGTCCTCATTACAATTATTATCACACTATTTCACGAGAATAGTGAGGACTACTAATCTATCTTGAGGACCATCACTCGTTTCCCAGACTCGTCCATATATTCTCTTTTCACGAAGAAGCGGTGAAAGAAAGGGTGAGCTCAACTAGCCCGAAGAAAATATTATGACTAAGATAATGCGAATAAATTATCAATAGTCTTCAACAATGTTAAACCGATAAAATACAATAGACAACCGGTTTAACTGCGGTGAATATACGATCCATTAAAAGAGTCAAGTAGAAAATAAAGTCTACTATCTTTTAGGTTTTAAAAGGTTTTTCATCATTTGTTATAGTCGAGACTCGACTTTTTAATAAATATTCCACATCATCGAATCACCCTTACACTTTTCTGACCAAGGATATTCTTTAGTATCACGACCACAATTATTCATGCACTACGGGCGAAGAATATTTGTGTATTCATTAATAGTCGTGATCATGCCAACAATTGTCCATCAATGCACTACTACCACTAGGGATATTTACCACATCATTTGTAACATTACGGTCATGATTACAATCAATAGTCTCTGGTCATAATCATACCAAGTCCATCTATGCACTACTGAATGCCACGAGATGACTTTAAAAAATATAAACATGAGGATGATGACAATGATATAAGAATTCAATAAAACAAGTTCAAGAATTATTTTATCCGAGAATTATTAACGTCCAAATTATCAACATGATCTTTGTTTTGTAGAGTAAAATTCAAGAATGATCGGAAGAATATTTTCATGAAAAGATCTTTGGATGAAACGCAAATATCAAGGATATTCCACTAATTTCATGGAGTATAGAAGTCAAAGTTTTAACTTAACTGGGTATAATAAAGAATGGAATAACAAAAGAAATCACCATGCATGCGATAATCCCATGCAGAGCGGTGTTATTCCAGCGAGAATAATAAAGAACGGAACCGAGTCGGTGAAATTCACACCAAGCGGGATGTTCCAATGAGAATAATAAAGATGGAACCCGGATCCGGTGTAAAACACACGATAGGATATTCCAACGGAAATGATAAAGATTTTAACCGGTCCGTGTAAAACACACACGAGCAGGATGTTCCAACAGAATAATAATAAAGAGCGGAACCAGTGCGGTGTAAAACACACGAGCGGATGTTCCAATGAAATAATAGAAGAATGTCACCAAGTATAGGGTAAACCACGTATCTGAGTTATTCCAATGAATAATAAGCGATGGAATAACAACAGATTCTCTTCGTGAATAAGAAAGAATAACACCCACTTACATTTGGTAGGAGATTGAATCTTTGCGGCGGTGTAAGAACAAAATACTCTTCTTCTTTCTCTTATTCTCTCTATACTTTCTCTCTATAGCTTGAATGAATTAAGTGAAAAATAATGAAGCCCTAGGCCTCTATTTATAGAAGATTTCTAGCTTAGCACTTTCAAGTGTGAAAAGCGAGTGGCTTGACGACTAATGATGTGAAAAGAAAAGTGGTTTGGCGCTTTTGTAATGTGAAAGCGACAAGTGGTTCGGCGCTTTGTAATGTGAAACGACAAGTGGTTCGACACTTTAATGTGAAACGACAAGTGGTTCGACGTCTGGTAAAGGTAATTACTATTAACGAAGGTAAATACTATTGGACGAAGGTAAATACTTTCATTCACGAGGGTAATTACTTATTGACGAAGGTAATTACTTATTGATTTAAGAGACTCTTAGATGATGACATATGAGCCCCCATAAAATAATCAAACTTACCACAAATCATTTTTTCATCAACACATATTTAATCTTTCAACAATTATTAATCATTTATAACTTGTCGTCTCAATTATTGATTTAATACTATAACATATTATCACGGATGATCTTTGACAATAATTGAATCAATAATATAAGAGATATGATCACGGCAATTCTTGTAGCGATAATTGAAAGCATAGGTGAGTGACTTCTCACGTAAGCATCGATAATCAATCTGGGTGTACTTCTTGTCAACTCAGGCATATTCTTTTACTTTTACCACCGGGATAGTTCAACGGTTTTAATTCAGTAACACTTCTCTGTAGTTATTTTTATAAAATATTTTTGTCGTTTTCTCGATCAAATGATAATTACATTGTGGGGTCCACCAATGATTGAGCCATTATACGAATATTCCCTAACAAAAAGAATATTCCCCAGAAAACGAATATTTTATAACAACTTCCATACTTTGCAAAATTTATAAATATTACCCACAACTATAACATTATATCAAATTTATTCCATAATATTCAAAAATAATATTTATAAAAAAATTCATCTTTATTTATAAAAGTTGGGGTCTTACAACCTCCCATTCTTATGAAATTTCGCCCTCGAAATTAGAAGTGCGTTACTGGTATGTCGAAGAGGTAAGGATACCTTGATTTCATTTGATTCTAACTCCCAAGTCATTTCCTCAACATCGTGGTTCCTCCACAAAACTTTGACTTGAGGTATAACCTTGGAAGCGTAGAATATGTTCCTTCTTATCAAAATATGAGCAGGAACCTCTTCATACGTCAAATCTTCCGCTATTTCGTCTGCGGTTCTAACTCATAATATGGTTCGGGTCTTTCACATATTTACGTAACATAGATATGTGAAAAGCGTTATGAACACGAGACATATATTTGGCGATAAAAGCGAGTCTATAGGCCACGATTCCTACTCGATCGAGGATTAAAATGAACCGATGAATCGAGGGTTAAGTTTTCTCTCTTTCCAAATCTTGTAACTCCTTTCCATGGAGCGACTCTTAACAACACATGATCTCTATATCGAATTCCACGTCCTTTCGATGAAGATCGGCATAACTCTTTTGTCGATTTTGTGAGGTTTTTATCGTTGTCGGATCGTTTGAATCTTTTCGTAGTCATACGTACCAACTCGGTCCCAACAACGTTGCTTCACCCACCTCATCCCGAATCTTCTTGAAACGACACTTTCTTCCATACTGGCGCTTGAATGGAGCCATGCCAATACTTGCGATAAGCTGTTGTTGTGGAAAAACTCCACCATGGTAAGAACTTGTCCCAACTCCCTTGAAATCAAGGACACAGTAGTCTTAATAGATCTTGAGAGTTTGAATAGTCCTCTCCGTTTGTCCGTCCGATGCGAGGATGATATCTTAGAGCTAAATCGTGAAGTCTGTGCCCATAGCTTTTTGCAAACTAACCCAAAATCGTGAAGTGAATCTTGGGTCTCGATCGAAAACTATGGATACCGCGTACCATGCGATCTTACAATCTCGTTTATGTACATCTGACGAAGACGCGTTCATGTGTATAAGTTTCTCGTGTCGGTAAGAAATGAAGCGATTTGGTCGATCTATCAACAATGACCCAAATCGCATCAATGCCTTGAGAAACCTTAGGAAGGCCGATAACGAAATCCATGGTAATGTGCTCCCACTTCCATTCTGGAATTTCAAGTGGTTGCAATGGACCTTTTGGTACTTGATGCTCCGCTTTTAACTTTCGTTGACAAGTTAGACACCTTGAGATAAACAATGCATCTCTCTCTTCATATTGCTCCACCAAAATGTATGGCGAATATCATGATACATTTGGTACTCCCGAGATGGATTGCAAATGGTGTGTTGTGCGCCTCCATCATGATATTATACTTTAAATCGGTCGTTAGGAACACAAAGTCTGAGTTGACTCAAGTATTCCTTCTTCATCGATTCTTGCTTCCGTATAGCACCTTCTTGCACTTTTTTCCTCATACGCATCGGCTCCAGTGTACAGTAGCTTGGCGACTTTAACTTTATCGATTAAAGTCGGTTCTACTCGTATACTCGCTATCATCACATCGTCCTGGGTTTTAACTCTATCTCCATCCTTTGCAAGTCACACAAAATGGGCCTTTGCGTTGACAATATCGCTTTTCGTGCTTGCGTATGATTTTCTACTCAATCGTCGTCGCTACCACGTTCGCTTTTCGGGATGGTATTGGATGGTATGATCATAATCTTTCAATGATTCAAAGCCACGTCGTTGTCGCGTGTTGAGTTCCTTTTGAGTGAAGAAATATTTGAGGCTTTTATGATCCGTAAAGATCTCCACTTTCTCCCCATACAAGTAATGCCTCCAAATTTTAAGTGCAAAAACAATGTTTGCCTAACTCTAGATCATGAGTAGGATAATTCCTCTCATATTCTTTGAGTTGTCGCGAGGCATAAAGCTATAACTTTTCCATGTTGCATAAGAACACCTCCCAACACTTTGCTAGAAGCATCACCATGTAGATGACAAATCCCTCCGGCAGATGGTATTGTCGAGCAGTCTTTGAAATAAGTCTCCTCTTGAGTTCTTGAAAACTCTTCTCACATTCTTCGCTCCAACCGAACTTTGTATCTTTCCGAGTCAATTTGAGTCGATGGAGTAGCGATTCGAGAAAATCCTTCCACGAATCTCAGATAATAACCAAATTTAAGCCGAGAAAGCTACGTCTTTGGTCAATCGATTTAGGTTGTTCCCGACTTTGAATAGCTTCATCTTTCTTTGGTCAACGGATATTCCATGACTTGATACCACGTGCCCAAGGAATGCTACTTCTTGACGAACTTCGCATTTCTTCAACTTGGCATAAAGCTTATATTCACGAAGCTTTTGGAGTGTCGACCTCAGTGTTGCTCATGATCTTCACGGCTTTTGGAATAAATAAGGATGTCATCAATAAAGGCGACCACAAAGTGATCTAAATATTCCTTGAATACTCGGTTCATCATATCCATGAAGGCGGCGGGAGCATTAGTCAATCCAAAAGACATGACTAGGAATTCATAATGCCCGTCTGGGGAGTTTTGAAAGCCGTCTTTTTGAATGTCGGTGATTCTAATCTTCAATTGGTGATATCCGAGCGAAGATCGATCTTTGAAAAGAATTTGGCTCCTTCTGTTCGGTCAAAAACAGTCATCAATACGTGGCAATGGATACCTATTTTTGATGGTGATATGATTCACTCCAGATAATCAATACAAAGTCACATACTCCCATCTTTCTTCTTCACGAATAGAAACAGGGCACCCCGAGGAGAAGTACTAGGGGCGAATAAAGCCGATGTCTAACAATTCCTGCGGTTGGGTCTTTAACTCCACGAAGTTCAATAGAGCCATTCGATATGGGGCTTTGGAAATAGGTTTTGTCTGGGGTTCAAGTCGATACAAAATTCAATTTCACGCTCTGGGGGTAGGCGGGAAGTTCTTGAGAATACGTCGGAAATTTATTAACAATAGAAATATCGTTTAAAATTGGCGTATTTTTGTTTAAATCGTGACATGAGCTAAGAAAGCTTGACATCCGTTTTTCAATAAGCGAATAGCTTTATGGCTTGAGAGATGGCCGTGATTGATTTTAATGGTTTGGTCGTTTGAATTAGCATAATAGGTTGATTAGGAATATGAAAGCTAACAACCTTACGAAAACAATCAATTTTTGCATGATAAGTAGTTAACCAATCAATCCCTAGAATCACGTCAAATGCAAGTATTTTTAATGAAATAAGATCAACGGTAATGTGAGGGTACCGATTTGAACCAAACAAGACTTATAAGCGATTGGATGTAATGAAGGTTTCTTCCAACGGAGTTTCCACAGATAAGTCAAAGTCTAATTTCTCCTGAGTCAAATTTAATCGATGAGCGCAAGTAGGAGAAATAAAAGAATGGGTAGAACCGGTATCAAATAAAGTATAGACTTCATTAGAGTTTATGATAAGCTTACCCGTGATGACCTCATTCGGTTCCTTGCTCTTTGGGAGGTCACAACAAACGCTCTCTCCTTACACTTCTAGGTTTTGAATTTTACGGGATGGCCTTTGGTGCCTCCATCCTAGTTGAATTTGTCTTGATGGCGACAAAATCGAGCTAAGTGACCTTCTCTTCCACAATTATAACATGCTTTGGATGGCATGGCGCGAGTTTGGTGATGTGTCCTCTCCTCGCATTTGAAGCATATGATAGGTGGTCTTTCTCCTTCTTAACAATGGGTCTTTGGTCTTGACGTCTTTCCACCATTGTTGAATCTCCTTTTCTTGAAATGTCCATTCTTATTGTTTTGTGCCTGATTACCACCAAAGTGGTTACCATATCGCTTTTGTTGATTCCTCCACGCTTGTTGTCACCGCTTGATGACTACTACCATTTGGTATTATAATTTTGCGCATTTTGCTCTCTTTTAGTTGTGTTGACTCATTATCGCGTTCCACTAATCGAGCCTATTTACAACATCGAATACAAACACGGTTTATGAGAAATAAGATGTTGGCGTATCTCGACTTCAAACCTCTTAAAAACATTCGCTTATTCTCTCTTCATTATCCACCAGTGGGAATGGCGCTTGGCCAAGTGATAACTCATAAATTTTGCCTCGTATTGCGACACGGTCGTATTGTTTTGTTCCAACTTGATAAATTCCACCTCCTTCGTGTGGCGAATACTTTCGGAAAGTATTTGTCGTTGAACGACTCTGGAACTTCTCCCAAGATATCTTGATGCAATGAGGTTGAGTACGTTTCTGGAATTCCCACCGATGTCCGCTTCTCTCAGCGCAACATAAAAAAGCGTGAAAGGAACCTTTTGCTCCTCGGAGCATCCCAAGACATCAAATATCTTGGTAATCTGCTTTATCCATGCTTCGCTTGAAGTGGTTTTGGCTCTCCTTAAACTCGGTGGGTCCCAGCTCCTTGAATTGTTTAGCGGTGACCGCTAAGAGTTTCAGAGTGTTTCCACCTCTACGTTTTGAATGAGAGTCGCTCTCGCTTTCTTTGTTGCATAAATTACATAAAGCCTCTGAACATTTGATCATTCATCATTTGGTCGGTGTTGTTGTTTTTGCATGAGGATTGTACGCCTTCGATGCACATTATCACGATTATTGATATGTGGTGAATCAATGATCGCTCAAGCTCTCATTGCTATTTTCAACATTCTCGGATGTCATTTTCGAATCTTGCCCACAAAACAAAAGGTTAATTGACATATAACAAATTATCCCTATCTTACGACCAACCAATAAAATAACCACATAAACTTGGGTAGGTCATAATAGCGCGAAGGTATTCCCTCTCCCCTCCTAGTACTATTCTCACATCTTAGCGAGGATCATTTATACTTTTAGTCGAGCGAGTACGACTCGGACTAATTTTTACGAATCGTGCCCGAACTGTTTGCTCATTTTACAGTATTACCTCCATCTCATTTAATAACATAAATTGTGACGCCCCCAAAATTAGGTATACATCACCCATCTTGGGTCGCCACTTACATGGTACAGAATTTAAATACAACTTACTAACATAACTGTTATTCATGCACTACGGGCCAAGGATATTCTTTAGTATCACATCATCTACGGGCCTTAATAAATATTCCACATCATCGAATCACCCCCTTACTTCTGACGAGGATATTCTTTAGTTGATCGACCCACAATTATTCATTACCTTCTACGGGCCGAAGAATATTTGTGTATTCATTAATAATCATGATCATCGTACCAACAATCGTCCATCGATGCACTCTGACGGCATTGAGGATTTTTACCACATCATTTGTAACATTACGGTCGTGATTACCTGCAGGAATAGTCTCTGGTCGTAATCATACCAAGTCCATCTATGCACTTTCTGAGCCCACGAGATGACTTTAAAAAATATAAACATGAGGATGATGACAATGATATAAGAATTGATAAAACAAGTTCAAGAATTATTTTATCCGAGAATTATTAACGTCCAAATTGTTAACATACGACTTTGTTTTGTAGAGTAAAATTCAAGAATGATCGGAAGAATATTTCCGTGAAAAGATCTTTGGATGAAACGCAAATATCGAGGATATTCTACTAATTTCATGGAGTATATGTAAGACCCCAACTTTTATAAATAAAGATGAATTTTTTCTATAAATATTATTTTTGAATATTATGGAATAAATTTGATATAATGTTATAGTTGTGGGTAATATTTATAAATTTTGCAAAGTATGCAAGTTGTTATAAAATATTTGTTTGGTCGGAGAATATTCTTTTTTAGGGAATATTAAATATAACTGGCTCAATCATTGGTGGACCCCACAGCGAAATTATTATCGGATTGAAAAAACGACAAAAATATTTTATAAAAATAACTTGGCGGAGGTGTTATTCTGAATTAAAAGCTGTTGAACTACCCTAAGTGGTAAAGAAATGCGATGTCTGGCGTGGTTGCGTAGTAGCACGGTATTGATTATTGATCTTTACGTGAGAAGTCACTCATTTATGCTCGATTATTACTCTGATAATTCTTTGCATCATATCTCTTATATTATTGATTCAATTATTATCACGGTATCATCCATATAATATGTTATAGTATTAAATCAATAATTGAGACGACAAGTTATAAATGATTAATAATTGTTGAAAGATTAAATATGTGTTATGATTTGTGGTAAGTTTGATTATTTTATGGGGGGCTCGTATGTCATCATCTAAGAGTCTCTTAAATCGATAGTAATTACCTTTGTGAATAGTAATTACCTTCGTCGATAAATATTTACCTTCGTCGATAGTAATTACCCTTGTGAATAGTATTTACCTTCCGTCGATAAGTAATTACCTTCGTCGATAATAATTACCCTTGTGAATAGTATTTACTTTTCGTCGATAGTATTTACCTTCGTTAATAGTAATTACCTTTACAGACGTCGAACCACTTGTCGTTTCACATTACTGAGCGTCGAACCACTTGTCGTTTCACATTCTGAGCATCGAACCACTTTTCTTTTCACATCATTAGTCGTCCGAGCCACTTTTGCTTTTTCACACGGCGGTCTTAAGCTAGAAATCTTCAATAAATAGAGGCTAGGGCTTCATTATTTTTCACGAATTCATTCGAGCTATAGAGAGAAAGTATAGAAGAATAAGAGAGAAAGAAGAGTATTTTGTTCTTACTGCTGCTGCGATATTCAATCTCTACCAAAAGTAAGGGGTGTTATTCTTTCTTATTCATGAAGAGAACTGTTGTTATTCCATTGCTTATTATTACATTGGAATAACTTTTATATCTGTGATTTACCTATACTTGGTGACATTCTTCATTATTACATTGGAACATCACATGCATGTGTTTTACACCGGACACGGTTCCGTCTTTATTATTATTACATTGGAACATCACATGCATGTGTTTTACACCGGGACTGGTTAAAATCTTTATCATTACATTGGAATATCCTATCATGTGTGTTTTACAGGATCTGGTTCCATCTTTATTATTACATTGGAACATCCATGGATGGTGTGAATTTCACCCGACACAGTTCCGTTATTATTATTATTGGAACATCATTTGAATAACTTTATGCATTATTCTGTTGGAATAACTTTTGTATGCGATCATGCGTGGTGATTTCTTTTGTTATTCCATTCTTTATTATACACGGTTGGTTAAAACTTTGACTTATACTCCATGAAATTAGTAGAATATCTTTGATATTTGCGTTTCATCGATATCTTTTCATGGAAATATTCTTCGATCATTCTTGAATTTTACTAATTTGGGCGTTAATAATTCACGGATAAAATAATTCTTGAACTTGTTTTATTGAATTCTTATATCATTGTCATCATCCTCATGTTTATATTATGTTGAAAGTCATACATGGCACATGTAGTGCATAGATGGACTTGGTATGATTATGACCGAGACTATTGATTGTAATCATAGCCAGTAATGTTACAAATGATGTGATAAAAATCCTCGATGGCAGTAGTGCATTGGTGGAATGATTGTTAGCATGATCATGACCATTAATGAATACACAAATATTCTTGGCAGTAGTGCATGAATAATTGTGGTCGTGATACTAAAGAATATCCTTGGTAGTAGTGCGGGGGTGATTCGATGATGTGGAATATTTATTAAAGTGAGTCTCAAATATTTATAACGATGATGAAAACCTTTTAAAACCTAAAAGATAGTAGACTTTATTTTCTACTTGACTCTTTTAATGGATTACGTATTCATTTGCAATTAAACCGGTTGTCTATTGTATTTTATCGGTTTAACATTGTTGAAGACTATTGATAATTTATTACGCATTATCTTAGTCATAATATTTCTTCTTGGGCTAGTTGAGCTCACCCTTTCTTTCACCGCTCTTCTCTTGAAAATGAGAATATAGTTTGGACGAGTCGAGGAAACGCAGTGATGGTCTGAAGATAGCATTAGTAGTCCTCACTATTACGTAAAATAGTGTGATAATAATTGTAATGAGGACTTTTTGTTTGAGTTTGTATAATATCTAGTAGACGATATTTGTATTTAAACTCACGATTTATATCGTATTATTACCTACGACGTTATGTTAATAAGTTGTATTTAAATTACATACCATGTAAGTGGCGACCAAAGATGGGTGATGTATACCTAATTTTGGGGGCGTCACGGTTAGTATCGAGCGTAGGGATATGATCCACAGCTAAGATGTGAGAATAGTACTAGGAGGGAGGCAGGGAAATACCTTACGCTAGTATGACCTACTTAAGTTTATGTGCTATTTTATTGGTTGGCGGAAGATACGGATAATTTGTTACATGTCAATTAACCTTTTGTTTTGTGGCGATGTCTGAAAATGACATCCGAGAATGTTGAGAATAGCGATGGGCCTGATGCGATCGTTGATTCACCACATATCAATAATCGAGGATAATGTGCATCGAGGAAGGCGACAATCCTCATGCAAACAACAACAACGACCAAATGATGAATGATCGAATGTTTAGAGGCTTTATGCGAATTTATGCAACAATGAAAGAGAGCGACTCGCCCAAAGCGTGGGGTGGAAACACGAAAAACTCTCGGTGGTCACCATTAAACAATTCAAGGAGCCGGGACCACGGGAGTTTAAGGGTGAGCCAAAAACCACTAAGCGGAAGCATGGATAAAGCAGATTACCAAGATATTTGATGTCTTGGGATGCTCAGGAGCAAAAGGTTCCTTTGCCGCTTTTTGTGTTGCTTGCTTGAAGGCGATTCTTTGGTGGGAATCGGTAAAAGCGTACTCAACTCCGCTATCTTGAAGATATCTTGGGAGAAGTTCGGGAGTGTTCAACGACAAATAATTTCTGAAAGTATTAGCCACATGAAGGAGGTGGAGTTTATCAAGTTGGAACAAAACAATATGGCCAGTGTCGCGATACGAGGCAAAATTTTTCGGAGTTATCACGGTTTCGTCCCACTGGTGGATAATGAAGAGAGAATGGCGCAATGTTTTTAAGAGGTTTGAAGCGGGAATCGTCAACATCTTATTTCTCATAAAGCGTGTTTGTATTCGGATGTTGTAAATAGGGCTCGATTAGTGGAAGCGCGATAATGAGTCAACCTGAACTAAAGAGAAGCGGTAAACAAAAATTATAATACCGGCGAGAGTAGTCATCGAGCGGTGACAACAAGCGTGGAGGAATCAACGGGCGGATATGGTAACCACTTGGTGGTAATCGGGGCCAAAACAATAAGAATGGACATTTCGAAAGGAGATTCAACAATGGTGGAAAGGCGTCGGCACCAAAGACCCATTTGTTAAGGAAGGAGAAAGACCACCTATCATATGCTTCAAATGCGGAGGAGAGGACACATCGATCAAAAATGCGTCATGTCGTCCAAAGCGTGTTATAATTGTGGAAGAGAAGGTCACTTAGCTCGATTTTGTCGTTTAGCGAAGACAAACTCAAACTAGGATGGAGGCACCAAAGGCCATCCCGAGAAAATTCAAAACCCAGTAGTCTGAGGAGAGGCGTTTCTTGTGACCTCCCAAAAGAGCAAGAATCCGAATGAGGTCATCACGGGGTAGCTTATCATAAACTCTAATGAAGTCTATACTTTATTTGATCTGGGTTCTACCCATTCTTTTATTTCTCCTACTTGTGCTCATCGATTAAATTTAACTCGGAGAAATTAGACTTTGACTTATCTGTGGAAACTCCGTTGGGAGAAACCTTCATTACATCCATTGTTTATAAGTCTTGTTTGGTTCAAATCGATACCCTCACATTACTGTCGATCTTATTTCATTAAAAATACTTGCATTTGGCGTGATTACTAGGGATTGATTGGTTAACTACTTATCATGCAAAATTGATTGTTTTAAGTAAGGTTGTTAGCTTTCTTATTCCTAATCAACCTATTATGCGAATTCAAACGACGAAACCATTAAAATCAATCACGGTCATCTCAAGCCATAAAATTATTCGTTTATTGAAAAAGCGGATGTCGAAGCTTTCTTAGCTCATATCACAGATTTAAATAAAAATACGTCGATTTTTGAGCGATAATTCTATTGTTAATAAATTTCTGGCGTATTCTTCAAGAACTTCTGGCCTACCCCAGGCGTGAAATTGAATTTTGTATCGACCTTGAACCCGGTACAAAACCTATTTCCAAAGCCCCATGTCGAATGGCTCTATTGAACTTGAGGAGTTAAAGACCCAATGCGAGAATTGTTAGACATTGGCTTTATTAAGTCCCTAGTACTTCTCCTTGGGGTGCTCCTGTTACATTAAGTGAAGAAGAAAGATGGGAGTATGCGACTTTGTATTGATTATCGGGAGTTGAATCATGTCACCATCAAAAATAGGTATCCATTGCCACATATTGATGACTGTTTGACGATTGCAAGGAGCCAAATTCTTTTCAAAGATTGATCTTCGTTCCGGATATCACCAATTGAAGATTAGAACCGTGACATTCCAAAGACGACTTCGAACTCCTGATGCGGGCATTATGAATTCCTAGTCATATCCTTTGGATTGACTAATGCTCCTATTTGCCTTCATGGATATAATGAACCAAGTATTCAAGGAATATTTAGATCACTTTGTGGTCGTCTTTATTGATGACATCCTTATTTATTCCAAAAGTAGTGAAGATCATGAAAGCAACACTTGAAGTTTGACACTCCAAAAGCTTAAATGAATATAAGCTTTATGCGAGTTGAAAAAATGTGAGTTACGGCGAAGAAGTAGCATTCCTTGGGCACGTGGTATCAAGTCATGGAATATCTGTTGACCCAAAGAAAGATTGAAGCTATTCAAAGTCAGAACAACCCTAAATCGATGGTTGAAGTACGTAGCTTTCTCGGTTTAAATTTGGTTATTATCGGAGATTCGTGGAATGATTTTCTCGAATCGCTACTCCATTGACTCAAATTGACTCGGAAAGATCTGACAAAGTTCGGTTGGAAGCGAAGAATGTGAGAAGAGTTTTCAAGAACTTCGAGGAGACTTATTTATTTTGTTACGGCAATACCATACGGCTCGGAGGATTTGTCATCTACGATGATGCTTCGAGCAAAGGTTGGGATGTGTTCTTATCTGACATGGAAAAGTTATAGCTTTATGCCTCATGACAACTCGAAAGAATATGAGAGGAATTATCCTACTCACGATCTAGAGTTAGCGATATTTAAAACCCCCAACTTTTATAAATAAAGATGAATTTTTTTATATAAATATTATTTTTGAATATTATGGAATAAATTTGATATAATGTTATAGTTGTGGGTAATATTTATAAATTTTGCAAAAGTATCTGAGTTGTTATAAAATATTAGTTTGGTGGGGGAATATTCTTTTGTTAGGGAATATTAAATCTGATAGCTCAATCATTGGTGGACCCCACAACGAAATTATTATTTGATTGAAAAGCGACAAAACATTTTATAAAAATAACGGCGGAGGTGTTGGAATTAAAAGCTGTTGAACTACCGGTGGTAAAAAAATACGATGTCTGGCGTGAGTTGCGTAGTAGCCTTAACGGTATTGATTATTGATCTTTACGTGAGAAGTCACTTTTTATGCTTTCGATTATTGCTACGATAATTCTTTGCATCATATCTCTTATATTATTGATTCATTATTGTCACGATTATCAATACATATAATATGTTATAGTATTAAATCAATAATTGAGGCGACAAGTTATAAATGATTAATAATTGTTGAAAGATTAAATATGTGTTGATGAAAAATGATTTGTGGTAAGTTTGATTATTTTATGGGGGCTCATATGTCATCATCTAAGAGTCTCTTCGTCGATAGTAATTACCTTCGTCGATAGTAATTACCCTTGTGAATAGTATTTACCTTCGTCGATAGTATTTACCTTCGTTAATAGTAATTACCTTTATCGACGTTCGTCGAACCACTTGTCGTTTCACATTACAGATGTCGAACCACTTGTCGTTTCACATTACAGTGAACGAACCACTTGTCGTTTCACATTACAAAGGCGTCGAGCCACTTGCCTTTTCACCGCGGCGGTGCTAAGCTAGAAATCTTCTATAAATAGAGGCTGAGGGCTTCATTATTTTCACAATTCATTCAAGCTATAGAGAGAAAGTATAGAGAATAAGAGAAAGAAGAAGAGTATTTTGTTACTACAACTGCTTCTTTGCGATGTTCAATCTCCTACCAAATGTAAGGGTGTTATTCTTTCTTATTCATGAAGAAGAACTGTTGTTATTCCATTGCTTATTATTACATTGGAATAACTTTTGTATCTGCTGGTTTACCCTATACTTGGTGACATTCTTCTATTATTACATTGGAACATCACATGCGTGTGTTTTACACGGACTTTGGTTCCGTCTTTATTATTATTACATTGGAACATCACATGCGTGTGTTTTACAGGACTGGTTAAAATCTTTATCGATACATTGGAATATCCTATCATGTGTTTTACACGGATGCGGTTCCATCTTTATTATTACATTGGAACATCACATGTGATTGTGAATTTCACGACACAGTTCCGTTCTTTATTATTCTATTGGAATAACTTTTATGCATGCGTTATTTATTATTACTTCTATCCCGCGTGCGTGGTGATTTCTTTTGTTATTCCATTCTTTATTATACCCATTGGTTAAAACTTTGACTTCTATACTCCATGAAATTAGTGGAATATCCTTGATATTTGCGTTTCATCCGATATCTTTTCATGAAAATATTCTTGATCATTCTTGAATTTTACTCTACAAAGCGATGTCGTGTTGATAATTTGGGCGTTAATAATTCTGGATAAAATAATTCTTGAACTTGTTTTATTGAATTCTTATATCATTGTCATCATCCTCATGTTTATATTTTTAAAGTCATCTGTGGCTGCGATTGCATAGATGGACTTGGTATGATTATGAATGCGAGAGACTATTCGGTGTAATCATGGCCGTAATGTTACAAATGATGTGGTAAAAATCCTCGATTGGCGTAGTGCATTGATGGGCGATTGTTGGCATGATCATGACCATTAATGAATACACAAATATTCTTGGCGTAGTGCGTGAATAATTGTGGTCGTGATCTTAAAGAATATCCTTGGCCGTAGTAGTGCGGGGGTGATTCGATGATGTGGAATATTTATTAAAGTGAGTCTCATTATAACGATGATGAAAAAACCTTTTAAAACCTAAAAGATAGTAGACTTTATTTTCTACTTGACTCTTTTAATGGATTGCATATTCAATGCTTGTTAAACTGGTTTATCTATTGTATTTTATCGGTTTAACATTGTTGAAGACTATTGATAATTTATTACGCATTATCTTAGTCATAATATTTCTTCTTGGGCTAGTTGAGCTCACCTTTCTTTCAACGTTTCTCTTGAAATGAGAATATAAATTTGGGGCGAGTGGGGGGGAAGCAGTGATGGTCACGAAGATAGCATTAGTAGTCCTCACTATTACAGCGAAATAGTGTGATAATAATTGTAATGAGGACTCCTTTTTGAGTTTGTATAATATCTAGTAGGCGATATTTGTATTTAAACTCACGATTTATGTCGTATTGTACCACGGCGTTATGTTAGTAAGTTGTATTTAAATTACGTACCATGTAAGTGGCGACCCAAGATGGGTGATGTATACCTAATTTTGGGGGCGTCACATATTATCTTCTTCGACTTAAAATTTGGAGGCATTACTTGTATGGGGAGAAAGTGGAGATCTTTACGGATCGTAAAAAGCCTCAAATATTTCTTCACTCAAAAGGAACTCAACGTGCGACAACGACGTTGGCTTGAATCTGATGAAAGATTATGATCATACCATCGATACCATCCTGGAAAAGCGAACGTGGTAGTGATGCGTTGAGTGAAAATCATATGCAAGTCTGAGTGCGATATTGTCGTATGAAAGCCCATTTTGTGTGACTTACAAAGGATGGAGATAGAGTTAAAGACTCGAGGACGCATGTGATGATAAGCGAGTATCTGAGTAGAACCGACTTTAATCTATAAAGTTAAAAGGCTGCTCGAAGCTCTGGACACGGAGGTGATGCGTATGAGGAAGAAAGTGCGAAAGGTGTTATCTAAAGCGAGAATCGATGAAGAAGGAATACTTGAGTCGACTCCGGACTTTGTGTTCTAACGACCACGATTTAAAGTATAATATCATGATGGAGGCCATGACACACCATTTGCAATCCATCACAGGAGTACCAAATGTATCGTGATATTAAATCATACATTTTGGTGGAGCAATATGAAGAGAGAGATAATATTTGTTTATCTCGAGGTGTCTAACTTGTCAATAGCGAGTTAAAGCGGAACATCAAGTACCAAAAGGTCCATTGCAACCACTTGAAATTCGGAATGGAAGTGGGAGCACATTACCATGGATTTAGATTCTCCGGTCTTCCTAAGGTTTCTCGAAGGCATTGATGCGATTTGGGTCATTGTTGATAGATTGACCAAGTCGCTCATTTCTTCTGATATCGAGAAACTTATACACTTGAACGTCTTGTTAGTATGTACATAAACGAGATTGTAAGATACGCATGGTATCTTGGGGTATCCATAGTTTACGATCGAGACCCAAGATTCACTTCCGATTTTGGGTTGGTTTGCAAAAAAGCTATGAGCGCAGACTTACGATTTAGCTTTCGGCATATCATCCTCGAGGCGGACGAGACGATCGGAGAGGACTATTCAAACTCTTGAAGATCTATTAAGACTACTGTGTCCTTGATTTCAAGGGGAGTTGGGACAAGTTCTTACCATTGGTGAAGTTTTCCTACAACAACGATTGTCGAAGCAAGTATTGGCATGGCTCCATTCGAGCGTTGTATGGAAGAAAGTGTCGTTCTCGGTATCTTTGGGATGAGGTGGGTGAAACAACGTTGTTGGGGCCGGGAGTTGAATACGTATGACTCTGAAAAAGATTGAAACGATCCGAATGACGTATAAAAACCTCACAAAATCGACAAAAGAGTTATCTTTGATCTTCGCCGAAAGGGCGTGGAATTCGATATAGGAGATCATGTGTTGTTAAGAGTTGCTCCATGGAAAGGGGTTACAAGATTTGGAAAGAGAGAAAAACTAATCCTCGATTCATCGGTCCATTTTAATCCTCGATCGAGTAGGAGCGTGGCTATATAGACTCGCTTTCTGCTGAAATATGTCTCGTGTTCATAACGTTTTCACATATCCATATTACGTAAATATGTGAAAGACCGAACCATATTATTGAGTTAGAACCCAGGACGAAATAGCGGAAGATTTGGCGTATGAAGAGGTTCTGTTCAAATTTTGGATAAGAAGGAACATATTCTACGCTCGAGGTTATACCTCAAATCAAAGTTTTGTGGAGGAACCACGATGTTGAGGAAATGACTTGGGAGTTAGAATCTAAAATGAAATCATGGTATCCTTACCTCTTGACATACCCAGTGCGTACCCTAATTTAGAAGAAAATTTCATAAGAAGGGGAGGTTGTAAGACCCGACTTTTATAAATAAAGATGAATTTTTCTATAAATATTATTTTTGAATATTATGGAATAAATTTGATATAATGTTATAGTTGTGGGTAATATTTATAAATTTTGCAAAGTATCTGAGTTGTTATAAAATATTAGTTTGGTGGGGAATATTCTTTTTGTTAGGGAATATTAAATACAACGGCTCAATCATTGGTGGACCCCTACAATGGAATTATTGTCGGATTGAGAAAAGCGACAAAATATTTTATAAAAATAACGGCGGAGGTATTCTGAATTAAAGCTGTTGAACTACCCGGGTGGTAAAAAATGCGATGTCTGGCGTGGTTGCGTAGTAGCACGGTATTGATTATTGATCTTTACGTGAGAAGTCACTCGGTATGCTCGATTATTACTTTCGATAATTGTTGCATCATATCTCTTATATTATTGATTCAATTATTGTCACGATATATCATACATATAATATGTTATAGTATTAAATCAATAATTGAGGCGACAAGTTATAAATGATTAATAATTGTTGAAAGATTAAATATGTGTTATGAAAAATAAAATTTTGTGGTAAGTTTGATTATTTTATGGGGGCTATAATATGTCATCATCTAAGAGTCTCTTAAATCGATAGTAATTACCTTTGTGAATAGTAATTACCTTCGTCGATAATATTTACCTTCCGTCGATAGTAATTACCCTTGTGAATAGTATTTACCTTAAATCGATAATAATTACCTTCGTCGATAGTAATTACCCTTGTGAATAGTATTTACCTTCGTCGATAGTATTTACCTTAGTTAATAGTAATTACCTTTACGGACGTCCGAACCACTTGTCGTTTCACATTACGATGATCCGAACCACTTGTCGTTTCACATTACTGATCGATCGAACCACTTTTCTTTTCACATCATTAGTCGTCGAGCCAACTTTTGCCTTTTCACACGGCGGTCTTAAGCTAGAAATCTTCTATAAATAGAGGCTGAGGGCTTCATTATTTTTCACGAATTCATTCAAGCTATAGAGAGAAAAAGTATAGAGAGAATAAGAGAAAGAAGAAGAGTATTTTATTCTTACTGCTTTATGCGATATTCAATCTCTACCAAAAGTAAGGGGTGTTATTCTTTCTTATTCATGAAGAGAAGCTGTTGTTATTCCATTGCTTATTATTACATTGGAATAACTTTGTATCTGTGATTTTACCCTATACTTGGTGACATTCTTCTATTATTACATTGGAACATCACATGCATGTGTTTTACACGGGACTGGTTAAAATCTTTATTATTATTACATTTGGAACATCACATGCATGTGTTTTACAGGACTGGTTAAAATCTTTATTATTATTACATTTGGAACATCACATATGCGTGTGTTTTACACCGGACACGGTTAAAATCTTTATTATTATTACATTGGAACATCACATGCATGTGTTTTACGGACTGGTTCCATCTTTATTATTACATTGGAATATCTATCATGTGTTTTTACAGGATGCAGTTCCATCTTTATTATTACATTGGAACATCACATGGGTGTGAATTTCACGACTTTGGTTCGTTATTATTATTACATTGGAATAACACATGCATGCGATATCTATGCGTGCGTGGTGATTTCTTTTGTTATTCCATTCTTTATTATACCCGGTTGGTTAAAACTTTGACTTCTATACTCCATGAAATTAGTAGAATATCCTTGATATTTGCGTTTCATCCGATATCTTTTCATGGAAATATTCTTACGATCATTTTTACTCTAATTTTCATGTTGAATTTTGGGCGTTAATAATTCTGGATAAAATAATTCTTGAACTTGTTTTATTGAATTCTTATATCATTGTCATCATCCTCATGTTTATATTATGTTGAAAGTCATACATGGCACATGTAGTGCGTAGATGGACTTGGTATGATTATGACCGAGACTATTCGATTAATCATGGCCAGTAATGTTACAAATGATGTGATAAAAATCCTCGATTAGTAGTGCATTGGTGGAAAGATTGTTGGCATGATCATGACCATTAATGAATACCTGAAATATTCTTGGCGCGTAGTGCGTGAATAATTGTGGTGCGTGATCTTAAAGAATATCCTTGGTAGTAGTGCGGGGGGTGATTCGATGATGTGGAATATTTATTAAAAGTTGAGTCTCGGCTATAACGATGATGAAAAACCTTTTAAAACCTAAAAGATAGTAGACTTTATTTTCTACTTGACTCTTTTAATGGATTGCATATTCATTTGCTTGATTAAACTTGTTGTTATTATATTTTTATCGGTTTAACATTGTTGAAGACTATTGATAATTTATTACGCATTATCTTAGTCGTAATATTTCTTCTTGGGCTAGTTGAGCTCACCCTTTCTTTCCTTTGTTCTCTTGAAATGAGAATATAGGCTGGACTGAGTCGGGAAGCAGTGATGGTCTGAAGATAGCATTAGTAGTCCTCACTATTTACAGTGAAATAGTGTGATAATAATTGTAATGAGGACTTTTTTTTGAGTTTGTATAATATCTAGTAGACGATATTTGTATTTAAACTCACGATTTATGTCGTATTGTACCTGACAGTTATGTTAATAAGTTGTATTTAAATTACATACCATGTAAGTGGCGACCCGAAGATGGGTGATGTATACCTAATTTTGGGGCGTCACGGTTGGTATCGAGCTTAGGGATATGATCCACAGCTAAGATGTGAGAATAGTACTAGGAGGGGAGAGGCAGGGAATACCTTCGCTAGTATGACTACACTAGTTTATGTCTTTATTTTATTGGTTGGTCGGAAAGATAGGGATAATTTGTTACATGTCGATTAACCTTTTGTTTTGTGGCGATGTCTCGAAAATGACATCGAGAATGTTGAGAATAGCAATGGAGCAGCGAGCGATCGTTGATTCACCACATATCAATAATCGGGATAATGTGCATCGAGAAGGCGACAATCCTCATGCAAACAACAACACCGACCAAATGATGAATGATCGAATGTTTAGAGGCTTTATCGCGATTTATGCAACAATGAAAGAGGCGACTCTGTCCAAAACGTGGGGTGGAAACACGAAAAACTCTCGGCGGTCACCGCTAAACAATTCGAGGCTGGGACCACCGGAGTTTAAGGGAGAGCCAAAACCACTTGGCGGAAGCATGGATAAAAGCAGATTACCAAGATATTTGATGTCTTGGGATGCTCAGGAAGCAAAGGTTCCCTTCTTGCCTTTATGTTGCGCGCGGAGGCGGATTCTTGGTGGGAATCGGTAAAGCGTACTCGACTTCTTTATCTTGAAGATATCTTGGGAGAAGTTCGAGGAGGCATTCAACGACAAATACTTTCTGAAAGTATTACCATACATGAAGGAGGTGGAGTTTATCAAGTTGGAACAAAACAATATGGCCAGGTGTCGCATGTCTGAGGCAAAATTTGCGGAGTTATCACGGTTTGCGTCCCACTTGGTGGATAATGAAGAGAGAATGGCGCGAATGTTTTTAAGAGGTTTGAAGCGGGAGATCGTCGACATCTTATTTCTCATAAAGCGTGTTTGTATTCGGATGTTGTAAATAGGGCTCGATTAGTGGAAGCGCGATAATGAGTCAACGCATGACTAAAAGAAGCGGTGAGACAAAATTATAATACCGGTGAGAGTAGTCATCGAGCGGTGACAACAAGCGTGGAGGAATCAACGGGCGGATATGGTAACCACTTGGTGGTAATCGAGGCCAAAACAATAAAATGGACATTTCGAAAAAGGAGATTCAACAATGATGGAAAGACGTCGACACAAACACCCATTGTTAAGGAGGAGAAAAGACCACTATCGTATGCTTCAAATGCGGAGGAGAGGACACATCGATCAAAGCTGCGCCATACCGTCTCCAAAGCGTGTTATAATTGTGGAAGAAGGTCACTTAGCTCGATTTTGTCGTTTAGCGAAGACAAATTCAACTAGGATGGAGGCACCAAAGGCCATCCCGAAAAATTCAAAACCAGGTGAGTCTGAGGAGAGCGTTTGTTGTGACCTCCCAAAGAAGCGAGAATCCGAATGAGGTCATCACGGGTAAGCTTATCATAAACTCTAATGAAGTCTATACTTTATTTGATCTGGGTTCTACCCATTCTTTTATTTCTCCTACTTGCGCTCATCGATTAAATTTAACTCGGAGAAATTAGACTTTGACTTATCTGTGGAAACTCCGTTGGGAGAAACCTTCATTACATCCATTTGTTTATAAGTCTTGTTTGGTTCAAATCGATACCCTCACATTACACCGTCGATCTTATTTCATTAAAAATACTTGCATTTGACGTGATTCTAGGGATTGATTGGTTAACTACTTATCATGCAAAAATTGATTGTTTTCGTAAGGTTGTTAGCTTTCATATTCCTAATCAACCTATTATGCGAATTCAAACGACCAAACCATTAAAATCAATCACGGTCATCTCAAGCCATAAAGCTATTCGTTTATTGAAAAGCGGATGTCGAAGCTTTCTTAGCTCATGTCACATGATTTAAATAAAAATACGTCGGTTTTGAGCGATATTTCTATTGTTAATAAATTTCTGACGTATTCCCAAGAAGAACTTCTGCCTACCCCGGGCGTGAAATTGAATTTTGTATCGACCTTGAACCCAGACAAAACCTATTTCAAAAGCCCCATATCGAATAGCTCTATTGAACTTGGGAGTTAAAGACCCAATGCGCAGGAATTGTTAGACATTGGCTTTATTAGGTCCTAGTACTTCTCCTTGGGGTGCTCTGTTCTATTCGTGAAGAAGAAAGATGGGAGTATGCGACTTTGTATTGATTATCGGGAGTTGAATCATGTCACCATCAAAAATAGGTATCCATTGCCACGTATTGATGACTGTTTGACCCGATTCTGAGAGCCAAATTCTTTTCAAAGATTGATCTTCGTTAGGATATCACCAATTGAAGATTAGAACCACCGACATTCCAAAGCGGCTTTGAGAACTTCGATGCGGGCATTATGAATTCCTAGTCGTGTCCTTTGGATTGACTAATGCTCCTCTTTGCCTTCATGGATATGATGAACCGAGTATTCGAGAATATTTAGATCACTTTGTGGTCGCTCTTTATTGATGACATCCTTATTTATTCCAAAAGCCGTGAAGATCATGAAAGCGACACTTGAGGTCGACACTCCAAAAGCTTCAGAATATAAGCTTTATGCCAGTTGAAGAAATGTGAGTTACGGCTTGAAGAAGTAGCATTCCTTGGGCACGTGGTATCAAGTCATGGAATATCTGTTGACCCAAAGAAAGATTGAAGCTATTCAAAGTCGGGAACAACCTAAATCGATGGATCAAGTCGTAGCTTTCTCGGTTTAGGCGGTTATTATCGGAGATTAGTGGAAGGATTTTCTCGAATCGCTACTCCATCGACTCACCGACTCGGAAGATACAAAGTTCGATTGGAGCGAAGAATGTGAGAAGAGTTTTCAAGAACTCGAGGAGACTTATTTCAAAGACTGTTACGTGACAATACCATCCGCCTCGGAGGATTTGTCATCTCTGAAAAGATGCTTGAGCAAAAGGGTTGGGATGTGTTCTTACGCAATACATGGAAAAGTTATAGCTTTATGCCTCATGATTAACTCAAAGAATATGAGAGGAATTATCCTACTACGCGATCTAGAGTTAGCAAATCATTGTTAGACCTTTTTTATAAATAAAGATGAATTTTTTATAAATATTATTTTGAATATTATGGAATAAATTTGATATAATGTTATAGTTGTGGGTAATATTTATAAATTTTGCAAAGTATCTGAAGTTGTTATAAAATATTCGTTTGGTTGGGAATATTCTTTTTGTTAGGGAATATTAAATACAAATGGCTCAATCATTAGTGGACCCCACTGATGTAATTATTATCGGATTGAGAAAACGACAAAAATATTTTATAAAAATAACTACGGAGGTGTTACCGAATTAAAAGCTGTTGAACTACCCGGTGGTAAAAATACGATGTCTGCGTGGTTGCGTAGTAGCACACTTGGTATTGATTATTGATGCTTTACGTGAGAAGTCACCATTTATGCTTTCAATTATTCTTCATAATTCTTTGCATCATATCTCTTATATTATTGATTCAATTATTGTCACGATGATCATCCATATAATATGTTATAGTATTAAATCAATAATTGAGGCGACAAGTTATAAATGATTAATAATTGTTGAAAGATTAAATATGTGTTGATGAAAAAAAATGATTTGTGGTAAGTTTGATTATTTTATGGGGGCTCGTATGTCATCATCTAAGAGTCTCTTCGTCGATAAGTATTTACCTTCAAAGTCGATAGTAATTACCCTTGTGAATAGTATTTACCTTCGTAGTAATAGTATTTACCTTACGTTAATAGTAATTACCTTTACCGATAGACGTCGAACCACTTGTCGTTTCACATTACAAAGGCCGAACCACTTGTCATTTCACATTACAGCGGCCGAACCACTTGTCGTTTCACATTACTGAGGCGTCGAACCACTTTTCTTTTCACATCATTAGTCGTCTGCCACTTGCCTTTTCACATGGCGGGTCTTAAGCTAGAAATCTTCTATAAATAGAGGCCTAGGGCTTCATTATTTTTCACGAATTCATTCAAGCTATAGAGAAAAGTATAGAGAGAATAAGAGAGAAAAGAAGAAGAGTATTTTGTTACTTACTGCTGCTGCAAGTAAATTCAATCTCCTACCAAATGTAAGGGGTGTTATTCTTTCTTATTCATGAAGAAAGCATTGTTATTCCATTGCTTATTATTCTCGCTGGAATAACTTTTGTATCACGCTGATTTTACCTATACTTGGTGACATTCTTCTATTATTACATTGGAACATCACATCATGTGTTTTTACACCGACACAGGTTCCGTCTTTATTATTATTACATTGGAACATCCTGCTGCGTGTGTTTTACACCTGGTTAAAATCTTTTATCATTCATTTGGAATATCCTATCGTGTGTTTTACACCGGATCTGGTTCCATCTTTATTATTCTGTTGGAACATCCATGCTTGGGTGAATTTCACCGACCACAGTTCCGTTTCTTTATTATTACATTGGAATAACTCCGTTCTGTGCAGGCCTATCGCATTTACGGTGATTTCTTTTGTTATTCCATTCTTTATTATACCCAAATTGGTTAAAACTTTGACTTCTATACTCCATGAAATTAGTGGAATATCCTTGATATTTGCGTTTCATCCAATGATCTTTTCATGAAAATATTCTTCCGATCATTCTTGAATTTTACTCTACAAAACAAGATGTCGTGTTGATAATTTGGGCGTTAATAATTCCTAGATAAAATAATTCTTGAACTTGTTTTATTGAATTCTTATATCATTGTCATCATCCTCATGTTTATATTTTTTTAAAGTCATCTGTGGCTTCTGCAGTGCATAGATGGGACTTGGTATGATTATGACGAGAGACTATTCTTGATTAATCACGTGGCCGTAATGTTACAAATGATGTGGTAAAAATCCTCGATTAGTAGTAGTGCATTGATGAATTGATTGTTGGCATGATCATGACCATTAATGAATACACAAATATTCTCGGCCCGTAGTGCGTGAATAATTGTGTGGTCGATCAACCAAAGAATATCCTTGGCCGTAGTAGTGCGGGGGTGATTCGATGATGTGGAATATTTATTAAAGTTTGAGTCTCAAATTTATAACAGATGATGAAAACCTTTTAAAACCTAAAAGATAGTAGACTTTATTTTCTACTTGACTCTTTTAATGGATTGCGTATTCATTGCAGCTTAAACCGTTTATCATTGTATTTTATCGGTTTAACATTGTTGAAGACTATTGATAATTTATTACGCATTATCTTAGTCATAATATTTCTTCTTGGGCTAGTTGAGCTCACCCTTTCTTTCAACATTCTCTTCGAAATGAGAATATAAATTGACGAGCAGTCGGGAAGCAGTGATGGTCCTGAAGATAGCATTAGTAGTCCTCACTATTCAGTGAAATAGTGTGATAATAATTGTAATGAGGACTCCTTTTTGAGTTTGTATAATATCTAGTGAGGCGATATTTGTATTTAAACTCACAGTTTATATCGTATTGTACACGCACGATTATGTTAATAAGTTGTATTTAAATTACATACCATGTAAAGTGGCGACCCAAGATGGGTGATGTATACCCTAATTTTGGGGGCGTCACGAAGATTATCTTTGCACTTAAAATTTGGAGGCATTACTTGTATGGGGAGAAAGTGGAGATCTTTATGGATCATAAAAGCCTCAAATATTTCTTCACTCAAAGGAACTCAACATGCGACAAACGAAGTTGGCTTGAATCATTGAAGATTATGATCATACCATCCAATACCATCCTCGAAAAGCGAACGTGGTAGGCGACGCATTGAGTAGAAAAATCATATGCAAGTCACGAAAAGCGATATTGTCAACGTAAAGGCCCATTTTCAGTGACTTACAAAAAGGATGGAGATAGAGTTAAAGACTCGAGGACGCGTGTGATGATAATGCGAGTATACGAGTAGAACCGACTTTAATCGATAAAGTTAAAGTCGCTTTCGACCATCACGGACACTGGAGTCGATGCGTATGAGGAAGAAAGTGCGAAGGTGTTATCTGGGAAGCAAGAATCGATGAAGAAGGAATACTTCGAGTCAACTCCGGACTTTGTGTTCCTAACGACCACGATTTAAAGTATAATATCATGATGGAGGCGCACAACACACCATTTGCGAATCCATCACAGGAGTACCAAAATGTATCATGATATTCGCTATACATTTTGGTGGAAGCGATACGAAGAGAGAGATAATGCCGTTGTTTATCTCAAGGTGTCTAACTTGTCAACGAGTTAAAAGCGGAACATCAAGTACCAAAAGGTCCATTGCAACCACTTGAAATTCCGAATGGAAGTGGGAGCACATTACCATGGATTTAAGTTCTGGGTCTTCCTAAGGTTTCTCAAGGCATTGATGCGATTTGGGTCATTGTTGATAGATTGACCAAGTCGCGCTCATTTCTTCCGATACGAGAAACTTATACACTTGAACGTCTTGTTCGTATGTACATAAACGAGATTGTAAGACTTCACGGTATCTTGGGTATCCATAGTTTCGATCGAGACCCAAGATTCACTTCACGATTTTGGGTTAGTTTGCAAAAAGCTATGGGCACAGACTTCACGATTTAGCTTTCAAGATATCATCCTCGAGACGGACGGACAATGGAGAGGACTATTCAAACTCTTGAAGATCTATTAAGACTCTGTGTCCTTGATTTCAAGGGAGTTGGGACAAGTTCTTACCATTGGTGAAGTTTTCCTACAACAACGATTGTCAAGCAAGTATTGGCATGGCTCCATTCAAGCGCCAGTATGGAAGAAAGTGTCGTTCTCGATATCTTTGGGATGAGGTGGGTGAAGCAATGTTGTTGGGGCCGGAGTTGAGTACGTATGACTACGAAAAAAGATTCAAACGATCCGACAACGTATAAAAACCTCACAAAATCGACAAAAGAGTTATCTTGATCTTCATCGAAAGGACGTGGAATTCGATATAGAGATCATGTGTTGTTAAGAGTTGCTCCCATGGAAAGGAGTTACAAGATTTGGAAAGAGAGGAAAACTTAATCCTCGATTCATCTACCCATTTTTAATCCTCGATCGAGTAGGAATCGTAGCTATGGACTGCTTTCTACCGCGAAATATGTCTCGTGTTCATAACGTTTTCACATATCCATGTTACGTAAATATGTGAAAGACCCAACCATATTATTGAGTTAGAACCAGGACGAAATAGCGAAAAGATTTGACGATATGAAGAGGTTCATGTTCAAATTTTGGATAAGAAGGAACATATTCTACGCTCCAAGGTTATACCTCAAGTCAAAGTTTTGTGGAGGAACCAATGATGTTGAGGAAATGACTTGGGAGTTAGAATCAAAATGAAATCAAGGTATCCTTACCTCTTCGATATACCAGTATCGCACTCCTAATTTCGAGGGCTAAATTTCATAAGAAGGAGGTTGTAAGACCCCAACTTTTATAAATGATGTGATAAAAATCCTCGGTAAATATAGTGCGTTGGTGGGCAGTTGTTGGCATGATCATGACCATTAATGAATACACAAATATTCTTGCCCGTAGTGCATGAATAATTGTGGTCGCGATACTAAAAGAATATCCTCGGTAGTAGTGCGGGGGTGATTCGATGATGTGGAATATTTATTAAAGTGAGTCTCAAATATATACAAAGATGAAAAAACCTTTTAAAACCTAAAAGATAGTAGACTTTATTTTCTACTGACTCTTTTAATGGATCAGATATTCCGCCGCAGCTTAAACCGGGTTGTCTATTGTATTTTATCAATTTAACATTGTTGAAGACTATTGATAATTTATTCGCATTATCTTAGTCATAATATTTCTTCTTTGGGCTAGTTGAGCTCATCCTTTCTTTCACCGTTTTCTCTTGAAATGAGAATATAGCCGAGACGAAGTCGGGAAACGAAAAGTGTTGGTCCCGAAGATAAGATTAGTAGTCCTCACTATTCTGCAGTAAAATAAGGTGATAATAATCGTAATGAGGACTTTTGTTTGAGTTTGTATAATATCTAGTGAGACGATATTTGTATTTAAACTCACGCTTTATGTCAGATTGTACCACTACGCTTATGTTAATAAGTTGTATTTAAATTACATACCATGTAAGTGGCGACCAAAGACGGGTGATGTATACCTAATTTTGGGGGCGCCACAAGATAGAAGTCAAAGTTTTAACCAACCGGGTATAATAAAGAATGGAATAACAAAAGAAATCACCATGGTACTTGGCATGATGTATGTGTTATTCCAACAGTAATAATAATAACTTAACCGTGTCGTGAAATTCACATCCAAGCGGGATGTTCCAACAGTAATAATAAAGATGGAACCGCATCCTGTAAAAACACATGAATAGGATATTCCAACGTAATGATAAAGACGGAACTGTGCCGGTGTAAAACACACGCATGTGATGTTCCAATGTAATAATAATAAGACGGAACCAGTCCCACAAAACACACGCATGATGTTCCAATGTAATAATAATAAGATTTTAACCAGTCCCAAAAACACACGAGCATGGATGTTCCAATGTAATAATAATAAAGATTTTAACCAAGTCCTGTAAAACACACGCATGTGATGTTCCAATGTAATAATAGAAGAATGTCACCAAGTATAGAATAAAACACAGATATACAAAGTTATTCCAACGTAATAATAAGCAAATGAATAATAACAACGATTCTCTTCATGAATAAGAAAGAATAACACCCTTACTTTTGGTAGAGATTGAATACTCGCAAAGAGTGTAAGAACAAAATACTCTTCTTCTCTCTCTTATTCTCTATACTTTCTCTATATACTTGAATGAATTCGTGAAAATAATAATGAAGACTAGGCCTCTATTTATAGAAGATTTCTAGCTGAAGACCGCCGTGCTGAAAAGGCAAAGTGGCTTGACGAATCATGACGTGAAAAGAAAAGTGGTTTGGATCGCGCTCAGAAATGTGAAACGACAAGTGGTTCGACGCGCCTGGTAAAGGTAATTACTATCGATTTGAAGGTAATTACTATTCACAGGGTAATTACTATCGACGAAGGTAATTACTATTCACAAGGGTAATTACTTATTAACGAAAGGTAAATACTATCGACGAAGGTAAATACTATTCACAAGGGTAATTACTATTCACGAAGGTAATTACTTATCGACGTTAAGAGACTCTTAGATGATTTACATACGAGCCCCCATAAAATAATCAAACTTACCACAAATCATTTTATTTTAATCAACACATATTTAATCTTTCAACAATTATTAATCATTTATAACTTCATTCCTCAATTATCGATTTAATACTATAACATATTATACGATGATAATCGTGACAATAATCGAATCAATAATATAAGAGATATGACGCAAAGAATTATCAGAAGCAATAATTAAGCATAGCCGAGTGACTTCACGTAAGCGATCAATAATCAATACCGCTACTACTACGCAACCCCGCCAGACATCGTATTTACTACTATCTATCGGGTAGTTCAACAGCTTTTAATCAGAATACCTCCTACGTAGTTATTTTTATAAAATATTTGTCGCTTTTCTCAATCCGACAATAATTTCACATGTTATAATGATTGGTAGTTGTATAATATTCCCTAACAAAAAGAATATTCCCTAACCAAACGAATATTTTATAACAACTTCGTCTTTTCATTTATAAATATTACCTACAACTATAACATTCATTTATTCATAATATTATTCCATAATATTTATAAAAAATTCATGAAATTCTAAGATGCCTCTTTTTATAAATCCTAAATTTTAAAGAAAAATAATATTTTAATTATAAAAGATCAAATACAAAAAGATGACCGTTCAATCCATTAGTAACATTCACTATAATTATTTATATTCATATTTTTTTTTGTCACCCAAACATTAGTTTGTTCCGTTTATGATTGTGTACACATGTTTGAGCTTTTGTTCTAAATTTTTCAAAATTTTGAGCAATATTGTAATACATGGTTATAGTTAGACTGATATTTGTATAAGATCTTTACACTTCATTTAGAATATCAATAACTTATCTGTCACTTTTCAGTTGAGATATAGTGGGCAGTGGGGTAAGATAGATCCAACTTATAATATTGTAATATCTTTATCACACATAGGAACATGTAAATTAAACTAGTAAATATATGTATAACATCTAACTCTAACTCAAATGCTACGTTTGGAAGTGGAGTAATGAATGTTAGAATGGAACGATTCATTCTATTGGAATGAAAAAAAATATGTTTGATTCTTTATCTGAATAAAAAAAATATGTTTTAACTCATTCCAACTGGAGAATATATAAAATCATTAATTATTATAATATTTATTTAAATCATTCCAATTCAATCCAAATTTTTCAATCCAAATGTTATATTTACATTTGGATTTGAGTAATTAAAAGAGAATAAAATGACTTATTCTTATGGAATAAAAAAAATTATGTTTGGTTGCGATTGAAATAGATTAAACCATTGTTATTTCTCTTAAATTTATGAATTTTTATTCCTTGGGGGAAGGAGAGTATGGAATAACTCATTCCAACAAGAACGGAATGAATCATTCCATCTTCTATCCCATTCTGTCAATCCAAACGTAACATAACTCTATTATTTAAAATACTGATCAAGTGATCATCACTTTTATGTTAAGCTTGAATCGAAAGAATGAAATAAGTGAAGGAATGAAATAAATGAGGGAATGATGCATTCCATTTCAAGCCGGAATGAGTCATTTCATTTTCATACCCTCACTCAAAAAATAAAATTCATAACTAGTTATATGCACAAGCTAATTTGATATTATTATTATTATTATTAGGGAGTTGATATTTCCACAAGTTAATTTGATATTTACACAAGTGGGTCTTATTTTTAACTAAATCAACTCTTTGTATACTAAACTAATTAGTAAATACATTAAGGAGAGTAGAAAAAATAACCGCTCTTCTTGAAGTTGCGTAGCATCTATCTTCACCCTTTATTTATAATTTTGCTCTTACATTCTATCCATATTTATCTACTTAAATATTATTTTTATTATTATTATTATTATTATTCATAAGGCAACTTATGTTTATTCCTGCACAAATAATAACAATATTTGTACTAATAAGGTATAAAAAGTACATTTGATGCTGAGACTTTGATATTTAAAGTCAACTTAATACACAACCTGGATGCCGACACTTGACTTGGCTTTAAGCTTTTGGGCTGAGCTGATTGAGACATTATTTTCACTAAAGTTCCATCTTAAAACTAGTTTGATTCCACTCCCCTCTCTGTTTTCTGGGTATGAAAATTACTCATTCAAAAATAAAAATACAGAAATATACAGCCTTACCATTTGGGTAAAATATCATTTTCAATTATCCCGAGTCTTGACCAATTTAAGGCCGTAAAATGAACAAACAGTTCGAACTCAACTCAAAATAAAAATGATTCAAATACGAGCAAATTTTAAAGTTCGATAAATTACTATAACCTCTTCAAACTGTAATTTTCTATTGATACGACCATATTCGTTCGACGGTAGTCAATCAAACCTTATTTTATACTCGATAAATTTTGTAAATCAAATTTGAACAACTCAATACTTGGCTCGACTCGATTCACTCATTTACACCCTCTTATTGACCATCATAATTAAGTAACAGACAAATGACTGATAGAAAAAAGAAATATAACTACAAGAAATTGGGACTGGGAGCTGGCATTACCAACAATATTTGTATTGATCAATATAGTAAGAAGACGAAAGCTAATGATCAATATAGTAAGAAGACGAAATAAGGCAGTAGTTGTGAAGCGTATAGATTTAAGATTTTATTCTATTCGGACTTAGGATTTGACCCGAAATTTGTTCCGGACAACAAGAGGAAGAAGATGCGACGGTAGATAAGGAGGAAGAATATGAAGAAGAGGGCATTTTATGTTGGGTAAGGAAGGCTGCCTTGTTTGCAGTGAACTTATGCAGAAGCTGCCTTTTGTTCTTCGACAACCTGTGAAGCTGGGAGAAGAGTGCAAACGAGATTCCGGTCACCATACACATTGTCAACACGTCCTGCGGGGAGAAATTCAACAGTATTTCGATGTTAATAAGACATTTGTGGCGAAACTTAGTGGTAAAAATCATCAAATGAATCAATATAAATAGAGCAGAAAAAACACATGGTAGAATTGGACTAGACTATAAGGAACATTATGTGTCATTTGGGTTTTATTTTCCAAAGCAATTCAAAGTGTAATTGTTGGTCTACCAACTGTTCCATAATATAACACAACTTTGTTCCCTTTCTATGGAGATGTAGTAGATCTTGTGATTGTATCTTGCCATTTGCACAATTTTTTTATTTTTTATTTGGAGTTTGTTATTCATCTTTTGTAACATGAGTTGGTTGCTTAGGCTCCGATTGTTTCACGGAAAATGTTTTCTGAAAATGATTTCGGAAAATTTTTCCTTGAAAATGACTTATTTTCCTTTGTTGAGATTGGTAAACTTAAAATGAGATGAACTTGAATTAATTAAATAAAATTTTTAATGAATTTTGTCTTCTTATTTTTTTTCCTTCAATATACGCTGCAATATAATAAATAAAGATTATCATATTTATAATTTCTTCTAATTTTTTTTTTGGACAAAATAGGAGGAGATAAATGTTACCAAATTGGAGAGCTTAAAAATGAATAAAATATATATATGAAGAAAATAATTAATTTAACGAAGTAAAAATGAATTAATTTGCTAAATAGCAATAAAAAAATATAAAGAATAAAAGTAAAGCTTATTGTTCGGAGATATATAGTTGCACATCTTTTCTACGGATCTCAAATCAAATCCGTAAGTCATTTTCCTAATATTAATGAAGAGTTTCCATTGATCGGAAAATATTTTACAATTGACCATGCTTTCTAGCATGCCAAACAATGGAAAATCAGGAAAACATTTTTCGGAAAACATTTTACTTGAAACAAATGGAGCCTGTGTTTTTCTAGAAAGTAATTCATAGTTTGTTGTTCAAGGATTCGGCCAAATGCGTTATCTCAGGATCTCCTCCATTCTAAACAAAGCCAGTTTGAAAATAAAGTAATATCAATGCTAAATTATTATTATTATTTTTTGGGTTAAGTTCAGATGACCACCTGGGGTTTGAGCGGTTTTCCACTTAACCACCTGTAGTCAGTAAAGCTATATTTAAACACCCGACCTTTTGAGTTAAAGTGAAAACGTCATATTTTCCATCCAATTTAACTGTGCGTGTATGTCACGCGCCAAAAGAGCGTGAAAAGTGGCTTTAATAATTGAAAAAGACTGAAATACCCCCCATTCCTCTCGTTTTCTTCTCCTCTCCTATCAAAACTTCAGTCTTTCCCTTTTATCTCTGATTAGGCACAAAAATTCTCTCCTATCGACTCTCTCCTCCTCGATGGCCACCGGCTACTCCTCCTCCGCACGCCAACCTCCGATCACCACCCCACCACCCTCCTCCATCACGCCTCAACCACACAGAAGTTACTTCATGATATTCTCAAAATCAAACAAATACCCACTCTAAGAAGAATCACCCCTTTCTCTCTCCAAATCCCCTCTGTGACCCTAGAATCATCTCTCAGAATACACCACGCCCAATTTCCATGGTCACGATTAAGATCAAAATCATCCCGATAAAACTTCTTTCACTTTGTTTCTCAATTCAAATACCTTATACTCGATCACATGTACTCTCGGCCACCATGCGATTAATTTTCATACCAGTTCAGATCGGAGCTCCGGCTTCTGGTGTGAAATTAGCTCAGCTCAGTGTGAAATTAGCTCAAATTCGCGATGGGGAAAAATTTGGAGCTCTTGCCTCGGGTGGTGGTGGTGGGTTTGGGTTATCGGATCGAAAATTGGTAAAAGGGGTGGATCGGCCTTTTTGCTCGGATATCATCTTATCCTTCTCTTTTTTTCAGATCGATTCATTAGATTCCCCCAAACTGTTGACATTTATATTTATCATCGGAACTGTCATCTTCTCGTTCTCTTTTTTTATTTCGATGATAGAGGAGCAGATTTAAAAAAAAAGGAAGGATTTTTATTTCTGGGTCAGATTCGTGCAAGTTTGCCGCCGTTGGAATCGGGGACCGAGACGAACTCACCATTATGGCAGCTTACGATTCCAAAAATTCGTACTATTTTTTCCTTATTTCTTTTTTCTCACCATGGTAATGAGTTTGGAATTCTGCTCTTGTTGGGTACTTTAGAGCAGGTCTGTTTGATGAAGTTTTAAAGTTATTAGCAGGTCTATTAAGGGGTCGCAAAATTGGTATTCATACTTCAGCCATTACATTTAGCTTAAAATGTTGTAATAAGTTAGGTGACTTGGAACTTGGAAGCGCTATTCATATCGATGCTATTAAGTTCGGGTTAGATACTGATCCATTCGTGGGTTCTTTGTTGATTGGATTGTATTGCAGATACGGCGGTGTTGAGGATGCATATAAAGTGTTTGATGAAATAATTGAGAAAGATCTTGTTGCCTATACGTCTATGATTACTGGGTATTCTCAAATTGGCGATCCTAATCGGGTGACTTTAGTGAGCTTACTACAAGTCACAAAGACGATTACAAGCTCAAGAATATGGTCAATCACCCACGGGTATGCCATTAGAAGAGGAATTGGTTTTTTTGAAGAAGTTTTTGAAACAAGTCTGATGGACATGTATCTCAAGTGTGGGGCCCCGAATAAGGCGGCTTCAATACTTAGCAACATGAGCTTCAGGACTGTTGCTTCTTGGAATGCTCCAATACTTAGAAACATGAGTCTAGGGTTAGGGATTGGGAGAGAAAGGTGGTGAGAGTATGGTGTACAAGAAGGGCAAGATAAAGAAGAGGAAGATGTTGCAAAAATCAGTGAAAAAACAGAGGTTGCCAAACACATTATGGGAGGAAAAGAAGAAACGTTGCCAAACATGTACTGGATTGAATGAGCATAAATCCAGAGCTTTCTATGGCTACTAATTATATGGCTTTTGCTTTTTGCCTTTTGAAATTATTATTACTTGTTAATATTAGTTGAAATTGTGTATTTTGGTGTTATCGCATGCAAAAATATTGGAGTAATTTCCAATTTCGTGATTGAAATTACATGTAGTATGTATCATCAGGTCACAGTTTATATTGTGACAATTTTGATCTGTTAATTAATTAGGACATTTGTGTTTGTTTTTGTTTATGTTTATGGGTAGGCAGGGGATCCTCTGTATGTGTTGTTTCTGTTTACTATAAGGAGGGTAATTAAGTCTTTATCCAACTTAACTAACAGAGTTATGACAAAAAACAGTTTTTCACTTTAACTCAAAAGGTCGGGTGTTTAAATGTAGTTTTATTGACTACAGGTGGTTAAGTGAGAAACCGCCCAAACCCCAGGTGGTCATCTGAACTTAACCCCTTATTTTTTTTACTTTGGATTGGATAATTTTTTATTTTAATGTTTTTTGAAATTAAGCAGAAAAGAAATGTCAGACACCCAGACAGAGGTACACACCAGTGGTTGGCCAGAATTTGGCTGACCGGAGCCATGAAGCAGGGAAGGCTGCATATTCCCGAGAATATGGTTTTGTCCATTTATCCGCCATGAGCAGTGATGGTGGATGAGGAGCTCCCTGCATTACGCTTCTCAGTTAGTTTATTTTACAATAATAAACACTCGCGTACCAAGTGTAGAACAATTTTTTGAATATGCGATTATTATTAATGTAATTACCAAATGAAAAGAATGGCCGTGGTTTTTACCTTGAGAACATTGTTGTGGGCGTCAACTTTGCCTTTCTCAATTTGTGCAATTTCTTCTCTGATGGAGATAAGAGCATCACAAAACCTGTCTAACTCTGCCTGCAAAAAAGAATAAATACACATATAGTCAAAAACAAGGACGAACGAATAAAACTTCATTTATTTTTCAAAGGGATATTCTTATGTAAAGTTATACCTTGCTTTCACTTTCTGTGGGTTCAATCATGAGCGTTCCTGGGACTGGCCACGACATTGTTGGTCCATGGAACCCGTAGTCCATAAGACGTTTTGCTACATCTTCAGGCTCTATCCCAGCAGTATTCTACAAAAAATATTAGTTTTCCATTAGCTACAACAGTTGAAAGTAATTTGGGGTTGAGGGGCAGGAAGGGCAATAAGAATTACCTTGAGTCCCCTCAAATCAACAATAAATTCATGGGCAACTGTTCCATTGACACCACGGAAAAGAACTGGGTAGTGGTTCTGTTAAAAGCAAAGCACAAGACATCATTCTAGGCAAGCAACAGATATAATTTGGCACATATATGCTAGATAACAACGACTCAAATTTTGTGGCTCTTGCTTGATCTCAAAGATGAAATGCAAGGATAGTCAATTAGAGACCTCCAAATGTTTTGCCATGTAGTTTGCGTTCAAGATAGCTATCTTTGATGCATCCGTTAGCCCTCCAGACCCCATCATAGCAATGTATGTGTACGATATTGGTAAAATAAGTGCAGAACCCCAAGGTGCTGCAGAAATGGTACTGAGTGGCTTAGCATTTTCGGGGGCTGGTATACCTCCTGTAGAGATCTTCATTAACAAAGAGAAAGAAGTTAGAACGTGAACACATTAATATCTAAAGAACAATTTTCTTCATAAAACAATGTAGGAATAACTTTAGCAAAGGATGATCCAAAACAGAATGAATATAAAATAATATTCCTGCAAAAAAAAAATTTAAAATAAATAAATCAAGCTAAAACTGAGAAAGAAAGCTCAGTACTTTTTTTCCCAGAAGACTTCATGCTTTATTTTCCTTTTTCAATTTACTTTAAAGAAGAATTTTTTTTAATTGTTTGTCATTTCAAGTTGCATTAGAATTAATTCACAAAAGAATGAACTTGTATGTCGTATGCATATTCAATCTTTTAACTTGCTTGATTCTAATAATATGTTCGTGATACCCATTTTTTTACAGTAATATATGATAATATTGTACATAACTAACATTTTATTTTCCATTGCCTATTCTCACTTGCTTACATATCATAGATGAATCAGTATTTTTGCCAATGCAGATTTCCATACTGAATTCTTCATTACCGTTTCAGGAAAAAACTTGCTACACCTCCTACGTATAACGTATTAAACTTTACCATTGCTTATTACTATATGCGTATGAAGGCAATATTAGTATCTATATACTGATGCAGAAGAACTGGTCATGACTAATAGCATACCACAGGGTGTGACGGAAGATATGTTGCCAAGTGTTTCTTTACACCAATAGGACCCATGCCAGGACCGCCTCCACCATGTGGAATGCAGAAAGTTTTATGCAGATTCAGATGACAAACATCAGCACCAATCCAGCCTGGACTTGGCAGACCAACCTGCGATCACAGAAGATTTAGTTAAAATACCAAATGACACCAGTAAATTTTCCACTGGCACAAAATAGTGGAGGTATGACTGAGCAAAGGAAGTGAAGCATTAAACCAATCTCTCATCATGGCAAATAAGACAAAGTGAGATAGAACTAGCAAACAAAACCATCACTGTTGGGATGTGATTAGTGCCACATTACTTAAAAAACTAGTACAACATGATTGTACTCCAATGTGTAGCAACAGAACAAATGTAAATGTTCAGTTCCAAAATAAAGAATGACGGGTCCCTTCCCTAATACGTGCAGTTTCAAAAATCTCTTTTCCTGATAACTGAAGAGATACTGAGCAATTCTAACACAATTTACATGTGCAGTCATTTGCAAGAAGCCAAGAATAACATGGAATTGAATGAGAATCCAAGCATCATTACAAATTTTTAAATTTGAATGTGCAGATATCAGTTAAGCATATAATGATAACTGATTCTTTTCCAACAACTGATGGATGCACATGAAAGAGGTAGAGATTCATAGGCATAACGTCATATCAAGCACACATGCACAACCACATACAGAGGTGTGTATATGGAAGTTTGAAGTATCTAATTCAGCCATTCAGGTAACCATGTTGAAGATTTAGCCTTTTTAAATAGCATCACCCTTTTGATGAATTTGGTAGGGTCAAGTCTTCCTATTTGCGTTAGATTTCCCTATAAAGAGATACAATATGCCGTTTTTTTTATGTTTGTCCAGTTGGTGCATCTTGGTTTACCTACCAGGTGCAAAATGGAACCTTAAAAAGATGAATGCATTGCTAGGTCTATCCCTAACAAAGCTAAGCTGTTGGTTATATAGATAAATAGCTGCTTTCATAAGATGACATGATTGATAACTAACATGAAAGTGTCAATGTAATGAAAAGAATTTGTAAATAATCAAGTCTCTAAGAAGAGGGAATGAGGGATCAACAAACCTGCGCATTCATGTTGGCTCCATCCATGTAAACTTGACCCCCATTGTCATGAATAATTTTACATATCTCATCAATACCTTCCTCATAAACTCCATGAGTAGACGGATATGTTACCTGAAATTTAAATCAAAATCAATTAACTCTTGGTTGAAGCAATATAATAATATTACCAATTTGTGACACAAATTATTCGTACCATAAGAGCAGATAAATTGTTCTTATTTGCTTCAGCTGTCTTTCGTAACTCCTCAATGTTGATGTTTCCCTTCGCATCAGTTCCAACAGAGACAATTTTCATTCCACACATTGCAGCACTAGCAGGGTTAGTTCCATGTGCAGAGACCGGTATAATGCATACATTACGCTGGTGGTCTCCTCTTGCCTACATTTCAATAAGAAGATTGGCTAATTAGATAGAGAACAATCATGTGCAGTACAAAGGACTATACAAGGAAGATTTGAGCATCATGAAAAGGGATGATAGGAATCCTAGACATAAAACTCAAATGCTCAGTTCTAGAAACTAGCATTGCTGTATCATCATGCATATTTAGGTGCTAGACTCTAATTTGTTTTTTGATGTGATGGTTCTTGAAGAATATAAGTTAGGAAGGAATTTTCAAAATTCAAGCTAACTTTATAACAAAATTCTGTCAAAGTAAACTTTAAGGTGGCAACTCGTGAATGTGAGCATCAAAAAGATCCACTAAAAAATACACCATGAGTGGTCTCTATAAGATTCACAATTATCTCTCTAAGATTCACAATTATGCAAGGAGCAAGGAGCAAGGACAAGGAGCAAGGAGCAAGGAGCAAGGAGCAAGGAGCAAGGAGCAATGGAGCATGGAGCATGGAGCATGGAGCATGGAGCATGGAGCATGGCATGGAGCATGGAGCAAGGAGCAAGGTGCACAGGCTCTTTGGTAAACTCAATGTCAAAAGGAAAATAAAATTTGTTTCAGCAGTTTGCATCATAATACCATATGATATGCACGGATAACCATCAGTCCAGCATACTCACCAGCAGCACCAGCATTTGGTTGCAAAGAGAAAGAATCAAATCCAGTGATGGTACACAACAGGTCACCCAAATTGTTGAACATTTCCTAAAAAAGGAGAAATGTTGAGAGTTCGATAACATATTTCTGCAATGTTAGCTTTTGATTATTCACTTATGATAAAATGAAACACAAATAATAATTTAAAGTGATGAAAACTCATAACTACCTGATATCCCTTGGACTGTTCGGTAGGTGCAAAAGTGTGGATGTCTGCAAAACTAGGCCATGTAACAGGCATCATCTCTGTTGTTGCATTCAACTTCATTGTATAAGATCCCAGGGGAATCATGCTGTGGCACAATGAGAGATCCTTTGACTGCAACTTATGAATGTATCTGAGAAGCTCATGCTCCGTATGGTAACTAAAAAACAGAAAATATTCAGAATGGTTCTTACACTATAAACTAATAAAAATTAGCGTACGTTGGCGGCAAGGAAGGAGGCATTGGAAATACTAGACCTGTAGACCATACTAAAGTCAAGAGGCATTCGAACAGAAAGGACCGTACGAGTTGAAGATTGGGTGGGTGAGATATGGGCTCTCCCTTACAAGCCCAGAAGGAATAATATTCTGAACCTCTGGTGCAATAGATGCAGCAGTGAATGAAACCTGACAAGTAACAAGGAGATTTACCTTGACGCTATTAGCTAAATGAAAATATCGAATAACTACTATATTAATATGTGGAAGAATAAGAGATTCTCACAGGTTTCCCAAATGCGAAAACTTTAAATAGCTTATCAACATCCTCTAAGGTTGTGGTTTCGTCAAAAGAAACTGTGATCTGAAAGGAAAACAAGATTCAATTATTTTACAGCAGAGTCATGATCAAAAACAAAAGGACAGATAAATAATACTTACAGTATTCTTTTCAACAATCCGGAAATTCATCCCACTCTTGTAAGCAGCTTCAGCAATTTCCTTTGAATCAGCACACTTAATCTTCACGGTGTCAAAGAAGGGGAGCCCCTGGACTTCTACCGTCCCAAGTTTCTTCACTCCAGCAGCAAATGTACCAGCAAGACCATGGACACGTTGGGCAATGGTTTTAAGGCCTTCAGGTCCATGGTAAACAGCATACATAGCAGCCATGTTGGCAAGCAATGCCTACACAAAAGACAAGATATTCATGAAAGCGGTATAAAACCAAAAATTACAGCAATATAATAATTCACTGATCCATCTTTAAGTTGGAGAACAGTTTATACCTGAGCAGTACAAATGTTGCTTGTAGCCTTGTCCCTCCGGATGTGTTGCTCCCTTGTTTGCATCGCCATACGTAAAGCAGGCTTACCAGAAGAATCAACACTGACACCAATAATTCTTCCAGGCATCATCCTCTTGTAGTCTTGAGATGTGGCCAAGAAGGCTGCATGAGGGCCTCCATAACGCATTGGAACCCCAAACCTCTGAGCTGAACCAACAACTATATCGGCGCCAAATTCACCAGGAGGCTTTAAAATTGTCAATGCCAAGAGATCACTTGCCATAACAACCTTCACCCTTTTGTCATGCGCATTCTTAACAAACTCCCCGTAATCCAAGACTTCACCCTCAGTGCCTGGATACTGGACTAGGACTCCACAAACATCACCGGATGAGTAATCAAAGTCCTTAATATCAGCAGTAAGAACCTTAAGATCAAAACCATCAGCTCTAGTCTTACAAACATCAATAGTCTGTGGATGGCAGTTACTCGCAATAATAAAAGTTTTCTTCTTCCCCTTCTGAATATTATTACACATAGCCATTGCTTCAGCCGCAGCAGTTCCTTCATGGAGTAATGACGATTGACGCGTTGGACATCGGTAGGCCAGTCAAATCTGTAATCAAGGCTAATTAAGCAGGGATTCAAGACGTCCCTGCGAAATCTCAGCCTGGTACGGAGTGTACTGGGTATACCAACCCGGATTCTCCATAATATTTCTCAGAATGACAGGGGGAACAAAGGTGTTATAATACCCCATCCCAATAAAAGACTTATAAACCTTATTCTTAGAAGCTAAATCTTTCATATGTTCAATCATTTGAGACTCAGTTAAACCTTCATCAAACTTTGAAAACTTCATTGATTCAAGTCGAATCGATTTAGGGACCGTAGCATCAATAAGCGAACCAAGACTCGAGTAACCACAAAACTCGACCATTTTACTTTGTTCCTCAGGGGTGGCCGAATTATGTCGGCGGGGAAAAGTATCACTGGGTTTCAATGCCTCAACCGATATGAATCGAACTTGAGACCCACTACCAAAGCCCACATTGTGCGACACATTTCTCCCTATTGATCTACTACCACCTTTTCCATTAACACTATATGGAGATAATGAGGAGACATACCTCGAAGGCGAATAAATCACCGGAGAGGATGATGAAGCCGATGACAATTCATTAGGCCTGTGCTGCTTAGACTCTGAAACCAGGCGCCTCAAAATTGCCCTGCTCGCTAGCCTCCGAGCACTCTCCATTGATTTCAAGAATATACTAACAGAAATCTTGATTCCACAACAATGTTGAATTTGAAAGAAACCCAAAAAGGGTCTTTGATTTTTGATTGTTTTTATTGTTCCATTAGCTCAATGAGTATATGGGTGATAGTGAGTTGTTGAGAATAAACTATCTTTATATATATATATATATGTATGTGTATATAACATCTATAAAAATGTGTGTAAAATATAGAAATTCTTAGGGATTCAAGATCTGGTGGTGGTGGATGATGTGAAAAAAGGTACGTAGATTACTAAAAGACAGGGTCTTTGATAACGTGGCGATCTACTTGTCTTAAATCAAAAATACCCTGCAATTTGCAAAAGCCAATCGTTAGGGTGATTTTATTTTATACAAAATCAAATTATGTAAAAAATATGAATTTCTTGAATATTTATGAATGTATGGAAGGAAATGAATACTGGGTGGATTGAATTTTCAATGGATCAAATTGCATTTAAAAATAATTATCACTAAAAACAAAGCAAAAGCTCAAAAAAATTACAACAATTTTTGAGGCAGCCTAAGTTTCTGGGCTGGCAGATTCTCTTTCACAATTTTCTTATCTCCGTCTCTCATCTCTCCTCTCTCCTCTCTCTCTCTCTCTCTCTCTCAATCCTCAATTTCTTCTTATGTCAAATACAACAGAAATCCCCCATTTTGGTTTGTGGAAATTTGTACAAATTGCTTACAAAAACTTGTGCTTGCTTTTCTTGGTGGATGACATAGGTGTTGATCTGCAAAAAAAAAAAAATACTGTTATAAAATATTACTAAAATCAAGAACAAACAACATTGAACAAACAACATTACAGAAAAGAGAGCATTCTCTTTTCTTTAATATATCCATCATTTATTTTACAAATGTTATTATTTATATATATAATAACATCAATACTAAAATAAATACTAGTAGGTTACAAAATTCAAAGGTTATGAGTTTCATAACTCAATGGAGATGGGAGTTAGATGTATCTAGACATCTATAATTTTATAACACTGCCCCTTGGATGTCTATTGTATAGTTATACGCATTGAAAGCTGCCTCATTAAAAATCTTACCAGAAAAAACTCAATGATAAAAAACCTTGGTTAAGGGAAAAAGAGTGCAGCGCGATCTCCCTCATAAATATATCCTCAAGTCCTTCAGTTGTTGCATTCTAATATTGTGACGCAATCCTTCAAACGTTACAGTTGATAATGCTTTGGTGAACAAATCTGCTAAAGTATTAGCAGCTAGAATGTGAGATATCACTATTTTCTTATATATTATCGATGAATAATTCTGGTAATTGATTTGCAATTCATTGCAAATGAATTATCCTTTGAACTTCTAGTTCATATTGATTTGTATAAGGATCAAGATTAAATAGCGTTGAAATATTTCAATTAATATCCCGTCGTGCTTCAGGCAATGATCTCATGTCGTGCTTCAGGCAACGACTTTTCTCCCCCTAATGGTGAGAAGACTATTAAAATAATAATCCTCAAAATATACCTTAAAAATATCACTCTGAATTCTTTCTTAGAAAGATGAACACTAAATAACAATAATTAAATGTGATAGTTTGATAATTAATTTATTTTGATATAATCAACAGGTAAAGGAATCTTTTGGTTCTTTAAGGGATTTTCATGGGAGTTTTCAATAATTCAATGCATCATTATTGATCCTAAATGATCATGACAAATCATAAAAACATTTGAATCCGAACACTTCTGGTGTATTGCATACTTCTGGTGTATTACAACATTTGTTTCAACTATTCTCATTTTAGTATAATATAACCCAGAAGAGAAAATATACAGTTTTTCTAATATGAGCTTCTGGCCCGATAATATTGATGTAATATAAAGAAATGCCTTCACTGCCTTCGTTATTGATTTCAATATAATAACTATTATAACGTATATCCTTAAAGCTGAGCAAATTTCTGCTTGTCTCAGAAGAATATAAAGAATAATCAATATAATTTTTTGTGCCTTTTGACAACATTATAATCGCTCTTCCAGAGACTTTAATTAAGTTTGATGAATAATGTGACGCCCCCAAAATAGGTCCATTCCATCCAACCCATTTTGAGTCGCCAAATACATGGTACAGAAATAACTACAACTTTATTATTACATTTGTCGCAAAAAATACGACAACATATATCTATGTGAGTTTAAATACAATTATTGTCTTCAGGCAATATACATACCCAAATAAATCCTCATCACAATTATTTATACATTATTTTATAAAATGGTGAGGACTACTAAACAACTCTCTCTAGAACCTTCATTCCATACCTCAGACTAAGTACTGCGCTACATTATCGCCTCCCGAGAAGAAAAATGGAACAAAAAAGAAAAGGGTGAGCTTTCAACTAGCCCGATAAAGAATATTATGACTAAGATAATATACAACAAATTATCGTTAGTCTTCAACAGGAAAAATCTAATAGAATCAATAGACAACAAGTTTTAAATCAATATTCGCATTGAAATAATAATTCATTAGAAGAGTTAAGTAGAGAATGCAAACTACTATCTTCTATGTATGAATTTAAAAGTTCATCGCCTATCTTTTATCCCTCAGAACATCAATCAATATATATCTCGGAATCAAATATTCATCTTTTTACACTACAGTGCCAAAAGATATTCATCGATTAGTCATTTTCATCTAAACACTGCTCATCTTTTGACTACTGGCCAAAGATATTCATCGAAATCATTCATCTTTGACTATCTTGGCCAAAGATATTCAATAATATCATCATTTAAGACCGAGGATGATGAAAAATATTTTTAAAGAAACGAATCCTGTGAAACAAAATGACAAGGATTAAGGATTAAGGATTAAGGATTCAGTACTTTGTTTTATCCATGTCCAACAATACCTCAAAAATAATCATAGTGGTGTAAAATTCAAGAATGATCAAAACATGGATCTGATCAAAGCTAGTATCCGAATAGATATTTTGGATGAAAAGAAAATTTTTATTTTTCGATGAATAGTCTTAGTATTAAGTGAATAAGATCAAGTATCGTGAATAATGGGCGATATCGTGAATAAGAACTCCCGACCCTAAAAGTTCCAAATTTGATTAAAAAGTTCAGATTAATACTTGGCATAATGATATTAGAATAAATAATATCATTAAAAAAATAATATCCCTTACCTCGAAAGACAAGATTTTACAGTTGAAACACCTGGATATAAAGCATGACTTGAACTTGCATACCAGATAACAATACTCAAAGTATACTCAAAATACTCACAAGAATACGCTCGATAATATAGAGAGAAAACTTCAGTTTACGGTGTGATTTTCAATTCTAACCCAAGCACCTATTTATAGGAAAATCTTTAAAACCAAAAGTAGAAAATTTAATAAATTAATATTATTTATTTTCTACATCTTCCTACGCATCCATGAATCTGAACTCAACCATCCTAACACATGTTAAATGAGTCCCAAAAATGTAAAAATGTTTTCTTATTAAAAATAATTAAAACTTTAAAAATTAATTATTTTGGAGCTTGAACTTCAATAATTCATAATAAATAGCCATTTTATTAGAAAATTCGAATCTTGCAAGTTTTTATAGGAAATTCAATTCTCTACAACTTTGCAGAAGAAAGTTTTTTCAAATTTCAAACAGAAATTGACCGAAATCCACAAACGGGTGATTTTACAGGCTATAATCAAATTTCAGTCAATAATTGTGTCCACCTACACACAAAATATGTGTTAAACATTTAATGCCACAAAAATACTCTTCCTCCTCATATACTCATATATCCCACATTTATTATAAAAATATCACCGTTAATATATTATTAAAATAATATATTTAAATGAATTATTTTATTAGAAAAAGATAAAATATTAATTTTCAACAATTGTCACATTAAAATTTTTCCATCTATATCTACATAAAATCAATATTTTTCTCATCATATAAATCAATAATTAATTATTCACAAATAATATTACGAGAATCACAATCTTGGCAATCGGTAGTTCTCCTGGGAAGAGAGGGGCTTTCCAATAAGGATCTCTCCTTTCTTGGCAGCTATGATTAGGTGACCAAACCTCTCCTTAGATGAACTTTCTAGACATTGCCAATAATGTTATCCAATAATATTATTCAGATAATATGAATTATTCTTTGCGATAATGGAAAATACTATGTAATGATAATTTATTGAAACAACGGTAATATAAAATATTAATGCAAAGAATTATTGAATCAATAAAATAAAATCTTGAATAGTAATTATCGTAACAATTATTGAGTAGTGCCTTCTTACGTAAGAATCAATAATTGGTGCAATACTGCAATGTCTTCTTGCTTCAACAACGCTTATTAGTGTGTTTTAACCAACGGGTATTCCAACAATGATAATACTTAAATAACTACGCCTGCTATTTATAAACAACTTATATTTGTCGTTTTCTTCATCCAATCGCTTTCAGTTATAGGGGCCCACAAAAAGATCATGGCTGCTTACGAATATTCCCCGAGCGATTTAATATTCCACGGTACCAAACAAATATTCCCCGACAATAATGAATATTTTATAACCACTTGCTTATTCGAAATATTTGCGTATTTTACCCATAACTATCCACATTAATCAAATCAACCCTTACTATTTCAAAATAATAAATAGAGGAAAATAAATTTTATTTATTAATAATTTGGGGTCTTACAAATAATCACTCTTCAAGAGTCTTCAATTATGTTTGATGAATAATCGTTCTTCTATATCCTTTAATTAAGTTTGATGAGTTTCTGGCCCATACAACTTCATATATGCAAAACATAAATTTAACTTTATTACTTGAAACATAAATAAAACATATAATAAAATTACTTATTATAATGTCATAATATAATGAAATAAAAATAATTAATTGATATGGACATTTCTATCAACATATCATCAAGGAAACCATAGATATCAAAATTAGTTGTTTCCATTCCATTTGAAAGTCAAAATAATTAATGGGATCTTCAGGATCATTATGATCAATAAAATTTATTTCAATTTCATTTCCTTTTCTTTTATGGAGTCTTGGTACAAATCTACCAAATGTTTAGGAGTACGACGCGTACATTCCCTTTTCTATATTGATTGTTCTTTTCACGTCCACTACCACAACCACAACCATAATTTAAATTCCTCTATGATTATCAAATGAGGTTCCATTCACTTCAGGGAATGTAATAGAATCGGTCAAGCGAGATTGTTGGTTTTTCAGCAAAAACTCATTATTTTGTACAGCCACTAGAAGACATGATAATGTCACTTCTGGGAACATAGTTTCTTTTATCGCTTTAGGGAATATTTTGTGAACTTCCGCTCTCGATATTGCTACTGAGCATATTCGAGGTATGAAATATAGTAAATATTTTTCTAACATATCTATATATCAATATCTTTTTTTTCATGGAGATGATGACGAATAAAAATAATTGATTTTGCATGATCCTGCAGATATGCACGTTTGTCAATCTTAATTATATCTCTAAAGTTGTCTTTATATGAATATCAGTATCAAGAGTCCATGAGAAGTAATTCTTTCTCGATATATATCAAGGACAAAAAATTCAAATTCATAAGATTTGACATCTATATAAATATATAAATACGTAGGAAATTAAATAAGTAAGTATAAATTTATAAGAGGACGATAAAAATATTTATCCTTCTCTAATCACTTTTAAAATGGAAAAATTGAAAGGTGGAATGATTATTTGTTTATACTAATACTACTATCTCTGTATAAATCCAAGGGTAGGGACACAACACATTAAATATATAACAATATCAGTCTACTTCTTATGGTACGTTGATGTTTTATGCATTGTCTATTTCTTATGGTCTGTTGATATTTTATGCATTCAAATGGGTACTCCGCTAATTCTAAAGCAAGTATGCCCTTAAAGGAACATCATAAGAGTGTGTCATATACCTTTTCATTACTCCCTCCATGCCATTTTGAAAAATCCATACATGATACAAACCTTATAGGAGTGATGACGAGATGCAACAAGACCATAAATTAAAATACTTAGTACTAAGAGTATAGAACATCATACCTTTATATTCCAGCATATCAAATCCCTTACATACAAACTCAAACAAATTAAAGTTTTCACATTCTCTGGCCTTGGTGCAGTAACAAATATATTGGAATACCCTGCAGCAATAGCTCCAGCAACTGCGAGACCAAGAGCTACCGACTTCCCACGGCCCCGAGCAGCAAGCAAAGCGATTGTGAGTGAGTTGAGAGAACCTTTTTTTTTTTTAACAATTACATTTTATAGTACATTTGAAAACATAATTACTAAAAAAAAGTGCACTCATTAAATATTTACATAATTAATATTTTAAAATTTTATTTTCATTATTAGTACATATTTATGCTTCCTTTAATTATGGGATGTGTTTTAATTTCTTGATGACATGGCAATTCAGGTTTTTTTTTAAAAAAAAAGCGATTTCGCGTTTTTTGGGATTGTGTTCATTTTAAATTTTTTTTTTAGTATGTCTTCTTTTTTCTATTTGGAAACCCTTATTTGTTGTTTTGTTTACTTTCTAAACAAAACCTTATTCTTCTTCTTCTGCATGTGTTTACATCGATTTTTTGGGGTAGATTTATGTTGTCGACGTTTGATTTTTCTTAAATGATTGTAAGTATTTTGCTTGAGATCTAATTATTATCAAGTTTTTTGGTTTGTTCCTATTTATCGGTACCACATTTTGTGACTTCTTTCTCTCTTTTTTTCGTGATGGTCTCCACGAGGAAGAGCATGGAGGGAATAGGGGTTAAGAAAGGCGATAGGAAGAGGAAAAGAGTTTGAAAAGATAATTATTTGGAGGATTGAAGTTATCTGTAATGGTGAAGGATAGTAGTCAAAAGTCTTCTAAGCGGGGAAGAGGTTATTGTTGAAATCGGATGTTGATGATAAGAATATTGGGAGACATTCGAGGAAGAAGAAGCGAAATCAATGGTTTATATTGATTAGATTTTTGAAGGTTCTGTTGAAAAAGTTGTCAAAGAGGATAAAGTTGAGGCTCATGGCGGAAAAATGGTTCCACCAATGAAAACATTTGAAGGTTTGTAAATTTTTTAAAATTATATTTTTAGTTGTTTTTGGTTTTTGTGTTTTTATTTTATGCATGTTGGTGTTTTGGTTTGTATTGTTGTTTTTTTGTTGTTCGATAGTATTATTGATGTTGAATTTGTTGTTTGATAAAATCATTGTTTCCATTCAGTGTATTTTACGAAACACATTATATTATGTTTTAAGTTTTGTTCGATTTGTTGTTGTTAAAATTTTTGTTTTCATTCATATTTTAGTGTACGTCTGAAGTATATTTTGGTTGGTCCTTAAAGTTTCTTTTTGTGATCATCTGAGGTTGTTATTTGTTGTAGTTACACATTAATTGTTAGTTGGTTACCTTCCTTTATATGTTTGAAGCGATTTTTGTAATAGTTGTGAAAATGTATCATATTTTATTAGAGTTTGTGTTGTTTTAAGGATTGTTCAAATTGTTATTGTTTAAATCAACATTTTTTCATTTTATTTTAGTATCGAGATACTATTAGATTTATTTTTGGTTACTACATTACATTTTGTTATTATTTAGATTTATAATATCTTTGGTAACTTGCTATTTTATTTTTTGTTACCAATATTGAAATGATTGAAGCCGATGATACTATACTTGTTAACATGCATTTTGTTGATAAAGTAACATAATAAGTGTTATCTGGTTACCTTTCTTTGTTTGTTTGGGCCGATTTACGTAATAGTTGTTAAATTGTATAATATTTCATTAGAGTTTGTGTTATTTTAAGGATTGTTCAAATTGTTCTTGTTTAAATCACTGTTTTCATTCTATTTGAGTCTCAGATACTATTAGATTTTTTTTTGGTTACTAGATTACATTTTTGTTATTATTTAGATTTATAATATGCTGGTAACTTGATATTTTATTTTTTGTTACCAATATTGAAATGATTTGAAAGCTAACGATACTATAATTGTTAATATGTATTTTGTTTGATGAAAGTAACTTTTTAATTGTTATTTGGTTACCTTCCTTTATATGTTTGGAAACTGATTTTTGTAATAGTTTTTAAAATGTATAATATTTCATTAGAGTTTGTGTTGTTTTAAGGAATTTTCAAAATGTTATTGTTTAAATCATTGTTTTCATTATATTTGAGTATCAGTTACTATTATATTTATTTTTGTTAAATACTTTAGATTATTGTTATTATTTAGATTTATATTATGCATGTAACTTGTTATTTTATTTGTTGTTACCAACATGCAAATGATTGGAAATTCTTGATATCATTCTTGTTAACATGTATTTTATTCGATAGACTAGGAGATCGATGATTGTTGATGATTTTTATTTAAAAATTATAATTAATTTTAGTTATGATCAAGCTTTGAAATTGTTTTGGTTATCATTGATATTGTTCATTTAAAAGTTTTTGGTTTAAAGTTTTAATGTAGTTTTTAATTTGGTTAATGTGTTTTTTAATGTAAGTTTTTGCATTTTGATTTGGGATCTATTACATGAGGAGAATAACAAAATTTTTACGCAAAAGTAATTTATTGGTGTGATATGGATGTTCTAATATTATCAAGAACAAATTATGCGAGTCTGATTGAAAAAGTTTAGGTTGACATGTTTTGGAAAATTTTTTAGAGTTTGGGCGACCACAAATGTTTTCCACAGATTATTCATCGAGGCTTTGATTAGGAAGTTTATCGAAGGGATGATGGGGAGTTAATGGTTTCTATTTGGTGAGAGGCGGGTAAGGTTTGGATTGCTAGAATTTTCTTTGATTCTGGATTGAATTGGCTAGAAATGAAAATATTGATGGTTTTAAGGGGATTGAAAACTTGTTGGTGGAGAAGTTTTTTGGTGATGAGGTTGTCACCGTTCTCTTATTAGCGAAGATATATAGGGCGTTATTTTTGATGATGATGATGAGGCGGTTAGGATGTCCATTATTTTTTGGTTTTAATTTCATTCTAGCTTAGTTTAAATGATTATCTTGATCGAACTTTGTTCGACTTTTTGTCTTATGGGGATATTGAAAGTTATCCATGGGGTAAATTTGCATTTCAGCAGAACAAAGAATTCTTTATCCATTGCGGTCGAGGGTTAAGTATGAGGAAGGGTAAGCACGGTGGGGTGATTTACAATTTTTATAGGGATGGTCATTGTAAATCTTACAAACTTAATGGATTGCCTTATGTGTTTCAAGTTTTTTTGTTTGAAACAATACCTACTTTGAAAGTCAGAGGATTTTGTGTTGATGACCATCTTTGCGAGTTGAGATTATTTAGATGGAGGGAGTTAGGAAAGCCTCCCAAAAATGAGAAATTGAATGACCTTGTTTTTGGATCTGGTCAGGTATGTTGGTTTCCATTTGCTTTATATTTGGTTTCTTTTTATATTTATATTGGTTACTTTATTTTTTTTTGTACTGTTTTGCTTATGTTTTATATTTACTGTTTTTGACATGGTATATTTGTTGTTATTATTATTTTTCAGTTGATCGTTCGAATATTGTTCCTACGGTTGATGAAAAGGTTCGGTTGGGGTTAGGGAGTTTCCATTTTTTAATGGAAATGATATTCTGAGCAAAATTTCTTATGTTAAAGTTGACTCATCAAGGAAGTTTAATGATATTGGGTTTTATTTACGATGTGGAAGAAGTTATTGATAAGCGGGTAAAACCTTTAGAAGGTAAAATGATGGAGATGAAAAAAGATATTGAGAATTTGGGTGTTGAGTTAAAGACCAATTGCAAGTGTTTCAATCTGATTTGCATGGATATAAAAAAGATGATTAGAAAGTTGGTCAATGGTCAGTCTAGTTATAGCAAACATAAAAATGTTTCTTTTGTTGAAGATGATGATGATGATGATGATGATGATGATGATGATGATGATGATGATGATGGTGATGGTGATGGTGATGGTGATGGTGATGATGATGATGATGATGATGATGATGATGATGATGATGGTGATGGTGATGGTGATGGTGGTGATGATGATGGTGTTGCTAATAATGATGATGTTGATGATGCTGATGGTTCTGCTGCTGATGATGATGTTGGTAATATTAAAGGGAGTGTTGATCCTCCTGTTAGAGTTGTTGTTGGAAATCAGTATGAGGAAGAGGATGCACAGGTTTACATTTATTTAAGTTTTTCATTTTATTTTTCATGATTATTAAGTAAATGCTTACTTCTTTTTGTTTTTTTATTAACAGATTCAAAGCAAGAATGTTGGTTTAAATTATTCTGGGAAAGAGATAGTTGTTTATACTCTAGAGGTTAAAATTCATGTTGACGATGAAAAGGTTAATCATTTTTTTAAAATGTTATTTTTTTTTAACTTTGTTATATTTATAAACTATTTTTTTAATAAATTTGAGAAGATGGATGATGTTCTAGCTTTGATATTTTAAGTCGATCTAGTGGAAAGAAAATTGTTGTTTTACCCCATTTGAGGTTTGTTATTATTTTTTATCGACAATTTAATTAATTTGTTGTATTAGTTAGTTTCTTATAGTGTTTATGTTTGTATTGATCAAAATTTTTGTTTGTGTCATGTATTGTAAAACATTACGAGGGTAATAAATTGAAGGATCGAGACATTACATACTTGATGAGATGGTGTTTACACTCGAGTTTAATTGATGTTTTGAAGTTGAAAAATCTGCTGCAAGACCAATTGGCGGGCAGATTCGCCTTTATTGCGAAGAGTCTTTGTTTTGAAGAGTCCTTTTACTTCAAAGTTTGGTTCTGCTTGGTTCTACCTCTTGAGATGTGGATGTTAAATCGATTACCCCGGATCTATCGGCATTTCGAGGATATCATGTGTATTCCTTGAAAAGTTGAAGATGTTCTTTTTGAAGCGATGGTTTAAGATTGGATTAAATAATAGGAAAAGGTATGTATATTGGAGTATAATATATTTTCATTATGTTTTTAGTAGGATATAAAATAATTTCCTTGGTTTTTGCATTGTATTCTTGTTTTGAAGGATTGAAAAGTTTTGAATATGATGACAAAATTGAGCCTTCATTGATTTGGAGTGCATATCGATAGCTTCAAAAATGTGGTTTTACAAGCTTAAGACCCGGGCCGGTGGCTTGATGATGATGTGAGTTTTTTTGTTACCTTTGAATACATGTTTGTTAGTTTGGTAACCTTATTGAATTATATTGGTAACTATTTGAATATTTATTGGAAACTATTATGTCACATTATTGTTTTATTTTCTGTTTAACTCGATTTTTATTTTCTTTTTAATTTTTGTTCGACACATCAACATATGCTTGTATTACATTAAGTAAAGTGGCTAAGCTTTTCGAACCAAATTCAAATAAGGGTTCTGACAATGATTGTTGGTTCCATATCAAATTGACAAATTTATTTGAGAAATATTGTAATAGAAATTGTGATAAGAATCATTGTTGGACTACGGTGATATAGTGAGTACATTCATGGGTATCTTATGGAAATCGACACACCACAGGTTAACGTCGATTTTGTTATGTTTCAATTCATATATATCGACTCACGGTCATTGGTTCTGCTTGTGCTTGGCGTGCATCGCAGAGTATTTGTGGTTTATAATTCTCTTGACGGGATAGGAATGTTATGCGCACAAATATTATGGATGTGTCTTGGCCGTACATCTTCTTTATTCTCCCCATAATTTTGTCTAGTTGCGGGTTTTGGAAGAATAGAAACGGATATTGATTTCAATAGTGTTCCATCTGCAACAAAGGAGAACTATGATATCATTGAGCTAGAATTTGCGGAGGGTATTAGGAACAAATTGAAGGTAAGTTTCAATTACTTATATTTGTTCGATTTTATATATATAATGAAGTCTGTTTTTTGATTTGTGTTATATATTTATTGTTTTTTCGGCGATTGTGGAATGTTTACCATTTGTTTTGCTTGGCACATTTCATTCATCGGATGATATCTGAAATGCGAAAACCATTTAGATACTTCAATACTGCGAGGAGGCTATGTGTCGACTTGTTTAATCATGCGAGGAACAAACATTTAGTTGGATATGAATCATTTCGAAATATCCGAGCCAGATTAGCTCTTGAAGACTAGTATGATTATGAATCTTGATATAGTTCTTGGTTGTGGAAATTCGTTGTAAATATTACGATTTGGCGTGGTTATTTGTTGTGGAATATTATGTAATTATTATGATGGTTGAATGATGTATTTATGTTTACTAGTGGAAGTATGAGTATGTTTTGTTGGTTCACATTGTTGTTATTTGTTTTTTTTTTAATTTTTGTTCTTATTCTTTTTAACATTTTTATTCATAAATGCAGATTGGTTTCTAAATGTTGATATGATGTTATCTATTTGAATTGGTATTGGTATCCAATTAGTATGGATAATATATTGTAAAAAACATTAAAAACATTAATAATGTTGTACATGTAATGTATATTCAAACCATGACAATGAGATATAGTTGTTGACCCATTTAAATTTATTTTTTGTTAGCATTTCTAATGTTATTTAAAGTGATTTTATGTTTGCAAAAAACAACATTTAAGCGTGGCGATGGTTCTAAACTTTAAAAAGAGAGTTTCCATTTATAATAATCATGTTTACAAAGGTTAGGTGGGTTCAAAACCAAACAAGTAAATGACAATGATGTGGAAGTGGAGGAAAAAGCTAAGCGAAACTTAATTAATGTTTCACTTACAGAGACTTGAATAGTAAAAGCAGAGACCTAAATTATATACTTTTCCAACAATAGAAAATGAGTAGAATTGAATAATGGTCAACCAAGAAAATGTTTAGGGAATTAGTATGGATAATTATTTTATGTAATTTTATTTTATTTAACATAAAATGCAGTTGGTAGTCGACATTTCATTTCTGAGTAACTATTTTAGTTTTAAATAATAACCAAAATATACATAAATATATAGGTAACATTTTATTTTATTTGTAATTAGAACTACTTGTTTTTTAAAGATATTAATTAGAATAAAAGCATTTTAAAAAGGGTAATCGATCATAACATGAAACTATATCACATTTTACACATATTTTATGTTTTTTTTCATTTTTTATGGTAGTGATGGTTCAATAACAACATATATTATTTATAATAAACATTATTTGAGGTTTATGAAACATTTATATTAATTTAAAAATACTCTTTTAATTAATTTTAGTAATTTTATAGTTTTTTAACATAGTGCAGTTAGTATCAAAAATTTCATTCTGAATTATTTATTTTAGTTTTAGATAGTAACCAAATATTACTTTTATAGTTTTTTAACATTATGCAGATAGTAGCCATAATTTAATTTACAATTATCTATTATAATAAACATTTTTTTGTGGTTTACCAAATAGTTATATTATTTAAAATTAATATATTAATTTAATTGTTGGTACTTTACAAATTTTTTCATTTTACACTTGGTATACAAAATTGCATTTACAATTATCGATTGTAGTTTTAGGTTGTAAAAAAATATATATCAATAAATATATTATACATTTGTTGATTTGAAGATATAATTTCTTATTGTCAAAAAGAAATTAATGAAAAATAAACATATTTCAATATTGTGCAATATAAATTTTTATTTATTTAATCAATAAAATGATTACAATATGAATGTATATTTAGCAACCTCAGTAATCATCAATTAGTCTGTTACAAATTTTTTTGGTTAAAAATGAAATATATTACAACGTTTTCGGCTCCAAAATTTGTGGATTATTGCATGTTTTTTTGTTGTGTCCTTTTTGTTTGCATAAATGCGCATTTATTACGAATGGTATTTTCGGACACATGCTTGTACCTTCGATCTTTGGTCGTCCGACTTGTCTTCTTGTATTTGGTGGTTTGACACATATGTTTTTAATCTCATACGGAACATTCCAATTCTCTTTGTAGTCGATGGCATGATGGAAAATTTGAATATGTGTCCATCAAAGTTTTTTGAATAGTATTTTGAGCAAAAATCATAACGACTCATATTAGTTTGCTAATAATTATTGACGTGTGTGAAGCAAGGCATTTCATGGTATTGAAATTTACGGCGTATGCGTGTCTTTTTCCCGTATCCACGATAAATTGCTTGGTGACATCATAAGCGATAAAAATCACTAGATGCGATGTCTCGACTACAACAAATTTTAATAGTTTAGTTAGTATGTATAATAATTAATTTTTTTTAAAAAAAATAAATAGAATATTTAAAGTTATATGTATTGTTAGTAACGTTTACGGTTTATCTTGGTAACGATAATTCATATCGTGGTTTCATATAAATGTTAATGATATTTTTTTCAAAAAATGTGCGATAACAATTTATGGGCTTTATGGTGACCTTAAGTTTCTTTGACTTCGTTGATATTATCTTGCATCTTCTCTCGGTTTGTGTGGATAGATTTGTGAATGTTGATATTCTTGTTTGTTTGTTTGTGAAATACCACCTTTGAACCATCTGGCGTAGGCATTCAATCATCGATCTGTTGGAAGATCTCTAATTCCCTTGATTGCATGGTTAATAGACTCGGTGATGTTTGAAGTCATTGTTGAATACACTAACTTACGTTCCATGCGACCTCGTGCACTTTTCTAACTTAACTTCTTCCTCCGGATATGTTCTTATTCTAGTATCAATTGCATCAAGTTCACCCGTATGTATGTTGAATTCTTACATAGTGTAAGCCTACAATTGCGTTGTATGTATGCTTTTTCTCTCTCTCCTTTCTTTTTGAATCTGTTTTTAATATTTTTGAGAATATGGTAGGTGCATGAACCGTGCATGACATCGAGGAACACACGATTAAGTCCCTTGATAATTGCTTCGTATGCATGCGAAGCGATGCAACATCCTTCTCTAACACCACAAGCATTTCTCAAATTGATGAAAAACCATCTCCGTGATGATTCATTTTCCTTTGTCGACAAGCTGCAAAAGCAATCGGTATGATGTTCTGTTTGCATCTTGTGTGCTTCTTTATGAAGCGATGTACCCCGTGGTTTGATTGTATGAATGTCCCATCAACTACAATGATTGGGAAACAATGTTGCCAAGCTTGATGGATGCTCTATTGCGAAGAAGAGATATTTGAATCGACCATTTTTTCCAACTCAATGATGTGATGGATCACGAAATGAATTTTAAAGTAAGGTTAATGTAATTATATACAATAATTATTGTCGGTTGTAGATATGATTACTATGTGTATTACTTTTGCTTTATAATAACTTATATTTTTATGTCTTTATAGTGTTTAGATGGTATCTAAAATGATGTTTAATAGTTTGATTCATTTATATATTTGTTTTACTGTAAAAATCAGATTTAGTTTTATTCAATTAAAAATAGGTAGTAGCCGTATATGTATTTGTAAGTGTAATACTAAACTTCTTACTTTGAGTAACCAAAATAAATTTGAAACATTTAATAAATAGTTTGCGATTGCTACTGGATTAGTTTTTTGCAACATGTGCTGACGAAGAAGGGATCGAGTGTGTAGTCGTGTGGATTTCCTCTTACTTTTTGCATTGCTTTTCCTTTGATCTCCATGCTTTTTGGTAGGAGATGGACACGTTATACTCGTCATCATGTCTTCCACAATGTCCGGTTGGTGTGTAAACTTTCTTTAAGTTAGTTAGTTTATGCTTAATGCACTCCTTAACCATCTCACTTTGTTTGCTTGTCATGATCTCCAAGCAATATGTTTGAAGAACAAGTGTGTACATCATTAAATTCTCTTACCTTGAACATAGTTGTTTTAGAAAAACTTTGATGCTCTTAGTTTCCACTGCAATTTCCATTGTCTAGGCATACGAACAAAATCTAGACCACTTGTTCTTTCAACCTTGTTTGTCTGTTTAGCACTTATGGAATGTAACCTTATTGCTTGTGAAAGGATTTTCTTGTTTATGTAAGTTTGATGTATTTTGACTTGAAACTTATTTGGATCTGAAATGACCTCATCACATTGTACTTTGCGATGTTTGATATGTTTTGCTTTCTGACTGTTTCTTTGTCAATTACTTCAATTGCCAGCTGCTCAACATATTGTGATTCATTTTGGTCTTCTTGTGTTGCCAACGAACCAAATTCATAATTCCTTTATGTCGATCTCATTGGCGTTTACCTTTGCTTATATATTCTTCTTCATTTATCACGTTACGGAAGCTTGTAGTCCTCGATGATTTGTTCATAATCTGTAATTAGTGGAAATTTGACATGATCATTTGATCTTCTACAGACTTCCATATAGAATCTTAAGGTTGCTTCATTTGTCACCTTGATTGGAGGAATGTTGCTTTTAATCTGAAATTTGATTGCCCGATTCCAGTGTGTGTTGTAGTCAGTTTTAATGCGATGCATATCATGTTGTGCATTTACGTGAATGAAACAGTTTGAAGGAGCTAGTAAGTAGGTAACTTGAAATTTGTATATTAGCTCTTTGTCGGTCCACGTTAGTTGAAGTAAATTACAATTGGAAGCATTTCCATTATGCGAATCTTTGAAAGCGATAACATTCACACAATAATGTAATTAGTATCCAAATCTTTATATGAATGTTTCCAAATATTTGTATGCGTAATGAATTATGAATATTCTTTTTTCTCAAACTATCTTGTAACTTATATAATTCATATACACTATTAAGATACTAAAAGCAACTTTATTAAGTAACGAAAGTATCAATTATTATGCATCGGGCGCTTTCGGTTTGTTTATAAACAAATCACAATTTAAAATGCCCTTAAGATGAAATACTATATATTAAACAATAAAAACAAGTAATCCAAATATTTATATGAAGGTTGCTAAATTTTGATATAAATGCTTACAAATTATGCATTTGTAACAAATAGTATTCGATTCTAGAAATTAAAAAAAGCTGTTTTTATTGGTTACAAATTAACATTATTCGATAACGAAGAGATCGATTTTTTGTATATACATTATTGTGAAAAGCAATGTTTTCATTCATTCCATATACAAAACACAAATTATAATGTCCCTAAAATGTAATACCAAATATTAAACACTAAAAACAATAAATCCAAACATTTTTATATAATTGTGGCCAAATTGTTGTATAAATGACTCCAAATTTTGCATTTGTAACCAATAGTATTTAGCTCTTTGAAATTACAAAAAGTTATTAACTTTCGGTTACCAATTTAACATTATTGATAACAAAATATAGGTTATTAGTATATTTATAGCTGTAAAGTAATCTTTTCATTGCTTTCATATCAAAACACAAATTATAATGTGCTGAAAATGAAATACCAAATATTAAACACTAAAAACAAGGAATCTAAATATTTTTATATGAATGTGGCCAAATTGTAATACTGAAATGACTCCAAAATTGGCATTTGTAACCAATAGGTTATGGATAATGAAATTAAAAAACCTATTTAATTGGTTACCAAACTAACCTTATTCGATAACAAAATAACTAAATTATTGGTTTTTTTGTAATGTAAAGTAATGTTTTCATTGCTTCCATATCAAAACACAAATTATAAAGTCCTTGAAAATGAAATACCAAATATTAATCACTAAAAACAAGGAATCTAAATTTTTTATATGAATGTGGCCAAATTGTTATACAAAATGACTCCAAAATTGCCATTTTTAGTAACCAATAGTATTTATATTTTGATATTGCAAATGTTTTCTACTTTCGGTTACCAATTTAACATTATTTAGTAACCAAATTATAAGTTATTGGTATTTTTTATTCTTTATAAATTAAATGCAATTACTTCCACAGCAAAACACAAATTATAATGTCCCTCAAAATGAAATAATAAATATTAAACACTAAAAAAAGGAATCCAAATATTTATAATAATGTTTCCAAAGTTTTATATAAATGTTTTCAAAATTGGCATTTATAACCAATAGTTTTTGTCTCTTGAAATTACAAAAAACTATTTAATTGGTAACCAAACTAACATTATTATTAAACAAATTATAAGATATTGGTATCTTTTTTTTATTGTAAATTAATTTTTTCATTGCTTCCATATTAAAAACACAAATTATAATGTTGTATATTTTGAACACTTAAAACAAGGTAAACAAATCTTCATATTAATGTCCCCAAAACTTTGTATGCGTATCAAAATTGTAGTGAACAACAAATATTTTTTTGTTATAAATATTTCCCACGAAGTTGATTTATTAGAGGTAACAAAACATGATTTCAATTTATATATATTAAGCGATTCTTACCTTTGTATTCGATTATCCAGTTAGGTTTTCAATCTTTGTTTATATATCTTCTTTTCGGTTTAAAAACCTCGATCGGTTTTGTGCATATCGATTTACGATTCTCTGTCTTGACTTCGGTGCTTTGAAAACCCGCCCGATCGGTTGCTTACTTTTTTTATCGTTTTATGATCAATTCATTTCTTATCGATTGATCTTATCTTGAAGATGATCATCAATCGATTGTAATGATGATTATCTGTAGAAATTTGGTTGATTTGCACGAAAGTAGTATTTTATTTTTTTTTTATTGAATTTTGGTGTTGTTTTAGTATATGGCGGCGTGAATAGTGGAGTAGTTTTCTCCTTAAAATAAGGTGTTTGTATTTTAGATTGATTTGGTTTATATGGCGTGGATTGCACTAATATTGGTATTAATTTATATTGCATTATTAATATAATTAATTAATTAATTGGTGCATTATTATTGTAATATCTTTTTTAATACTTGTATACTTACAAATATAAATTGAATAGTAAAAATTTGAAGCACAAATGCATTAAATTTTTTAGTGAAGTCAAAATATTATTTCATACTTTTAAGAAATGAATTTATATTAAATTAAAAAAATTTATCAAACTATTATTTATTAAATACACTTTCAAAGCAAGTGATCATCTTATTTGCAGAAAAATCTTACAATGCCGTCTTATAGTAAGTTATAAATGAAGTTTCAAAATATATCTAGATAAAAACGTGCTTCTTTTTTTCTGTGTTCACTAGCTAATTCATCTTTCTCTATATAATATAACTAATCAATTACAACGAAATTTCCATGCATCTCACCTCTATATATCCCACCTAATCATGCATGTAGCTTAATTTCATGGACTCATTCCAACAGTTTTCTCTATTTAACACACAATTACCACATCAATTTGCCTTGGAAAAATCATGATCAACTCTATATAGCTCCTGAAACAATGTCAAGAACTTGGTTCAACAGATGGTTTAGACTCCGATATGATGAAGACAAAGAAAATCGAAGCGAAACCCGAAACAGCCTCCTAGTTGTTTCTACCCTAATCACGGCGGTCACTTTCCAAGCCGGAGTTAACCCGCCGGGCGGGATTTGGCAAGAGGATAAAGACGGACATAAAGCCGGAAGAGCAATTTATGCATATCAAAAAGAATGGTTTTATGCGTTCTTGATATTCAACACCATAGCTCTTTCAACTTCTATTCAACTTCTTATGTCACTTACATGGCGTTTTCCTTACCAACTTGAGGTTTGGTTGTCCACATTTTCTATGCTCGTCACTTATTCCTCTTCGATTTTCGCCATTGCCCCGGATGAATCAGTCAAGTTTAGGTACCTTTTGCTTTCGGCTTTGGTGCCTTTGGGGTTGCGGTTTTTTATTAAGATTTTTAAATTTTATAAAACAAATAAGATCGCCGATCAGGTCTTAGCTGATGGTTAAGATTCACCATGCCATTATTAGCTGATGAGTTTGTATTTTAGAATTTTCTTTTCATTAGCTTATTATAAGACTTATGTTATGTATACCTTTTACTTGTATTATTCTTAACAAAAATGGGTAGATAATAATTTAAACTCACTTCAATTCCTCTTTGATTTGATGGATCCACAATCCACAGATTTAAGCACTCTTTCACTTTCAGATCTTCCTTTACTTTCAGTCCTAAAGGTTTGTTCTTTAATCATCTTTTTCTATAATGGGTATATGATGTGTAGTGTGTGTGTTGTTTTTGTTGAAATAATTAGAGTTGATTTCGAAAGATTTACGTGATGGTTTTAAGCATCACGATGGTTGTCTTGTATACGCTCATCAAGAAAGGTTTTACGTGATGATTTTGGCAATCATCAAAATATTCAATCCTTTTGTGATGACTAAATCAGTCACATTAGCGCACATATATTTTGCGATTAGTTTGACCATCACAAAATTCCACAAGTCTTTTGTGATAACGAAAGTAATTTCGATACCATATTAGTTATTTGTGATGGCCGAAGTAATCACATCTTTTTGTGATGGTCAAAACAATCACCAATTATATGTGATGGCAGAAGCAATCACATCATTTTGGGATGATCAAAACAATCACCAATTATTTGTGATGGCTGAAGCAATCACATCTTTTTGTGATGGCCAAAACAATCACCAATTATTTGTGATGACCGAAGCAATCACATCATTTTGTGATGGCCACGACTATCACATAATTGTTAAGGTTTTTATGATGGCCAAAGTAGTCATGTACATAAGATTCTTGTGATGGCTAAAGCAATCACAATTGTCCCTATTTTTGTAACCTTTTTTGTGACGTCCCCAAAATAGGTATACATCACCTATCCCGAGTCGCCAAATATATGGTACTGAATACAAATACAAACTTAATTATACAACATGAGCTGTGAGTTTTAATACAAATATTGTCATCTAGACAGTATTCAAACTCAAAATAAGTCCTCATTACATTTATTGTCACACTATTTCATAGAATAGTGAAGACTACTAATGCTACCATCTGGATCGTCACTCCGTTCCCCGACTAGTCCCAACTATATTCTCATTTCCTAAATAGGACAATAAAAGAAAAGGGTGAACTCAACTAGCTCAGTAAGAAATATTATGACTAAGATAATGCAGAATAAATTATCGTTAGCCTTCAACAATGTTAAACTGATAAAATATGACGAATACTATTCGAATACGGAATATTATTCGTTTTATACAATATAATACAAATAAATATATCAAATATTCGCATATCCATTTCCGTTCAAAATAAAATTTTAAAACTTTCAAAAAAATAACTTAATTATTGCACAATGTTAAGTTAATAAGCAAAAAAATGTTTACTTAATCAAATAAAAATTAGAAATGATGTATAATCAACTAAATAAAATAATAAAACTACATATAACATTCTTATGTAATTTCTTTTTAATCTATATAATAAAACAGAACTCATTTTGAATCTTTCATTTGACAAAGCACAAAGACGATTCAGATTCATTCTAACTTAATTTTTCCAACTTAATCTAAAGGCTCATATTTCTTCCCGCCCAAATCAAATTCAATCATACACCCTACTCTCTCATGTTTACACACAAAATCTTTCTCTCTCCTCTCTTCTTCACACACACACACACAAACAAATAATAATAGTACTAAAAATAAATATTATTATTATTATTATTATAATAATAATAGTACTAATAATAATTATAATAGTACTAATAATAATAATAATAATAATAATAATAATAATAATAATAATAATAATAATGTGACACCCCCAAAATAGGTATACATCACCCATCTTGAGTTGTCAAATACATAGTACAAAATTCAAATACAACTTAATTATACAACAGTCGTGTATAATATGACAAAACATAATCTAAGAGTTTTAATAAGAATATTGTCATCTAGACAATATCCACACTCAATGGAGTCCTCATTATATTTATTGTCACACTATTTTATAGAATAGTGATGACTACTAAAACAACCATCTGGACCGTCAATCCGTTCTCCGACTCGTTCCAACTATATTCTCATTTCCTGAAGAGAACAGTGAAAGAAAGGGTGAGCTCAACTAACCCAGTAAGGAATATTATGACTAAGATAATGAAGAATAATTTATCGTTAGCCTTCAATAGTGTTAAACTGATAAAATATAACAAACATCAAGTTTAACTGCAGCGGAACAAGCAATCCATTAGAAGAGTCAAGTAAAGAATAAAATCTACTATCTTCTATTATTTAAAAGGTTTTTCATCACTTTTATCACTGAGACTCAACTTAATAAATAAACCACATCATCTTTGCACTACGACCAAAGATATTCATTAGTATCACGACCACAAATTATCCGTGCACTACGGGCCAATGATATTCGTGTATTCATCAATAGTCATGATCATGCCAACAATTGTTCATCAATGCACTACGGGCCAATGAGGACTTTTACCACATCATTTGTAACATTACGGTCATAATTATACTGAATAATCCCTGGTCATAATCATATCAAGTCCATCTATGCATCTACAGGCCACAGATGACTTTCAACATATTATAAACACGAGGATGATGACAATGATATAAGAATTCAATAAAATAAGTTCAAGTATAAATTTTTAAAGATTTATAATTTAATTTATCCAGAAATCAATAACGTCCAAATTGTCAACATGATACTGCTTTGTGGAGAAAATTCAAGAATAATATATATTGTATCAAAAATAATTTGGACCGAAAAGTAATCAATTTTTGTCATGAATAGTACCCCGGGTGAATAATAATCGAGTGACTAGTAACTTTGGGAATAGTAACCCCGTGAATAGTATCTCGACATAAAAAAGTTAGAACTTATCAAGAATGCTCAGAATAATATTTCCATGAAAAGATCTTCGGATGAAGCCTTGAAATATCAAGGATATTCTACTAATTTCATGGAGTATAGAAGCCAAAACTTAACAAAATGAGTATAGAATTCAAAATCTGAAACGAAATAATATTACTTACATACTACAGAATATGGAAGAAAATATTATTTCTTACGAATATTGAACAAAAATAATATCCCTATATGAATACGAAAGAAATAATACCCCTTACCTTAGTAGGAAATTAGCTATTGAAATAGTGTAGTAACAGAATACTCTTCTTCTTTCTCTCTGATTCTCTCTTTATAGAATTCTCTTATGAGTCGTAGTGAATTGGTGAGAATGAAATAAGAATTAAGCTTCTGTTTATAGAAGATTTCTAGCTTAGCCCTTGCAATGTGAAAAGGCAAGTGGCTTGACGACTGGTGATGTGAAAAGAAAAGTGGTTTGACGCCTGTAATGTGAAACGACAATTAGTTCGACGCTTGTAATGTGAAACGACAATTGGTTCGACGCCTGTAATGTGAAACGACAATTGGTTCGACACTTGTAATGTGAAACGACAATTGGTTCGATGCTTGTAATGTGAAACGACAATTGGTTCGATCCGCCGTAATGTGAAACGACAATTGGTTCGACGCTTGTGATATGAAACGACAAGTGGTTTGACGTCTGGTAAAGACAATTACTATTGACGAAAATGACTCTTAGATGATGACATATGGGCCCCCATAAAATGAACCAAACTTACCACAGACGTCTCATAACAGACTTCCTATTTATAACAAGGATTGAATAAATATTACCACAAATCATTTTATCTTCAATCAACACATATTTAATCTTTCAACAGTTATTCATCATTAATATTATAACTCACAATATTTAACAACCAGATCATTCCCAGGAAAGAAGGGTTTTTCCGATAAAGATTTTTCCTGACTATCAAGCGAAGCAATTAGGTGACCAAACCTCTCTTCGACGAAACTTTCTGACATCGTCAATAATGCAAATAATAATATGAATAAATTTTTTGTCTCAATTATTGATTTAATAATATAAAATATTATACAGATGATACTGTGATAATAATTGAATCAATAATATGAGATACTATCGCAAATCTTATCGTGAGCAATAATTGAGTATAATGGACCGGCTTCTTACGTAAGCATCAATAATCAATACCGGTGTGCTACTATGCAACCACGTGTATTCTTCGTATTTTTACCACCGTGTATTTCAACAAATTAACGGTAAAAACTTTCGCCGTTATTTTATAAAAGATATTTTTGTCGTTTTCTAACTCCAAATAATAATTACATTGTGGGTTTCACCAATGATTGTGCCGTCGCATTTAATATTCTCCGACAAAAAGAATATTCCCAATTAAACAAATATTTTATAACAACTTGTTTTACTTTGCAAAATTTTCACATATCACCCTTTAACTTTAATCTTTTATCAATTTAACCATTTACTAAATAAAATAATAATTATAAGAAAATTGAATACTTTTATTTCATAAAAATTTGGGGTCTTACAGTACTTTTAACACCGGGTTTTTCAACAGTTAACGGTAAAACTTTCGCCGTTATTTTTATAAAAAGATATTTTTATCGCTTTTCATTCAAACAATAATTTCGCTGTAGGGTCCACTTAATGATTGTGAAGTCGCATTTAATATTCCTTGTTAAAACGAATATTCCCCCGACCAATCGAATATAATATAACAACTTGCGTACTTTGCAAAATTTATAAATATAACCCACAACTATTATATCAAATTCACTCCTTAATATTAAAAATATATTTCGAGAAAAATAATCTTTATTCATTAAAGTTGGGGTCTTACATTTTTATACGTTTTGGTGATAGTAAATCCATCACAAAATTCTATATTAAAATATATTAATTGCCAATTTTATATTTTAAATTTGTAAATGCCAAAAATTACAATAAATTTGAAACGTAAAATCATACAAATTTATTAAAATAAAGAAATCTGATCAATTTAATTATAAATAATTTTATAACCAACTACTTAAATAGGTAGCTACATGTCATAGGTACATCAAACAATTAACAAACCCAACATCTATCAAGGAACCCTGAACTAATTATAAAATTGAGAAGTAAAGGAAAGCTAAATCATCCTGAATTCTCCATGGAGTCCTCTTGAGAGTCGTCATCATCTTCATTGTCATTCTCAGCATGCGTGGTTGAGTTATTCGTTGGAATATCGGCTGATGCATTTAGTGAAGCAAACAAATCATTTGGGTCTATAGGAGGATCAAGTGCAAGTGTTTCGGCCGAATGATATGGTTTGCCTCTATACTGTTTTAAGTTTTAAACTGCTCGATTTATTTTTGCACTTGATTGGGTGGACATTTGATTGAATCTAGCGTTATTCATACCTTATAATTGTAGAAATAGTGTAAATAACAACGAATTTGGAGTTTTTTCTCAACGAAAGGGTGTACAATGGATCTGGCACCATCATTGGTCGTCACACTTTCAGGGCTGAAATTTCAAAGAGATGAATATGAATTTCAAGTGTATGCAACATTGCGATTTGAATGTCCTAGATGAGCAACGCTAGCTTTAAGATCGGGCAAAGATGTTTAAACTTTGAGATTTACGATGAAGATTTGGCTACGAAATTTGGAGATGAAGAAAGAGAATTAGAAATTGATGTAGGGTTTTCGGCACAAAAACGCAGCGAAAATATAAAATAATCAAAGCAATTTATGAAACCCAAAATAGGATCCATGTGAAACAAAAATTAATTCAGTGGTTTAAATATTATACCGATTATAAAAGAGTTCTGAAACGGCTTCGAATCTTTTACGCAATCCAACAGAACTGCGTCTTTACGGTATCCACACGAACGCTCCGCGAATCGTCCTACGATCTGCAAAAGAAGGAACCGTGGTACTAGCCACTAAGGATGAGGATTTTTGAAACTGTTTTCTCTAGTCTCTCTCTCAGAGCTGCTAGGGTTTTGTATTTTGACGTAATCCCTAAAATGACAGATATATATCATATATATAGCATTTAGGAGGAATTAATCAAATTCTAATATTATTAAAATTCGAATTTATATATATATATTAATTAAGTCTTACTTAATTAATATACCTATCTATATATATAAATTATCCTATTAATTTAAATTCGTAATTTAAATACTATCAATCATATTGACATATTTAAATCTTTACAATTTAAATTAATTCCATTTTAATTGCTTATTGATATTAGCAATCGACTCTGTGAGCTTATATGAGTTATGATTAGTTAGGACGGTTGGTCTCCACACACACACACAAAATGGATCGAATACAGTCTTATGCTTGAAATTGAATGAACCCTTATTCATCTATGTGTTTGCCCTATTCTCTGGGAGTGGCTATGATCGAGATTTGAAGCCATGATAATACTTTACAGTTTTAGTTTTCTTTCGCGTGTGTTTTATTAGTAGTGTTGTCTTAGTTAGCTTGCTCGAGGACAAGCAAAGACTTAAGTTTGGGGGTATTTGATGAGTGGGATTTATACCCGCGAATCGGATACTTTATAACTTAAAAATTGCCTGAATTCGTAGTTTTTATGTAGTTTTATATAAATATAGTGTTATTGTGCTTAATCGTTGCATTCCAGAGCTTCACAGTGATTTCTAGCTTTAAAGGGGCAAAACAAAAAATTTACGCATATCCGCGTCATGCAAGACCAAAGTCCGCTTTAAAGCCTGTATTGCTGCTACCACCTCCCCGATCCTTGATGACATCAAGACCTTGCAGCAGCAATACCGCTTACTCCCTCTTTGGTTCATATTGCAAATACAGTCTCAAATCCCCGATTTTAATGTGGCGGCATTAACGCCTAACTACAAATTGGTGTGGTCACACACCTGTCACCTCCTCCCCTCCCAAGCAGAGAGTGTTTGGCTTGACCTAGCAAAAAGGGGGCAACTGATATAAAGGGAGAGGAGGCTCTGCATAATAGGTGGGAGAGTAGATCTAGAGATAATATAGCTCGGTTTAGTTTTCTTCTGTAATTTCTCTTTCTTTCTCTTAGATAAATGTTTGTAAATATAGATTAACTAGATTAGGGAAAAGTTTGGGTTTCTTTGGAGCATCAAGAGTAACGAGAGACACGGATTGGAAATCTTGATTTGAGTAGAATTTATGGAGATTGAAGGGTCTTGACAAAGTTTCCTCTTATCCATTTATCTTCTCTAGTTTTGTAATCTATAAATGTTGTCAATTTTGCTACTTGTATTTGGTTTATTAAATATGAACTGATTATTGGCTCTAAGGTTATAATGGATCCCTTTGTTATTTGAATTGGCTGTCTACATCTCTTTGGTTGGCACCATATGATTTGGTTTAATATATTTGTGCTTTATGATTCTTGCTAAGATATTAGTGATGATTTTGGTAATCTGCATGATATCGACAGAAGAATTGTAGATTTACACCTAAATATATTGGCATGTGATTGTGGGTTTCGACTGCATAAGTTGTGCGTAGAATAGACATATCTCTCGTATGCGCGTATGCGACTAATTGAGAACTTATGCTTAAATCCTTGTTATGATTGATTTGCATAGATGAATTATTGATGAATATCTTTAGCATGTAGTGCAAAGATGATTTGTTGATGAATATCTTTAGCGTAGTGCAAAAGATGAATTATTGATGAATATCTTTGGCTTTCGCAAAGATGACTTGGAGAGATTATATTTTAGCACAGAGAAGCGTGAATTATCGATGAATATCTTTGGCTTGTAATGCAAAGATGACTTGTTGATGAATATCTTTGCTTTGAGTCAAACATGAATTATTGATGAACCATTTAGCTTGTAATGCAAAGATGATTTGTTGATGAATATCTTTGATGAATTATTGATAAATATCTTTGGCTTGAATGCAAAGATGACTTGTTGATGAATATCTTTAGCTTTGTAGTGTGAAAAGATGAATTATTGATGAATATCTTTGGCTCGTAATGCAAAGATGACTTGTTGTTGAATATCTTTAGCTTTGTTGGCAAAAAGATGAATTATTGATGAATATCTTTGGCTCGTAATGCAAAGATGACTGTTGTTGAATATCTTTACTTTAGTGTAAAGATGAACTGTTGATGAATATCTTTGACCCGTAGAAGCGAGATGAATTTATTAAATTGATTATGAATGTAAACTGTGATTTGTATAACCATGATATTTGATGTTTCGTAAAGACAGTGATGAAAATTATCTTCGTCTGGATGAGAAGAGAGAATTTAGAATCACAATTATGATTATGAGTTATTCATATGATTGTGGAAAGGAACTGCTGATTGAAGTTACGTGGATAAAATATTGTTGGTGGACTTTTAACGTGGAGAAGACAATAGACTTTATAGTCTATTTGACTCTTCTAATGGATCGCTCATTCCGGAACTATTATTAAAATTTTGTCATCTACCATATGTTTTAAATCTAATTTATTCTTATGAAGACTATTGATAATTTATTTATCTTTAGTCATAATATTCTTTTTGATAGTTGTGCTCACCCTTTTGTTTTTAAATTCCTTTCGTGTAATAAAAGTGTTATTGGTCGAGCGGGGGATCGAGGGAATAGAGTGGTGGTCTATAGATGTTGAGGTGAGGTGAATTTAACTTGAAGGGTGTTTTGTCAATCATACAAGATGTTGTCTAATGAAGAACCTCGGTTATCATAAGACATGGTTGTGGTTTCATCCACTTCGTATATTTACATTTACTATATATAATCTTGGTGTTTGTTTGGAGTATAATACCCAATTAGAGACAAGTGGAGATAATGATATGTCCACCATTGGGAAGAATATGATAGTAATCTTCTCGTTTTTCTTTGGGGTTTATCAAGTTAACTTTGGATAATTCGTGGCCATATGATATCTACCATAACCTCAAAGCATGGCCTCCCATGTATCGAAGGTTTCTTGAGCACTTCCCAAAGTTTCTAAATTCTAAAACTTTTTGACTGCACCTTTATGTAAGGTGTCATGGTGACGACGTCCAAGTCAGTCCACTATTACATTTGGTATATATTGGTATCCAAACTCACAAACATTATGAGTTGTTGTATTTTGCCGCAATTGTTGTAATAAAGTTGTAGTTATTTACGTACCATGTATTTAACGACTCGAGAATAGGTTGGATGGAATGGACCTATTTTGGGTTTATTCACGAGCGTCTATGAGACCTCATTGAAGAAGAAGAGAAAGCTTGAAGAGTTTCTCACGACTTTATTGAGAGAAATGAGGTTCTGGATGGCAAGCGAGCCGCATTACAGACGCTTGAGAATAAATTGGGGCAACTCGTCAATGCCATCACAAATCCACCGAAATGCCATCTACTGGTTATTATTGATCTCGACGATGAAGCATTTGAGTATGGCACGGTGGATACGCAAGGAAAATGCAATGAGTCTCGCATAGTTGTTGAGGGAGATGTCATAGTGCAACCTAACCAATCGGTGGAGTTTGAAGTTGGAGACAAACGGAGAAACAGTGGTTGTATAGTCATTACTGATCCACAATCAGAAACCACGCTCCCGACTGTGAAAACCCTAGAAGGCCCAAAAGAGCATAAGGAACGCTTTTCAACTTGATGACAAAGGTGAATTAGTGGATAATTTTAGTGGCGAAAGATTCTTTGTGCCAAAGGATGACTGGATGGACGAGGAGGACGTGGATGACCAATCATCCATATGCGCGAAATCGAAAAGGAATTGACGAATAAAGCGGCATAAAAAGGTCATTTTCGCCACTTGGCCGGGATTAAGCAGCGTCGGTATAATCAATGACGACTTTAAAACAAGCGCTTGGTGGAGAAGCACCCCCATCTCGGTATAAATTTTATCTGTTTTCCTTTACTTATATCTAGTTTACTCTGTAGTTAGTTATTATATTGTATGTAATAATTTATTTTTGATTCAAATGTTTTTCTGTTATACTGACATGTGCAGACAACAGTTAAAATTTTTCAGAAATGGTATCTCGCGCCGCGGTGCCACCAAATTGCACTACATTCATGACGTTCATAAACTTCCATTCATTCAATTTAAGTTTTTAATGCTATGCCATGCTTATTTTGCCCACTCTCTCTCTCTCTGGCCAAGCAATAATAATGAAGCGAAACTTCATGGCATGGCTGAGAGAAACCTAGTCCTGTTAACTTTCATGCACAACCAACGAACAAAGGGGAGTTCATGTCAGCATGCGCCGGAGCGTGTTTTTGTTTTTTAAAACTTATTTTGGAGAGCAGTTTGTGCCATTCCTCTCTCCCTTCTCGATAGCATTCGGCAGCACTAAGGAGCCTAAGCGCCAACCATCGCCCTACCCCAACATCCCTATTGATCGAGTAGCACAACTCCTCAATAATCCAACTCTACAATCACCAACACACAAATTGGCCCCAATTCGACTACACAACTAAGGTTTATCCAGTCGGCTGCCATTGCTAGGGTTCGCCAAGGTATTCTGGGATTTTCATTCTATTATTGACAATAGATGTTATTATTGTGTGGGTTGGTTTCTCTCTGTTGATTTGTGTGATTTCCATTACCGGAATTCTGGATTGAGCATTTACAAACAAAGGCTGTCAAAAGTCAGTTTTCCAAGCACATACAAAGTGTTCGACAGTTGGCCTAAGAGAAGAGTTGACTGATTTGGGCCTCTTTTGGCACTGATATTGCATTGGGTTTATCTGGAAAAAGGTTTGGGGGAGTTTAAATTGGGTTTTCTGCCAGTGTGCATACCAACTGCTGAAATTTCTAAAATGGCACCAAAGAGGCAACGACTTAGCGTCGGCGGTTCCTCATCCGCCGCACCACAGGCTTGGGACAACACGAAATTTGTGAGCGAAAAGGCATGGAAAAGATACAAATCCTCGTTCGCCGCTCGAAACTTGATTCCTGAATGGGGGTTGAAGCCTAACAAAAAGGATGGCGAATTGGTAGCCATGATTGCGGGATGCCAATGGATCAATTTCACAAAACCACCCGGGTCAGCCATTGTATCTGTGGTTCGGGAGTTTTACGCGAACGCCAATGCCGAAGGTGATGCAATTGCTCAAGTTCGGGGGAAGTTAGTGGCATTTGGAAATGAGGCCATCAATGCATTGTTTGCCACGCCCAACTATGCAGGCAAGGATTATATGGAGCTGGGGATCTGCAGTTACGATGTAGAGGGTATTATCAGGAGGCTCTGCAAGCCCGGGACTTCATGGAAAAAGAACGACTACACGGGTGAAAAGACCAGTTTCCCGTCTTCAGCGCTCAGTCGCTATGGAAAGGCGTGGTTCAGCTTCATCTGTGCTAATATGATTCCCACCCGGCGCCTGAGCGATGTGACCAAAGATAGGGCGATCCTCCTATTTGCTATTGTCACGGGCCTGAATGTGGACGTCAGGGTTCTTATACATTAGTCCATCATTAAGGCGATTAAGAGCATAGTGGCTTCAGGACTTTCACATCCTTCCTTGATCACTCAGCTTTGTAAGAGGGCAGGTATCCAGTGGGGCCCTGAGGAGATAGCCTTGCCTCCCATGGCAATCATCGACCACCAGACGATCTCCCGTTTCATTGTGTGGGACGGGGCAGAGTCTCATGTCTGAGGTAAAGGCTACGGACCACCTACAGCGTCGCCCCCTACTACATAGCCAGAGCAGGGACATACTTCAGGCGCAGGCCCAACTGGACAGGGGCTATTGACTGATATTATGGCGTCTCACACTTGAACAATCTGTAAAGACGCCGAGGCGCAGAGTAATGGAGGTACACCGCAATCGTGTGCTCGAGGCAGAGATAGCTATCTGAATACCAGTGAGTGGTGAACACCTTGCAGAGCATCTACACCGATTATTGTGGCAAAAATACTGAGTTTACACTATACCAGTTTCAAGAGCTGACCGTCTTCCCACCATACCCTCCACCATCACCACCCGCCAAAGCTGACGAGGACGAGACCGCTGCTGAGTGAGCCCACTTCAGGGAAGCCCTCTTGTATCGATTGCTTTATGTTTAGCAATGAGGGCATTGCTCACCTCAAGTTTGGGGGTGTTTGGGTTATATCTGTTATTTCTCTACTGCCATGTTAGGACTGCATACTTTAGACTTTATTATGTTTTATTTTCAGTATTGTGGTGCAGTCATTTTGAACTGCGGGGTTTTCAGGATTATGTTTTATTTTGTTTATGCCATATAATGTTTTGGTTTTTATTATTAATGCTTGGATTATTATCAACATGTTTGTGGTTTATAGCCATATTTTTTGGGGTTTATACAGATTAAATGCTTGTGCCAATTGAATGGACTTTTTACCCTATTTTGAGCTGCTATTTAGCAAGGGTTGTAGTTATCATAAATTTTTGATTGTGACTGATGACAAGCGTCAAGTATTTATGCCTATCTCTTAGAGTCGTGTCAAGCATGTATGAGCTAGGGGTTGTTCAATTGATAAGTTTAGACTGTTATTGATCCGTCTTTCTTAGCAAGCACCGACCAACTGTGTTAACTCGTTATTTTTCGAATTGAGTTCACTTGTTTATTGCTTTGAGAGTTTGTTCACTTTTATAAACTTTCTTTTTTTACAAGGTAATAAAAGACTTAGACGTTTATACAGTTTTAGATCTTGGTTTCTGGCATATTGACATATAAAAAAAATAAATGAAATAAGAATAAAAATAGAAAAGAAGAGTTTATATCGAAAGTTTTGCGGTGGTTCGAGATGGAGCGTAAAACGCACTCGCCCATAAACGCAGGACCGATATCGAGATGGAGCATAAAATGTACTCGCTAAATAATCTTCGTTTTTGTTGTAAAATCTTAATGGCTTATGTTGATTACGTGGCCTTTACTGCTCGAGTTATAAGATTCATAGGGGTGTTTTACACCTAGTGCCCTAAAGTCGTCTGGCTTGGGAGTTACTAATCAAAAGCTCGTTCATGAGTAGTTCTGAATAGCCTAAGGTAATTAAGTACTGTTCGAGTCCGATTTTACTGTTGTCATACTAGAGTCTTTTGATTTTTTCCTGTATTTGCGTCTTATTCTTAATGCTTGTTAAATGTTTAAGTTGCGAAGTTTGCTTATTGATATTAGCAATCGACTCTGCGAGCTTATTTGAGTTATGATTAGTTAGGACTGTTGGTCTCCACACACACACATAGAATGGATCGAATACAATCTTATGCTTGAAATTGAATGAACCCTTATTCATCTATGTGTTTGCCCTATTCTCTGGGAGTGGCTATGATCGAGCTTTGAAGCCATGATACTACTTTACAGTTTTAGTTTTCTTTCGCGTGTGTTTTATTAGTAGTGTTGTCTTAGTTAGTTTGCTCGAGGACAAGCAAAGACTTAAGTTTGGGGGTATTTGATGAGTGGGATTTATACCCGTGAATCGGATACTTTATAACTTAAATAATTGCCTGAATTTGTAGTTTTTATGTAGTTTTATATAAATATAGTGTTATTGTGCTTAATCATTGCATTGCAGAGCTTCACAGTGATTTCCAGCTTTAAAGGGGCAAAACAGACAATTTACGCATATCCGCGCCGCGGCGCCAAAGTCCAGCTTAAAGCCCGCGCTACGCCGCCACCTCCTGATCCTTGATGACATCAAGATCTTTGTGCACAGCCACCCGCTTACTCCCTCTTTGGTTCAGTGGCCGCAGTGACATGAGTCTCGTCCCCCGATTTTAATGTGGCGGCAGTGGCTAACTACAACAATTGGTGGCCAAGGGCACATGCACACCTCGGTGCCCAGGCAGAGAGTGATTGGCTTGACCTAGCAAAAAGGGGGCAACTGATATAAAGGGAGAGGAGGCTATGCATAATAGGTGGGAGAGTAGATCTAGAGATAATATAACTAATTTTAGTTTTCTTTTGTAATTTTTCTTTCTTTTTCTTAGATAAATGTTTGTAAATTTAGATTAACTAGATTAGGGAAAAGTTTGGGTTTCTTTGGAGCATCAAGAGCAACGAGCGACACGGATTGGAAATCTTGATTTGAGTGGAATTTATGGAGATTAAAGGGCCTTGACAGAGTTTCCTCTTATCCATTTATCTTCTCTAGTTTTGTAATCTATAAATGTTGTCTATTTTGCTACTTGTATTTGGTTTATTAAATATGAACTGATTATTGGCTCTAAGGTTATAATGGATCCCTTTGTTATTTGAATTGATTGTTTGCATCTCTTTGGTTGGCACCATATGATTTGGTTTAATATATTTGTGCTTTATGATTCTTGCTAAGACATTAGTGATGATTTTGGTAATCTGCATGATATCGACAGAAGAATTGTAGATTTACACCTAAATATATTGGCATGTGATTGTGGGTTTCGACTGCATAAGTTGTGCGTAGTATAGACATATCTCTGTGCGCCATGTGCGACCTAATTGAGAACTTACGCTTAAATCCATGTTATGATTGATTCGCATAGACATATGTAGGATTGCATCTAACTTGGACGTTCTTCTCTGTTCTATTCCCTTTCGGGTGGATCTGGAGAGGTTATGTTTGTGCATACCTCGACAGAGGTGCATAGGCACCTATCTGTTCTCGGTCGACAAATTGTCGTGACCATTAAGACCAAAGAGAGAAGGGTAGCTAGTTTGATGAAACATAACACGCCAAGTGTTCGACAGAATACCTATGTGGGGGTGAAGTTGTGACCTTAGCTTGTATTTCCTTAGATTACCATTCGTTATCCATTTACTTGCTTTGTTAATTAGTTAACTAGATTAATCACACTTCCATTTACTGCTGTTCGAATAAGACTTTAGCGGTACACAGTCTGTATTTGGTAAATATTAGTCATAGTTCCTCGTGGGTACGACACACTCCTTGTCACTGTATTACTTGTTAGACCGCGTATACTTGCGCATGTTTAATGATCGGTTTTTCGACCAACAATAGTCCTACTCAATCAAGAGGCCTATGGATATCACCCCTAATATATAGGATGGTTAAATTCCATCTAGATCACTCATATCCCTCACACGATTCATGATGTACCCAATAATCACCTTTATAGTCCATCCTATTAAAGGTAACATTTGATGATATCAAAGTACATAAATTTCCGTGTAGAAATATAGTGATTTCAGGTCGGAGGACCATTACATCATTGTCACTATGAGAATTACTAATGACACTTCGCATAATGCTCCACATAGAATTCTCATGGTGGGACTGTCCAGTACATCATTCTCTAACATGTACCTATGCATTGACTTAATATCTTATATATTTATGACCAATGAGATTTGGTCATCAGTCAATCCACATACTAGTCTTAATGCATCATTGTTGTCCCATTAACAATGATACTCGACTAGGGACATTTAAAAACAATGATACTAATTGTAATTATATAATCTCATATTCAAGTCACATACTTGAAACTATATAATTTGTATCACTATTCTAAGGATTTTTATTATGTTAACATTTATATAACGCAGTAAATAAAACCATAATAAAATCATTCATTTATTCAATCAAATATAATATCAAAACGTTAAACAATTATATCAAATAATTGGCCTCTAGGGCATAAACTCTAACAATTGAGATCCAAATATTTGAGATTTGGAGATGAGAAGAATCGAAAATGAGAGAGAATATAGAATACCTAAGATTTGAGTGAAAATTGGACTTTGCACCAAAACAAATTATTCAAAAACAAACCATATACCTACGGCCAAGCAGTGACCTTAAGCTATATGGCTATTTTTCAACTGTTTACCTACGGTCGAGGTGGGACTGTCACTATAGAACTCTATAGCTACGTTACTACATCGACTAGGACTGATCATTCAGTTATAACTGAACCGAATAGCTTATTCGGTTATAACCAAATATCGAAATCTGCTTATTTTCACTATCCGAAAAATTAACTGAATTTCCAAAAACCGAATAACCCATTTTGCTATTTGGTTATTTCGGTTAATAACTGAAGTTAAGTTCCATACAATTTCACCAAAATGTTATCAGCAGGCGAGCAGTTAAATATCACATTCAATGTTATCTATATTATTATATATATAACACATAAAATTGGGATATTTTGAATAAAGTGGTCAAATTCAATTTGTTCAAACACAAGTGTTTGGCTAGCCATTTCAAATCCGGAAAGTCCAACTAATATACAACATATCCCAAAAACAAGATAGGTTTACGTGATGATTTCAAAACAATATTTTATGACGGCCATGATAATCATTAAAAAAGATAGATTTTTGTGACGACTTTTATTTGCAATTACAAAAATAAGGTATTTTGTGATGGAATTTTCAAGCCATCATAAAAAAATAAAATATATGACGGCTCTCAATGATAATTAATTTTACCATCATTATAGAGTATTTGTGACTGCCATTACGATCACCAAATCTTATGTGAAAGTAATCTTGTTTAGTAAGTCAACTCACATATATTTTCATTAATATTTTATTTTAAAATTATAACCATGATCTGTGTAAGACCCCAACTTTTTGAATAAAGATTAAATTTTTTCGAAATATATTTTTGAATATTATGGTGTGGATTTGATATAATGTTATAGTTGTGGGTAATATTTATAAATTTTGCAAAGTACGCAAGTTGTTATATAATATTCAATTGGTCGGGGAATATTCATTTTAACTGGGAATATTCGTATAACGACACAATCATTGGTGGACTCTCACAACGGAATTATTGTCGGATTGAGAAAACGATAAAAATACTTTATGAAAATAACGGCGAAAGTTTTACCGTTAACTGTTGAAACACCCGGTGTTAAAAGTACAGTAATACGCGTGGTTCAATAGTAGCACATGGTATTGATTATTGTTGCTTACGTGAGAAGTCACTCAGTTATACTCAATTATTGCTACAATAATTGCTGCATCATATCTCTCTCATATATTATTGATTCAATTATTGTCACGATATCATTTGCATAACATTTTATATTATTAAATCAATAATTGAGATGACAAAGTTATTCATATTATTATTTGCAATATTGACAATGTCTAGAAGTTCAGTCAAGGAGAGGTTTGGTCACCTAATTGCGCGCCAATAAGGAGAAATCCTTATAGAAAGCCCCTCTTCTCTCACAACGACTTGGTGGTTAAATATTGTGAGTTATAATATTAATGATGAATAAGTTGTGTTGATTAAAAATGAATTTTGATAGTTCCATTGTGTTGGGATTATTAGTGTTAGTGGAAATCGACATCTATTCCGATGATAATTGATGTCAGGGGTTATATTGATAAATCGGGTAATTTATCGGATAAATGAGCAATTAATTGCTACTAATTCACATACATATATAACTATTTATTCACATGTGTGTACTATTGAATCACATTATTTACTATTAGGGGAGGTGGTGCAAGTTTGATAATACTTGTAGGACTAAATTAAAATGAAAGAAAAGTTGGAGGTATTGTCTTTGTAATTTTTCGAGCCCCAAAACGCTGCAATTATCGAAACTATATTTTTCTATAAATAAGCTCATTCTTCCTTCATTTCTCACCAATTCACAAAAGTTTTAGAGCGATTATTATAGAGAGAAAGAAGAAGAAGTTTCTTTACCCTCACTATTCCAAAGATCCGCTTTTTCCAAGGTAGGGAGTATTATTTCTTTCTTATCCATGAAGAGAACTTCATTATTCCATTCTTTATTATTCTATTGAATAACTCAGATATCATGCTGCTACCCTATACTTGGTGAAATTCTTCTTATTATTCCATTATGTCGCGTGCGTTTACGCGGACTGTTCCGTCTTTATTATTTTGTTGGAATATCCTGTGCATGCGTTTCTGTGCGGACTGATTCCGCCTCTTTATTATTACTTGGAATAATATCCGTCTGCATGCGTTTTACGTCGGACTGATTCCGTTATTTATTATTCTGTTGGAATAACTCGCCTGTCTTGATTACATCGCGTGCCTGGTGATTTCTTTTGTTATTCCATTCCTTGTTATACTCAGTTGGTTAAAGTTTTGACTTCTATACTCCATGAAATTAGTGGAATATCCTTGATATTTGCGCTTCATCTAGTATCTTTTCATGAAAATATTCTTCTGAGCATTCTTGAATTTTACTCTACAAAGCAATATCATGTTGACAATTTGGACATTATTAGTTCCTATATAAATTAATTCTTGAACTTGTTTTATTGAATTCTTATATCATTGTCATCATCCTCATGTTTATATTTTTTTGAAAGTCATCTGTGGCATGTAGTGCATAGATGGACTTGGTATGATTATGAACAGGGATTATTCGGTGTAATCATGACCGTAATATTACAAATGATGTGATAAAAGTCCTCATTGGCCCGTAGTGCATTGATGGACAGTTGTTGGCATGATCATGACCATTGATGAATACACAAATATCCTTGGCCCGTATTGCATGGAAAATTTGTGGTCGTGATACTAATGAATATCCTTGGCCGTAGTGTGTGGATGATGATGTGGTTTATTTATTAAAATTGAGTCCCAAATGATAAAAGTGATGAAAACCTTTTAAATCATAAAAGATAGTAGATTTTATTCTCTACTTGACTCTTTTAATGGATTGCTTGTCCAACTGCGCAGTTAAACTTGATGGTTGTTATATTATATCGGTTTAACATCTTTGTTGAAGGCTAACGATAATATATTCTCGCATTATCTTAGTCATAATATTTCTCTCTTGGGCTAGTTGAGCTCACCCTTTTACTTTCACTGTTCTCTTCAGGAAATGAGAACGTAGCAAGGACTAGTCGGGGAACGGAGTGACGGTCCAGATGATAGCATTAGTAGTCCTCACTATTTCGTGAAATAGTGGGAAAATAAATGTAATAATATTGAATTTGAGTTTGTATATTGTCTAGACGACAATATTAGTATTAAAACTCACAGCTTATGTTTTGTCGTACTTTGCACGACAGTTGTATAATTAAGTTGTATTTGTATTCTGTACCATGTATTTAGCGACTCAAGAATAGGTGATGTATACCTATTTTGGGGGCGTCACAGTTGGTATCAAAGCTTAGGGATATGATCCCTGGCTAAGATGTGAGACTAGAACTAGGAGGGGAGAGACGGGGAATTCCTTCGCTAGTATGACCTACCTAAATTTTTGGTATTTAATTGGTTGGTCAGAGTATAGAGATAATATGTTGCATGTCAATTAACCCTTGTTTTGTGGCAGTATTTGAAAATGGCATTCGAGAATATTGAGAATAGCAATGGAGCACAAGAGACCGTTGAGTCTCCACAGATCAACAATCAGAAAAATGTGCATTAGGAAGGTGACAATCCTCATGCAAACAACAACATTGACCAAATGATGAACGATGGAATGTTCAGAGGCTTTATGCAATTCATGCAACATCAGGAGAGCGGCTCCTGTTCAAAATGCAGGTGAAAAACACTGAAAACTCTCGAACGGTCACCGCTAAACAGTTCAAGGAGCTGGGACCACTCGAGTTTATTGGAGAGCCAAAACCACTTAAGGCGGAAGCGTGGATAAAGCAGATCACCAAGATATTTGATGTCTTGGGCTGCTCCGAGGAGCAAAAGGTTCCCTTCGCCACCTTCATGTTGCGTGAAGAGGCAGATTACTGGTGGAAATCTGTAAAACGTACCCAGCCTAACGCACTCAAGATGTCCTGGGAGAAGTTCCAAGAGCTATTCAACAACAAGTACTTTCCCGAAAGTATTCGTCACATGAAAGAGGTGGAGTTTATCAGGTTGGAGCAAAATAATATGACCGTGTCGCAATACGAGGCTAAATTTACGGAGTTATCCCGATTTGCATCCCATTTGGTCGATAATGAGGAGCGAATGACACGAATGTTTTTTAAGAGGTTTGAAGCAGAAGATACGTTAATATCTTATTTCTCATAAACCGTGTTTGTACTCGGATGTTGTAAATAGGGCTCGATTATTGGAGCGCGGCAGAACGAGTCAACGAACCAAGAGAAAGCGGTAAATGCAACAAGATGAAAATACCGGTGGTATCGGTCATCGAGCGGTGACAACAAACGTGGAGGAATCAACATGCCAGAAATGGTAACCACTTCATTGGTAATCATGGCCAAGACAGTAAAAATGGATATTTCAAGAAAAGGAGATTCAACAATGATGGAAAGATCGCCAAAGACCAAAGAACCGTGGTTAAGGAAGGAGAACAACCACCTATCATATGCTTCAAATGCGGAGGGGAGGGACATATCAGTCCAAACTGCGCGATGCCATCCAAAGCGTGTTATAATTGTGGAAGAGAAGGTCATCTAGCCCGATTTTGTCATTCACCGAAGACAAGTTCAACTAGGATGGAGGCACCAAAGGCCGTCCCAGAAAAGTCAAAGTCGGTGGTGCAAGGGAGAGCATTTGTTGTGACCTCCCAGAAAGCAAGGAACCCGAACGAGGTCATCACGGGTAAGCTTATCATAAACTCTAGCGAAGTCTATACCTTATTTGATACCGGTTCTACCCATTCTTTTATTTCTCCTACTTGCGCTCAACGATTAAATTTGACTCTGGAGAAATTAGACTTTGACTTATCTGTTGAAACTCCGTTGGGAGAAACCTTCATTACATCCACTATTTATAAGTCTTGTTTGGTTCAAATTGGTACCCTCACATTACCTGTTGATCTTATTTCATTGAAAATACTTTCATTTGACGTGATTCTAGGGATTGATTGGTTAATTACTCATCATGCAAAAATTGATTGTTTTCATAAGGTTGTTAGTTTTCATATTCCTAACCAACCTATTATGCGAATTCAAATAATTAAACCATTAAAATCAATCAATGTCATTTCAAGCCATAAAGCTATTCGTTTATTGAAAAACGGATGTCAAGCTTTCTTAGCTCATGTCACGGATCTAAACAAAAATACGCCGCTTTTGAATGATATTTCATTGTTAATAAATTTCCAGACGTATTCCCCGAAGAACTTCCGCCTACCCCAGGCGTGAAATTGAATTTTGTATCGACTTTGAACCCAGGTACAAAACCCATTTCCAAAGCCCCATATCGAATGGCTCTATTGAACTTCGAGAGTTAAAGACCCAATTGTAGGAATTGTTAGACATTGGTTTCATTCGTCCCCAAGACGCGTCTCTTTGGGGTGCTCCTGCTTCTATTTGTGAAGAAGAAAGATGGGAGTATGCGACTTTGTATTGATTATCGGGAGTTGAATCATGTCACCATCAAAAATAGGTACCCATTGCCACGTATTGATGACCTGTTTGACCAGTTGCAAGGCGCCAAATTCTTTTCAAAGATTAATCTTCGTTCAGGATATCATTAATTGAAGATTAGAACCGATGACATTCCAAAGACGACTTTCAGAACTCGGTACGGGCATTATGAATTCCTAGTCATGTCCTTTGGATTGACTAATGCTCCTGCTGCCTTCATGGATATGATGAACTAAGTATTCAAGGAATATTTGGATCATTTTGTGGTCTTCTTTATTGATGACATCTTCATATATTCCAAAAGCTGTGAAGATCATGAGCAACACTTGGGGTTGATACTCCAAAAGCTTCGTGAAAATAAGCTATATGCCAAGTTGAAGAAATGCGAGTTCTAGCTTGAGGAAGTTGCATTCTTTGGGCACGTGATATCAAATCATGGAATATCTATTGACCCGGCAAAGATTGAAGCAATTCAAAGGTGGGAGCAACCTAAATCAGTGACCGAAGTACGTAGCTTTCTCGGCTTAGCTGGTTATTATCGGAGATTCGTAGAAGGGTTTTCTCGAATCGCTACTCCATTAACTCAGCTGACTCGAAAAGATTCAAAATTCGGTTGGAGTGTGGAATGTGAGAAGAGTTTTCAAGAACTCAAGAGGAGACTCATTTCAAAGACATGTTCGGACAATACCATCCATCTCTTGAGGGATTTGTCATCTACAAATGATGCTTCTAGCAAAGGGTTAGGATGTGTTCTCATGTAACATGGGAAAGTCATAGCCTATGCCTCACGACAACTCAAAGAATATGAGAGGAATTATCCTACTCATGATCTAGAGTTGGCAGCTGTCGTTTTTGCGCTTAAAATTTGGAGGCATTACATGTATGGGGAGAAAGTGGAGATCTATACGGATCATAAAAGCCTCAAATATTTCTTCACTCAAAAGGAACTCAACATGCAAGCAACGACGTTGGCTCGAATCGTTGAAAGATTATGATCATACTATTCAATACCATCCCGAAAAAACGAATGTAGTAGGTGATCTACGTACCGAGTAGAAGATCATATCTTGCACGAGTGTAATATTGTCATCGCATGAGGCCCATTTTGTATGACTTGCAAAGGATGAAGTTAGAGATAAAGACTCCAGGGACCCATGTGATGATGGCGAATATACGAGTAGAACCGACTTTAATCGATAAAGTTAAAGTTGCTTGAGCTACGGACACTGGAGTGATGCGTATGAGGAAGAAAGTACAAGAAGGTGCTATACCTGAAGCAAGAATCGATGAAGAAGGAATACTTTGAGTCAACTCCAGACTTTGTGTTCCAAACAACCCTGATTTAAAGTATAAAATCATGATGGAGGCGCACAACACACTGTTTGCAATCCATCCTGGGAGTACCAAAATGTATCGTGATCTTCAACATACATTTTGGTGGAGCAATATGAAGAGAGAGATAGCAGGATTTATCTCAAGGTGTTTAACTTGTCAACGAGTCAAGGCGGAGCATCAAGTACCAAAAGGTCCATTGCAACCACTTGAAATTCTAGAATGGAAGTGGGAACACATTACCATGGATTTCGTTACTGGTCTTCCCAAGGTTTCTCAAGGCATAGATGCAATTTGTGTCATTGTTGATAGATTGACAAAGTCTGCTCATTTCCTACCTATACGAGAAACTTATACACTTGAACGTCTTGCTCGTATGTACATAAACGAGATTATAAGACTGCATGGTATGCCAGTATCCATAGTTTCTGATCGAGACCCAAGATTTACTTCAAGATTTTGGGTTAGTTTGCGAAAAGCTATGGGCTCGGATTTACGATTTAGCTCGGCATATCATCCTCAGACGGACGGACAGTCGGAGAGAACCATTCAAACTCTTGAAGATCTATTAAGACTCTGTGTCCTTGACTTCAAGGGAAGTTGGGATAAGTTCCTACCATTGGTGGAGTTTTCCTACAACAACAGTTATCAAGCAAGTATTGACATGGCTCCATTTGAGGCGTTGTATGGAAGAAAGTGTCGTTCTCCAGTATGCTGGGATGAGGTGGGTGAAGCAACGTTGTTGGGATCCGGAGTTGGTACGTATGACTACGGAAAAGATTTAAACGATCCAACAACGTATAAAAACCTCACAAGATCGACAAAAGAGTTATGTTGATATTCATCGAAAGAACGTGTGATTCGATATTGGAGATCATGTGTTATTACGTGTTGCTCCATGGAAGGGAGTTATGAGATTTGGAAAGAGAGGAAAGCTCAACCCTTGATTCATTGGCCCATTTTTAATCCTTGATCGAGTAGGAACTGTGGCGTATAGACTCGCTTTACCGCCATGTATGTCTCGTGTTCATAACGTTTTTCACATATCTATGTTACGTAAATATGTGAAAGACCCGAACCACATTATTGAATTAGAACCAGACGAGATAGAGGAAGATTTAACGTATGAAGAGTTACCTGTTAAAATCTTGGATAAAAAGGATCATATTCTACGCTCCAAGGTTATACCTCAAGTCAAAGTTTTGTGGAGAAACCATGATGCGGAAGAAATGACCTGGGAGTTAGAATCTGAGATGAAATCAAGATATCCTTACCTCTTCGACATACTAGGTATGCACCCTAATTTCGAGGATGAAATTTCATAAAAAGGGGAGGTTGTAAGACCCCAACTTTTTGAATAAAGATTAAATTTTCTCGAAATATATTTTTGAATATTATGGTGTGGATTTGATATAATGTTATGTTGTGGGTAATATTTACAAATTTTTGCAAAGTACGCAAGTTGTTATATAATATTCTATTGGCTCTGGAATATTCGTTTTAACAGGAATATTAAATGACAACCAAGACAATCATTGGTGGACCCCACAACGGAATTATTTTCGATTGAAAAAACGCGACAAAATACTTTATGAAAATAACGGTGGAAGTTTTACCGTTAACTTTTGAAACACCCTGTTAAAAAGTACGATGTCTGGCGTGGTTGCATAGTAGCACCGGTATTGATTATTGATGCTTACGTGAGAAGTCACTCAGTTATACTCAATTATTGCTACAGTAATTGCTGCATCATATCTCTCATATTATTGATTCAATTATTGTCACAATATCATTTGCATAATATTTTATATTATTAAATCAATAATTGAGATGACAAAGTTATTCATATTATTATTTGCAATATTTACAATGTCTAGAAGTTCTCAAGAGAGGTTTGGTCACCTAATTGCGGCGCAATAAGGAGAAATCCTTATAGAAAGCCCCTCTTTCCGGGAACGACACAGTTGTTAAATATTGTGAGTTATAATATTAATGATGAATAAGTTGTGTTGATTAAAATGAATTTTGATAGTTCCATTGTGTTGGGATTATTAGTGTTAGTGGAAATCGACATCTATTCCGATGATAATTGATGTCAGGTTTATATTGATAAATCGGGTAATTTATCGGATAAATGAGCAATTAATTGCTACTAATTCACATACATATATAACTATTTATTCACATGTGTGTACTATTGAATCACATTATTTACTATTAGGGAGGTGGTGCAAGTTTGATAATACTTGCGGGACTAAATTAAAATGAAAGAAAAAGTGGAGGTATTGATCAGTAATTTTCGAGCCCCAAAACGTCTGATTATCGAAACTATATTTTCATATAAATAGAAGCTCATTATTCCTTCATTTCTCACCAATTCACAAAAGCTTTAGAGCAATTATTATAGAGAGAAATTATAGAGAGAAAAGAAGAAGAAAAGTCTTCACCTCACTATTCCAAAGATCCGCTTTTTCCAAGGTAGGGAGTATTATTTCTTTCTTATCCATGAAGAGAACTTCATTATTCCATTCTTTATTATTCTATTGAATAACTCAGATACGCTGCTACCCTATACTTGGTGAAATTCTTCATTATTCCATTCTTTATCATTCTGTTGGAACATCCCGTCTGCATGCGCTTACGCCGGACCGGTTCCATCTTTATTATTCTGTTGGAATATCCTCGTCTGCAAGGCTTTTTCATGCCGGACTGACGATTCTCTTTATTATTCTGCTGGAATATCTCGTCTCATGGCGCTTTTTTTACGACGGACTTTGATTCCGTTATTTATTATTCTCGCTGGAATAACTCGCATGCTGCGATCTATCGCGATGCACGTGTGACGCCCCAAAATAGGTCCATTCCACCCAACCCATTCTGAGTCGCCAAATACATGGTACAAAAACAAATACAACTTCAGTAATACGACAACACATATACTGTGAGTTTAAATACAACTATTGTCTAATAGACAGTATAAAAACTCAAAAGGGGTCCTCATTACAATTATTGATACACTATTTCACAGAATAGTGAGGACTACTAATGCAACCATCTGGACCGTAATCCATTCCCCGACTAGTCCCAACTATATTCTCATTTCCTGAAGAGAATAGTGAAAGAAAGGGTGAGCTCAACTAGCCCAGTAAGAAATATTATGACTAAGATAATATACAACAAATTATCATTAGTCTTCAACAGTATAACAACCGATGGAATATAATAGACAACAAGTTTTAAATCAACAACTGCAGCGGAATAAACAATCCATTAGAAGAGTCAAGTAAATTATAAAATCTACTATCTTCTATGATTTAAAAAGTTTTTCATAATCTTTATCACTGAGTGTGACGCCCCAAAATTAGGTATACGTCACCCATCTTGGGTCGCCACTTAACATGGTATATAAATTCAAATACAAACTTAATTATACATCCGTCATTGTAACATACGACAATACATAAACCGAGAGTTCTAATAGAATATTGTCATTTAGACAATATCCACACTCAAGGAGTCCTCATTACATTTATTGTCACACTATTTAATGTAATAGTGAGGACTACTAATACTATCTTCGAGACCATCACTCTTTTCCCCGACTCGTCCCAAATTTATATTCTCATTTCACAAGAGAACAAAGAAAAGAAAGGGTGAGCTCAACTAGCCCAAGAAGAAATATTATGACTAAGATAATACGAATAAATTATCATTAGCCTTCAACAAGTTGTTAAACCGATAAAATACAATAGACAACCGGTTTAATCAAGCATGGAATGTGCAATCCATTAAAAGAGTCAAGTAGAAAATAAAGTCTACTATCTTTTAGGTTTTAAAAGGTTTTCATCAATTTTATCACTAAGACTCGGTTTAATGAATAAACCATAATATCTAATCATCCCCGCACCACGGCCAAGGATTTTCATCAAATTATCAATGGTCATGACTATACCGAATCACCCCGGGTCATAATCATACCAAAAACTATCCATCATCGTGCATTACAGATCCATCGAGGACTTTTATCACATCATTTATATCAAGCCATGATTATACCGAATGAACCTCGGTCATAATCATACTAAGTTCATCTATGCACGTAAGCCAAAGATAACTTTCAACATAATATAAATATGAGGATGATGACAATGATATAAGAATTCAATAAAACAAGTTCAAGAATTAATTTCTCTAGGATTTATTAACGTCCCAAATTGTCAACAAGATATCTTTTTTTTGTAGAGTAAAATTCAAGAATGATCGTAAGAATATTTCCATGAAAGATATCGGATGAAACGCAAATATCAAGGATATTCTACTAATTTCATGGAGTATAAAGTCAAAGTTTTAACCAATCGGTATATAATAAAGAATGGAATAACAAAAGAAATCACCATGCATGCGGTACTTGACATATAAAAGTTATTCCAACGTATAATAATAATCTGAACCAAAGTCGTGAAATTCACACCGAAGCGTGATGTTCCAACAGAATAATAAAGATGGAACTAGATCCTGTTGTAAAACACATGCATGTGATGTTCCAACGAGAATAATAATAAAGATTTTAACCAGTCCTGTAAAACACACGACATGTGATATTCCAAATGTAATAATAAATGCGAATAATAAACAATGGAACCAGTGTCCGGTAAAAACACACGCATGTGATATTCCAATGTAATAATAAAGAATGGAATAATGTAAAGATCACCAAGTATAGGGGATTCCACAGATATCTGAGTTATTCCAATGTAATAAATAAGAATGGAATAATATAAGGATTTCACCAAGTATAGGGTACGCCATGATATATAGGTTATGTATAGGGTATGCCACTTTTTTAAAAGTTATTCCAATGTAATAATAATGAATGGAATAACCAAGTTCTCTTCATGAATAAGAAAGAATAACACTCCTTACGGGTACAACAAATAATAATATCCTCACCGTAAAAGACAACTTTGGATATCAAAGTAGTGAAGTACCGTATACTCTTCTTCTTTCTCTACTATAGATTTTTTCTATATTCTCTCTATAATTTCTCTCTAGAGTTTCAAAGTGAATTCGTAAGAAAATAATGAAGGAATGAGCTTCATTTTTATAGGAAAATAGAATGCATAGTAATTAATCCATGAATCGGTCCAGATTGATTTACTTTAATCTGACGGTCCATATTTAAAGCAAAATCTTTTAAATAAAATATAATATATTCTATTTATATAAAAATATTTTACTATGCAAACACTATGCAACACTATGCAAAACACTATGCAAAACACTACGCAATACTATGCATAATAAAATATAATATATTCTATTTATAGAATAACTTTAATAAAGTATTCTGCTTTTATATAAAAGATGTTTCGCTTTTATTACGTTAATAATACTGAATAAAACAAAACGTCATTATCGCTTATAATAATTCATATTATTAATCGACAATAATGGAATCAAACCGAGTGACTTCACATATAAGCATCAATAATCAATACCGCCGTGCTACTACTTGCAACCACCACGTACATCGTACTTTTTACTACCGAAAGTAGTTCAACAATATCAACCAGTAAAACTTTCGCCGTTATTTCAATAAAATATTTTTGTCGTTTTCTCAATCTGACAATAATTCTGTTGTGGGATCCACCAATGATTGAGACGTTGTTCGAATATTCCCTGCTAAACCGAATATTTCCCGACCAATTGAATATAATATAACCACTTGCATACTTTGCAAAATTTATAAATACTACCCACAACTATAATATTATCTCAAATTCACACCATAATATTAAAAAATTATTTCGACAAAATTTAAATCTTTATTGATAAAATCTGGGGTCTCACACTAAGACTCAGCTAAAAAAATAATCCACATCATTAAATCATCCCTACACTACAGGCCAAGGATATTCTTTAGTATCACGACCACGAATTATCCATGCACTACGGGCCAAGGATATTCGTGTATTCATCAACGGTCCTGATCATGCCATAAAACAATTCATCTTTGCACTACGGCTAAAGAGAATCCATAGCCATAATCATACCAAAAACTGTCCATCAATGCACTACGGGCCAATGAGGACTTTTACCACATCATTTATAACATTACGGTCATGATTATACCGAATAATCCCTGGTCATAATCATACCAAGTCCATATATACACTTCATAGCCCATGATGACTTTCAACAGTTGGTCATGTTCATCTCAACACATGTTCATCTTTGCACTACGGGCCAAAGATATTCATCAGGTAATCATTCATCTTTGCACTACAGGCCAAAGATATTCATCAGTTAATCATTCATCTAGGACTGAGGATGATGAAAAACATTTTAGAGAACGAATCCAGTAAGATAAAAGATCAAATATTAAGGATTCGTATTACAGTTTATCCAAGTTCAATAATACTCCGAAATAACCAATTTTGAAGCGGAAATCAAAAATAATGATCAAAACATGGATACAATCAAAGATAGTAACCATAATAGACAACTTGGACAAAAAAAAGAAAATTTCATTTTTTGGTGAATAGTCTCAGATTCGTGAATAAGTCAAGTATCGTGAATAAGAATCTCGACACAAAAAGATAGAAATTCCACAAGAAAAATCATCATACTTCGTGAATAGTAACTCGTGAATAGTAATCCCGACATGAAAAGTTCCAAATTTGATAAAAATTTAAGATCAATATTTCAGCATAATGATATTGAAAGAAAATATCATTTGCGAAGAAAATAACATCCCTTACGAATATTAAACGAAAATAATATTCCTTTCGAATTTTGAACGAATATAATATTCCTTACGAAAATTAAATGAAAATAATATTTTTGCGAATATCGAATCGAAATAATATTCATACGAATACGAAAAAAAAATAATATCTCTTCAGAATATGAAATAAATAATACCCTTACCTTAAAAAGACAAGATTTCGACCGAATAATCGGATATAGTCTCAAGAAACTTGCAGACCGTATAGCAACACTCAAAGTATCAAAATACTCACAAGATTACGCTCGATAATATAGAGAGAGAAGAGAAAAGCTTATATTTACGGTGTGATTTTCAATTCTAACTTAGCCTCTATTTATAGGAAAATGTTAAGACGCAAGAGAAGGATTGACTGACTGCAACTTCGATGGCTTTACCTGCTACTATTGCCACCCACCACATTTGAAATAAAATTCAGCACATTTCTTTACCAACCACAAGTGGGGCCCACCAATTCTAGAATTTTCCACCAAAATCATTTATAACCTAATTTTTGAATCACCACCTCTTAAAATTCATAACAAATTATACGCCATTTTTAATCGGTTCAAAACTTGTGGACATATACTCAACTTATATATGTATAACATATCCAAAAATTACAACGATCCAACTATTTGGATTAAAAATTATAACTCCGTAATATATCTCAAAAAACACTGGTTTGATTTTTAATACATTCAATCTGACAAAATACTGATAAAACATCTCAGCATTAATTTCTTCATTAATAACCACATAAATAAATCCATCATTTATATCCACATAAAATAAATATTCCCTAATCATATGAATCAATAATTAATTATTCACAAATAATATTACAGAATCACAATTATGACAACCAGGCCGTTCCTAGGAAAGAGGGGGCTTTCCGATAAGAAATTCTCCTTACTGGCGCGCAATTAGGTGACCAAACCTCTCCTTGACAGAACTTTCTAGACATTATCAATAATGCTATCTAAAAATATTATTCAAATAATATGAAAATGGAGATACTGTGTAGTGACAATTATTGAGTAGTGCCTTCTTACGTAAGGATCAATAATTCAACAATACTGTGCAATATCGTGTGCTATCGCCGCGACCACGCCAGACATCAGTATTTTAACCACCGGGTATTCCAATGCCTTTTAATGATAACAACTACGTCGTTATTTATAACAACCAAAACTTTATCGTTTTCTTCATCCGACAGCTTATCCGTTATGGGGCCCATGAATGGATGCTGCCGTCGCATTTAATATTCCCCACGCAAAAGAATATTCCACGACCAAACGAATATTCCCAACAACAATGAATATTATATAACAACTTGCATACTTTGCAAAATTTATAAATACTACCCACAACTGTAGAACATTATCTCAAATCCACACTATAATATTCAAAAAATTATTTCGAGAAAATTAAATATTTATTCATAAAATCTGGGTCTCACAATCTCCCTCCTTATGGAATTTACGCCCTCAAAATTTACGTCACGTCGCACTGGTATCTTAATACAGTTGAGGATACCTCGACTTTACTTCAAATTCTAACTCTTGAGGTATAACCTTTGAGTGTCGAATGTGATCCTTCTTATCCAAGATTTTAACACGTATCTCCTCATACGTTAAATCTTCTACTATCTCATCTAATTCCAATTCAATAATGTGGTTCGGGTCGTCCACATATTTATGTAACATCGATACGTGAAAAACGTTATGAACACGCGACATACTTAGCGTTAAGGCGAGTCTACAGGCCACAGTTCCTACTCGATCGAGGATTTCAAATGGGCTAATAAAATCGAGGGTTAAGAATTTCCTCTCTTCATTGACTCTTGTTTCTAGAATAACGCCTTCTTGAACCTTCTTCTTCACATTCATCACCCGGGTCTATAAATTGAAGTAACTTTAACTTTATCGCTTGGTTAATCAGATATTTATTATCCTCACGTAGGTTCGTATATTCACACTTGTAAACGCATATCTCATCTCCTCGCTCAATCGCCGCCTACCACGTTCGCTTTTCCCACGATGGTATTGAATGGTATAATCGTAATCTTCAACAGCTCGAGCCAACGTCTTCAGCGCATAATACGTTCGTTTTAGGTGAAGAAATATTTGAGAGTTTTAGAAATGGGTTTTGTACTGGGGTCAATACAAAATTCGATTTCACGCTTTAGGGGTAGGCTAAGAAGTCCCTCAAGAATACGTCAGGAGATTTATTAACAATAGAAATATCATTCACAACTGTGACTCTCATCCAAGACTTGGATAACATATGTAATGAAGGTTTCTCCTAACGGAGTTTCAACCGATAAGTCAAAGTCTAATTTCTCCTGAGTCAAATTTAAACGCGTTGAGCGCAAGCAAGAGAGAAAAAATAATGGGTAGAACCCAGATTCTAATAAGGTATAGACTTAAGCAAAAATTTATAATTAACTAACCCGTGATAACTTCGCTTCGATTCCTCGTCGTGGTAATTCAAAATTCGATGTTGGATTCTCCCAATTGTCATCGAAAAAGAGAAATACAAATCATCTATTTTAGCTTTCTTGAATCTGACTTCTTTTCCCACCATATCAACGCTGTCGTCGGCTTTTTTACCCATGCATCTTTCATTCTCACTGCTCGCCATTTCTTCTTTCAAATTTCTCCTTGACGTTTGAATTCTCGATTCCAAATTTTAATATCGTATACTCGCCAAAGAGTGCTTCATTCAACCATCGCACATCGGGTAATACAATTTTGAATTATTGCATCCCTTTGTTCTACGATCATCACTTGCTTCTTCAAAGACGCTCTTCTAACTCATGAATACGATTTTGTAATTCTACATTTTGATCAATAAATTCTTCTAATAAATCATCCTCAGGTTCCTCTTCTTCCTCACTCTCGATTTGCTACTCATGCGACTAGTTTGAGTGCAACTTTTAATTCCTAAATCACCACATGGATATCTCTAATCACATTAACCTGGTTGGTGATTAGAGGTGTCTCCGTGGTCTCATTCACACCATTGTTAACATTTTCAGCTGCCATTTTAAACACTGCCACAAAACAAGGGTTAATTAACATGCAACATATTATCCCTATACTCTGACCGACCAATTAAATACCAAATAAACTTAGGTAGGTCATACTAACGAAAGAATTTTCCGTCTCTCCCCTCCTAGTTCTTGTCTCACATCTCAGCCAGGGATCATATTCCTAAGCTTTGATACCAATATGCACGCCCCCCCAAAACAGTCCATTCCACTGACCCATTTCGAAGTTGCCAAATACATGGCATAAAAACAAATACAACTTCAGTAATACGACAACACATATATTATGAGTTTAAATACAACTGTTGTCTAATAGACAGTATAAAAACTCAAAAGGGGTCCTCATTACAATTATTGATACGCTATTTCACAGAATAGTGAGGACTACTAATGCAACCATCTGGACCGTCAATCCATTCCCCGACTAGTCCCAGCTATATTCTCATTTCCTGAAGAGAACAGTGAAAGAAAGGGTGAGCTCAACTAGCCCAGTAAGAAATATTATGACTAAGATAATTATCTCAAATCCACACTATAATATTCAAAAAAATTATACTACCCACAACTAGTCATAATATTTCCTACTGGGCTAGTTGAGCTCACCCTTTTACTTTCATTGTTCTCTTTAGGAAATGAAAACGTAGAAGGGATTAGTCGGGGAACGGAGTGACGGACCAGGTGATAACATTAGTAGTCCTCACTATTCCGTGAAATAGTGGGAAAATAAATGTAATAATATTGAATTTGAGTTTGTATATTGTCTAGAAGACAATATTTGTATTAAAACTCACAACTTTTATTTTTGTCGTACTTTTGCACGACAACAGATAATTAAGTTGTATTTGTATTCTGTATCATGTATTTGGTGACTCAGAATAGGTGATGTATACCTATTTTGGGGGCGTCACAATCTGGGCTTTGGTGTAGTGGTAATTATTTTAAAATTAATTATTTGCCGATTTTTAAGACTAAAAGATAATTTGCACCCCAAACTTGTGTTACAGCCTTAACCGATCACTTTTGACCGGTTAAGTGAAGAAAGTGTGCGTTTTGTTACGTATAATGAAGTTTGGGATATACTTAGATATTTTTTTAAGTTTTGGGTGCAAAAGTAAATAGAAAATAATATTTGGGGTGCAAATTGTCTTTTAGTCTTATTATTATTTTGAAAGTTCCTCTACAAAATAACATGGCGCAATAACATGGTGTTTAGTCTTCTGAAACGGGTACTTTTCAACATGTTGGTAGCCTAACTGGGAGGATCATGGCCTAGAGAGCTACATGACAATGCTTATAATGATTAATGTCCTATCTCTCATTGTCTTCCACTCTATATCTCTTCGGATTTATAAGGTGGCATAGTGTTTTGTGGACAAGAAAAGAGGCAAATTATTTAAGCTCTAGCTGTGGAATGAACCTATGTCCACCACGGGAAGAAGAAGAAGAAAATAAAATATAAATAAATAAGTTACAATAAAAGTTGGAGAAAAAGAAGAAGTAGAAGAAAAGCTATGTAGTGTTCTCAATTAAGAGAGGTGTTAAGTTCAATTATATAACGGATTCGGTTATCATAAAGTTAACTACATGTTAAGTTGGTCAATTGATCAATACAGTGTTGACACGCAGAGAGATCATATCCCAGTTTGCGTGTCGACACTGTATTGATCAATTGATTAAAGTTAACTTTATGCTAACCTACAAGTTTACATGAATTTAAATAGTTAACACAGTCAACTAGTTGTGACAATCACAATTACACTTTTATATATATATATATATATATATATATATATATATATTGTGTAAGGTGAATAACATTATGAATTAAATAATTACTAAGATAACTGAAAACTAATTATTTTTTATTTTTCTTCTTCAAATTCTGATTAGAGAATTAACGGACGTATATATTACATGTCGTTGTTTTAGTACCATCATATTATGATCTACATTTGGGCCGAAATAAAACTTAGGATAGGATGTCAATTAATATATAGGAACAATTACATATTCTATTATATTTTTAAAATTAATTACAACAATAGTTCACTCATAAAATATTTACACAATTAATACATTTTTATATTTATTTACAATATTAGTGCAATTAGGATTCCTTAATTTAGGGAATTAGTATGCAATTAGGATTCTTTAATTTAAGGGATTAATATTGATTTACTTATTAAATTAAGTAATTAATAAGTAAATTATATAGCACACCTTCTCTTTACTTAATAAAAATCATGTTTCCTTCGCTTTTGTCAGTCTTCTCCTCCTCCACCATTAACAGTCCCAACTTGTTAACTTCATCCTCCGCCCTCCACCACCATTAATGCCCTTCTCCTCCATCATCCTTCACTATTAACGCCCTTCTCCTCCGTCCTTCTCCTCCGCCCTCCACCATTAATGCCATCCTCCACCTTCGATTTTTTCATAGTACAATTGCTGCAATTTTTTTATAGTACAGTTGGTAGCCAAACATTCATACCAAGGTAACCAATTCAGTATTATTAGGTTTTTAATTTATTTTTAAAAAATTTATTATAGATTTTTTTATTTAATAGTGCAGTGGGTAGCTAACACTTTATACAAATGTAACCAATTCAGTTTTATTAGGTTACCAATTAATTAAAAAAAAATCTACTGTAGCTTTTTTTTTATAATGCAGTTGGTAGCCAAACCTTAATACAAAGGTAACCAATTCAGTTTTATTGGGTTATCAATTAATTATAAAAAATATATTATAGATTTTTTTTTCATAGTGCAGTTGGTAGCCAAACCTTAATACAAATGTAACCAACAAAAATTAAAATTGTCACCTTTGAAAGTTTTGGTTACCAACTGCACAGAAATTTCTCTTGGATACCCACAAAATTAAAATGGCTACCTTTGTATAAATATTTGGATACCAACTGCACTAAAATTTATCTTTTTCTCCTTTTAATTTCGGACTAAATCAACCTTCAATCCTGATGGCAAATTGTGGTAGTAATGGATAAGGAGATCGGCGTCCATGATGTTGAATAGGCGGCGAAGGGGAGGAGGAAGATGACCGGCGAAAGGGAGGACCGGAGGAGAAAGATGACGTTGCCAAACTTTGAATATTTGAATTTTAATTATTATTTTTGAATTTGTTGTTAGATCCAAGATATTTGAATTTGAATTATTAATTATAGTAGTTATTTCTCCTTGATTTTAGGTTTCCTTATTATTATGAATTGAATCTGACAATATCATACTAATTCCCTAATTTAAAGAATCATAATCAAGACTAATATTATAAATAAATATAGAAAGTATATTAATTGTGTAAATATTTTATGAGTGCACTAATAGTGTAATTACTTTTTAAATGTTGTATATTATTGTAAATGACCCAATTACATATTCTATTACATTTTAAAAAATAATTACAACAATAATATAACTTTCATAAAATTTTTACATAACTAATACACTTCTATATTTATTTACAATACTAAAGATTAGGATTCCTTAATTTAGGGAATTAGTATTCAATTAGATCTCTTAATTTAATGAATTAGTATTAAATTAAGTAATTAATATATCTACATATTAAAACAAACTAAAGTGGCGTATATATGATAAACACGCATATTCACACTCTCTTTCCTTTTATTTCTCTCTCTTCCTCCTTTCTGTCTCTAGTTTTCTTCTTTACGATAATGTAAAAGCTAAGAAATTTGGTTCTTTTCTCTTCCAAATATCACTAAAACTCATATACATGGCTTCCTTTAGCTTTCTCTCACTTCTCTGCATGCTGCATTTCTCTCTTCTTGAGCTTTTATTCTCTTTGAAGATCCATTTGTTTCCTATGAATTTGTGGTCTCTTACATAACTGCTTCTCCTCTGGGTGTCCCCCAACAGGTCTGTTTTTCTCTCGCTATATATATATATATACCCTGTATATCTTTAAGTGGGTTCGCTTAATTTTCATGAATATTGGATGGGTAAGTTTTAATTTAGATTCTTAAAAAATTAGTCTTTAGCTTCAGATTTGTAAAATGTGCTTAAATATCTGCAAAATGTGTTTGTTGGTTAAGTTGATTCTGTTTAATGTAGTGAGCTTTAAGATATCGTTGATTGTTTTTTTCTTTTTTTGGTAATTACTGTTTAAAGGCTTCCCTCGTTTTTAGTGATGTTCTTAAATTCCAATGCATTTGACTTTGCAGTTGGTAACCAAACCTTCATACAAAAGTAACCATTTTAGTTTTTATGGGTAACCAAGTATTCATAAAAAAAGGTTACCTTGGTATAAAGGTTTGGTTAACTTAGTATAAATATTTGGTTACCTTGGTACGAAGGGTTGGTTATCAATATTACATTACACATCACTCTCTTATCTCTCTCTTTCCTATGCAGTGTTCTATTTTTTATTTACCTTCATGAAATTGGTTGCCAAACTTTTAGACCAAGGTAACAAATTTATATTGCATGTGTGAAGGTAGATTTGGTTACCTTGGTATAAAGGTTTGGTTACTTAAAGGTTTGGTTTCACGGTGATACGAAAGTTTGGTTATCAATATTACATTTCACATCAGTCTCTTATCTCTCTCTTCCCTATTCAGTGTTCTATTTTTTATTGGTTACCTTGGTATAAACGTGGACATGATTGTAGTAGAGAAATGAGGTCGGAGCAGAGAAGGTACTAGAGGAGGAAGAGAGAGAAAATGATAATGGATGTCCACCGTTGTTACAAAATAGTTGTAGTTTTTGGGTTTTGGAAAATAGTTGTGACTGTTATTATTTTGAATTTGAATTTATTTTTGTTGTTAGATCCCAAATCTTTGAATTTGAATTTGAATTATTAATTATGGCAGTTATTTTCCTAGATTTTAAGTTTCTTTATTAATGTGAATTGTACTATTTTTGTAATATGAGTTCTAATTACACTCTTTTTGTAATTATTTGATTGATACACTATTCTTGTAATTACTTTTTATTTGTTGTATACTTATGTAAAAGACCTTTTATATTATAAGCTAGAAGAGTAATATGTTAGTACAATTAAGAGAAAGAACCAATTAATATGTACACATTACTATATATGATATGATTTTTTCAGGCGGTTGATAATATCATAATAATAATTATGTTATATACCAGTAAATATATATTTAACGATATTTTTATATTTATTTTAATAATATTTTTAATTAGTAATTGTTCGTACCTGAAGGCACGACGTAATGAAATTATCCCTCTCTCTCTCCGTTTTAGCAATCTGAAAATTAAAATGAATTTGAATCGTTTTTGTATTTTTCTGCCCAAATCAATTAAAATAAATTTGAACCGTGTTTATATTTTTCTGACCAAATTCAAATTGTACTGATAATATAATTATTGTTCTGACGTATTTAAGTGATGTATTACGAGACTCTATTAGTTTCTTCTTCTAACAAATGTATCTACATGCATAGGAGTCTATATAATACACAAATAAATATACACCTCCTCGAGTCGTTCCACAACATAATACTCTCTCTAAAAAAAATAAGCTACTAATTCAAAAGTGATGTCATAATCATATTTATTTATAATAATAAATTTTAATAGTACTTTGGTGACAAAGAAATGATTACAAAAAAATGTGATTGGTTATTATCATTAGACTCATTTATTTATGATGAATCATTAATGAATTATATTTTACCACATCATTTTGTAAGATTCTTTTGTCACGTTAACAATACTCATAAATTTGAAGACGTTATGTCATTCTGTAATATTATTAATTAAAAAAAATCTCTTTTACAAGGACTGAGTCAGAATTTATTTTTTGGGGGTCCAAAAAATTTTTAAAAGCATAAAATATATTTATCACAAAAAAGTAAAATTTTACTATTACAAAATATATCTATTATATATACTAAATCACAGTACATGACACAATAATTTGACATATGTCTATTTATAAATTCAACACCTGTCCAATCTAATAAATACTCCTTATTACCATTGACAAAAATACTGACATACTCTAATAAATACTCCTTAAATCACAGTATCGATTTGAAGAGCTGTTGTTCGAATTAAGTACTGATTTTCAAGTAAGTTTTTCTATCGATATATTGTGGTATAGGGTTTGTTTGCTGATTTTATGGTTTCATAGGTTTTGTTTTGTTTTGGTCTACGTTCATCTTCTTCGGATATCAGATTGTGTGAAAATTTTAATTTATTTTCTTGGTTGACAAAGAAATCAATCTGAGTCTAATTGAGGACAGTGCTCTGTTTGATTTTCGATCCCCCAAATTTTTGAGTTATGTAATTTCTACTTTCATTGTGTTTATGTGTTAAATGTTAATCAACGAAATTGAATGTGGTATTCAACGAAGTTATTGATTCCGGTCTGGTCAGTTGGGTCCAAATACAAACATTCCCAACAGTCTAGACAAACAGAGGAAGAGTTAATTAACCAGAACGGATAAGTATGCTAATGGATTTTAGCATAACCCCACAATGCAAAACAAAGAATTTGCCAATCAAATATACCTGAACCAGTATGAAAGGTAAAGCCACGCTTCCACTAGGAGCATCTCCAGAGCTGTATAATTGCTCATTCCGTTGTATGATGTTCTGAAGACCTACATACTTTGTGGGAGGAAAGATAAAGTTAGTATGCTCATTTTATATGCACATAATGAAAGTGGTTTCTTGCTATAGTTTCTGTCGTATCTAATGTCTTGTAAGTATTTGTTCTCCTTATCCTTATTTTAGTGGATTATGTTCTATTTTGTTAATCTGAGTTTGTGTTGAAATGTTAATTATGTGTATGATCTGATAATCTAGAACTGTTGCTAACTTGAATTCATTAAATTATTATCTGCATAATTTGTAATATTTAATCTGATACAATCTTATGAGATTATAAATTTCTGTGCATACATTCTTATGTTATCTCTTAATTTATCACTATAAAGTATATCTACCTCATCTAACACAGCACTGAATCAAAAAAAAAATCATATTAGTAACAAAGATACAACAGAAAAATTTTTAACAACATAAAAAAACTAAACAGAATTCTACGCGTATTCAAGGTAGTAGGGTAAGGAGGGGATGTGAGGAAGAGAGATCGATGCAATCCATCATTGAACAAAATCTGATCATCCTCACAAATCTAATTGCAAAAGAACAATATGGAACATTTTATATACAAGTATCAAATACATACATGCAGTCACACACATCACTTTTTTGGGACAAAAATATATACTCAAATTGTGTGCGAGGCCATGTCAACAGAGAACCCACCATCACAAAGACACAAACCCAAGAGTAGAGAAAGAACATATACATGAAATCACGAATTTAAACAATTCACTCTTTCAACACCTCAATTTTGAGAATTATTAATTAGGCATCAAGAATATACCTTAAAACTAGAGTTTTCACTTACCCTTTAAATAGGATTTTGATTAACTGGAAGTTTATTATGGCAACTGGAAGTTTATATATGGCCTTAAAATATCATAATTCTATCAACATGAACCATGAAGATGACAGCAACAAAGATGAGGATGACGACAAAACAAAATAAGATAATACTGCCACGAGCAAGACGTTCATTTGTTAAGCAAATGCACGCATAAGTCATAACATATCAAAAATTATCATTTAAACCAGTAACTGTAAATAATAAATATAACACTGTTCAACAAAAAAAAATAGTTACCATGTAAGATTAGTTAAATGCAGGAAGCCTTCTTTAACTAGGTAAGTAAAACGACCAGATGTAGCTATTAGAACATCTAAATCCTGACGAAGACTTTCCAATTGGGTTTTTCTGCCGGAAACCTCCAGTTGCAACCCTAGACCGGAATGGGACAGCAAACTTTGTCATCAATCGGCAATTACTTAAGACCTGCAAAAGTTATAGTAGCATCAAAGGACAGTATTAACCTATATGAAACGGACGCTTCTTCACATTCCAAGTTTGTTTTTGAAAGAATTAATAAAATTAAAAGACAATGTCACACCTACAAAGTTAAAATTAAAAACAATATTATATATCCCATGCACAGAGAAGCATGGTTCATCATGAAAAGATAGACATACAGTTAGAAAGTTATTGGCTTAGAAACAATAGAGACAAAATACGCATAAAAAATATAAATACATGCAGCATAAAAAGACAAACAACAAGCAAATGCAAGAGCAGATTATCATCAGACATGAGAAGCTAACTCAGCTGTTGGTACCAATATAACAACTCGTGGATTTTGTGCTAAAGATTTGCCAAGTCCTTGTAGCTTAGAGTTTAGTTTTAAGGTCTTAGGTGAATGTTTCTATAATGAGTTTTTTTGAGTTTGTGTATTTATTTGTTGCTCTAACTGATGTCATATTCATCGTTTATTTAAGTTTTTGACATCGATTTTACTGCATCAACATATGAAGTTGTAATGATGCCAACAAGACTATGTTAAAGGAGTTGTAGCTATTATCTTTTTGCTGCTCATTATTAGTGTAAACCCTAACTATTTTATTATTACATCTCCTGAAATTATTTAGATATAATGATCGTTATTAGTGTAAACCTTGACTATTTTATGCTTGCAGATCTTATTTATTGTATCTACAGCCCATTCAGAAAGGTCTAAGCCACAAATTCTTTTGAATTCCATTGCAACAACGGGGTAAGTTTCATCTATCGTCTAAAACAGCTTATGTTTTCCAAATTAAATTTACTGAACAAAATCTTCTCTCATCGTGTTTATAGACTTAAAGGAAATATATAATTTTTACTTGTATAGACAAAATTGGAGCTTTTACTGATGGTGCAAGACTTCTTTTACACTAATTGTGCTAAAAATTCTTGCTGATCGTACATATAATTATTTATAATATGTATTTATGAATGTATATAAATGCTCTCTAAGCTAATAAGACAATTAGTGACTTGAGCAAATTTTGTATTTTTGCCCTAGATGTTTATAACTCCAGCTAAGGAGGAGAATTTGATTTTCTTAGGTAAGTGTTATCATTGTGATTGCTAAATCAATTTTGTAAGCTTATGATTCTGTTATTAACAAATGTGATTCTGGAAGTAACTTTTCCATGTTGTCTTTTTCATTTTGGCCAAAGGAAAAATTTACTGGAAAATAGTTTTCTTCATTTAGGGATGACACCTTTTTCTTTGTTTTGATTGCTATTTGTATTTATTGGAAAGCCTTAAAAATTTACAAACTTTGCATTTTGGATAAATATTGCTCAGTTCCCAAGCTGCCGGACATGGAACATTTCAAGATTTCTGAAGATCTAATGATTTTTCAGTCCATGGGTTCTTAGCCTAATTTGGTGATGACTTATATTGACTTTGGAGCAGTAAAAAGTAGAAAAAAATGACTTCATTTTGGTGATGCTTGGGAACGGAAGATTTTGGATGGTAATATATTTCAAAAAATACTTTATAGTTTAAGGAGAGTAAGACACGACGTAACGAAAAATTTTTATAAATACCTAACCTTAAAAAGAACTTCGGGTTGAGGTCTTATAAAGGGTAATTTGAAATTTTAAATAGCCTTTTATATCACCAGTCTTCAAAGTACCTTCAATAAAATAGTCTTTTGTAGGGGAGGTGCAGAAAATGAGTATTAAAAGCTTTATTAAAATGAGTACCTTTAATACCCATATGTGGTTGGAAACCATGTTTTATTCCCCCTGTTTTTGATGAATGTTTTACATAAAAATTATATTTTTAAATGTTGTACATAAAAGTTTGTGGTAAAAGATTCAAATTGGATTTTAAATTGAGTGGTATTGTTATTTTTTTTTAATTTGTTATTGTGAAAAGATTTAGAAGCAAACACCTTTGTGAGAAGCGAACACTTTTTTATTGAATGGGTTTGCTGAACTATTGATTAAAATGGTGGTTTTGTTTATTTCGGTGGAACGAGGTTCCAATTTGGATGGGTTTGGTTTTTTGTTCAACTTTTATGGTATTTAATGCGTGATTATGGATTTAATTTTTCTTCTCGCGGTTGTTCTTAATGGGAACTTTTTGCATTTTTTTTAAATCTTTCATTAGGAGTTGGGACAAATTGGTACTCATATTATGTAAGTTGTAAATAGTTTCTTTTTTCTTTTTTAAAATTTTTAATCTTGATGTTTTTTAATTTCAGCAAATTGGTTTAAATTTACGAATCAACTGAGTTGTGATTTAAATTAAAATTGTTTTTATCATGAATTTTTTATCAAGTAAATCAACCATTAGTATCAGTTATACCTTGAAATCTTTAACTTAAGTTTCTGAATAGTTTCATTTAAAAATGCTTATCTATTTCATCATAAGTCTTCTTATAAAGTCGACGACAACTTCAGTTTAACTTTGGGTGTTTTAAATTTATTTTTTTTACAATGGGTGTTTAATTTGTGTTCTCACTCTATATCTCTGTCTCTCTCTTTCACAGCAGTAGCACACACACAACAACCTACAAAACACACACATTTGCACACGAATGTTAGGTTGTTTTTTTAAATTGGTTGTCTTTTAATTTGGTTGTTGTGCCATGTACTGCGTTTCATACACACATTACTCAAAATTACCTCACAATGTGGCACTGCTAATTTGAACACTGACTTTGTTTTCAGGCCATTGTAATTGAAGGATGTTTCTTGAATGAAGGTTCTAAGGTTGTAGTTTGTCCATATATTTTGCTATATGCTTGGGCTGAATAGTTTGAGCATTGGCTTTCTAATTGTATTTTTAAGAAATTTTTTAAACATTGGCATACCCTTTTATTCTCTTTTTGTTATGGATTGTAAAAAGTTAAGTTGAGGCAACCCTTTCTTTACAGTAAACAAATTACAAATGTAGTAAAGGACATGTGACGCCCCCAAAATAGGTATACACAACACCCATTCTGAGTCGCCAAATACATGGTACAAAAAGCAAACTCTGACTTCAATAATACAAATGTCGTGAAATACGACAATATATCTTGTGAGTTTAAATACAAATATTATCTTCTAGACAATATTTATACTCACATAAATCCTCATCACATTTATTGATACATTATTTTACAAAATGGTGAGGACTACTAAACAATCCTTTCTAAAACCTTCATTCCATACCTCCATGTAGCCTCCAAGAAGAATGGAACAACAAGGAAAAGGTGAGCTCAACTAGCCCGAGATAAAGAATATTATGACTAAGATAATATACAACAAATTATCGTTAGTCTCAACAGGAAAAATCGATAGGATCAATAGATAACAAGTTTCGGATCAATATTCGCAATTGAAATAATAATTCATAGAAGAGTTACGTAGAGATGAAATCTACTATAATCTATGAATTTAACGATCCATCATCAATATTTTATCCTGTAACATCAATCAATATTCATCTCAAATCAAATATTCATCTTTGCTCTACGTGCCAAAGATATTCATCAATCGGTCATGTTCATCTCAACACTGTTCATCTTTGCACTAAAGGCCAAAGATATTCATCGATCGGTCATGTTCATTTAAACACCTTCATCTTTTACTTTCTGAAGGCCAAGATATTCTTGAAATCATTCATCTTTGCTTTTCTACAGGCGAAGATATTCAATAATATCATCATTTAAGGCCGAGGATGATGAAAATATTTTAAAGAACGAATCCAATGAAACAAAATGACAAGGATTAAGGATTAATGATTAGTACTTTGTTTTATCCATAAATGGTGGTGTAAAATTCAAGAATGATCAAAACATGGATCTGAATCAAAACTAGTATCCGAATTAGATATTTTGGACGAAAAGAAGAAATTTTATTTTTAGGTTGAATAGTGCCAGTATCGTGAATAGTCTTGATATCGTGAATAGTCTTAGATCACGTGAATAAGTAACTCATAGGCACAAAAGATAGAAATTCCACAAAAAACATTTTCACGCTTCATGAATAGTACTAAGTGAATAGTAACTCGTGAATAGTAACTTTCGTGAATAGTAACTCGTGAATAGTAACTCATGAATAAGTAACCCCACATGAAAAATTCCAAATTTGATAAAACTTGAGGATCAACATTTCAAAGATAATGATATTGAAGAAATAATATCATTCTGAAAAAAAAATAATATCCCTTACCTCGAAGAATCGATTGCTTGGAAGGAAAGGTGGAGTGATCTTTGAATGAAACTTGTCTTGAATGCAACTCTCAAAGTATCTAAATACTCACAAAATACGCTCGATAATATAGAGAGAAAGAGAGAAACTTTGTTTAACGGTGTGATTTTCAATTCTAACTTAGCCCTCTATTTATAGAAAAAATGTTTGCCGTACCAAAGCGACTTGACACTTCTACTGATGGCTTTACTCCTTACTATTGCCACCCACCACATTTGAAATAAAATTCAGCATTTCTTCACCAACCACAAGTGGGGCCCACTCAATTCTAGAATTTTCCACCAAAATCAATTATAAACCTAATTTCCAATCCGACACCTCTTAAAATTCACAACAAATCATTCGTGCATTTTAATCGGTTCAAAATTTGTGGACATATACTCAACTTATGTATGTATAACATACCCAAAAATTACCACAATCCAGCGGTCGGATTAAAATTATAACCCCATAATATATCTCAAAAAACCCACGATTTGATTTTAACACCTCGATCAGATAAAATCTTGATAAAACACCTCAACATTAATTCCTTCATTAATAACCATATAAATAAATCCATCATTTATATTCATATAAAATAAATATTTCCTTATCATATGAATCAATAATTAATTATTCACAAATAATATTACGAGAATCACATTTATAATGAAGTGCATTTCCCGGGAAAGAGGGCTTTCAATAAGGATCTCTCGCTTCTTGGTAGCCTTGATTAGGTGACCAAACCTCTCCTTAATAATCTAGATATTGCCAATAATGTTATCTAATAATATTATTCAAATAATATGAATTATTGATCGATAATAGGAATCTTGTGCGATGACAATTATTGAAGCGGTAATAATATAAAATACCAAAAATTATTGAATCAATAAAATAAAATCTTGAGCGGTAATTCTTTGTGAAAATTATTGAGTAGTGCCATCTTACGTAGGATCGATAATTCAACAATCTTTATGCAATCTGCAGTGTCTTCTTTATATGCGACGCGTATTCTTGTATTTTAACCAAGGGTATTCCAATGGTCTTACTTGTAACAACTTCTGACGCCGTTATTTATAACCACCCAAACTTTGTCGTTTTCCTCATCCACTTGCTTTCCAGTTATGGGGCCCATTGATACTGGCAGCATTGCGAATATTCCCGACAGAAGCGGTGCTAATATTCCACGACCAAACGAATATTCTCACACAATCTGAAATATTCCACGCACTCAAACGAATATTCCCAATAAAATGAATATTTTATAACCACTTGCTTATTTTGAAATATTTGCGTATTTAACCCTTAACTATCCATATTAATCAAATCAACCCTTACTATTTCAAAATAATAAATAAAGGAAATTCCTTTTATTTAAAAAAAATTCGGTCTTCTGGGATGTAGAAAAATAAATCAGTTGGCTACACTTTGGTAAAGAAAAAGTGAAAAAAATAAAAAAAAGGAAAGAGTAGAAAAAATGATTTGTTCACAAGTTGAGGTCACTTACTTTGCCACTAGCCTAAAAACAATGGTCACATATTTATAGTGTAATGCACAGACCGGTAAACTCTCACCGCTACCTCATACAATGTATATTTATTTGTTTTTCTGTATAAAATTTGATCATCGTACAACAATTTACTCTTTTTAGTATATTTTAATTTATTAATTGTACGTACACATTTATTATTAAAAAATTAAATAATTCTGCCGCAACGCGCGGGTTTGTATCTAGTTTTTACTAAAACAAAATTAATATAGTAATATATTTTGGGGGGGCTAGCCTTACAAAATTTTCAAACCAAACCAAATGTACAAGTGAGTTTTATAAAATTTTCAAACTTTAGGGGTAGATCTTACAAAAATTTGAAACCTTGGGGGGGCTCCTCCAATATGCATGTAGCTCCGTCCCTGCTCTTTTATAAATACAAAAAGAAAATGAGTAAAAAAATGAATCAAACTCATTTTCTGAAATAGTGCACGGGAGTAACTAATGCATATGTTTGTACACATATACATTATGGCTATGTTTATTTACAAAGATTACACTTGGGATAAGATTATTAATTTTATGAGTCTTGTTTATTTTTAAATTTGAGTTTGGGAATATTAGTCCAGACATTATAAAATAGCTTAAGATGTGAGATTGTTTAATATCATGTTCTACCTAATATTAAAATCCCTACCATTTGAGATTAAAAATTGCTGCACAAAATTAACCTCAACCTTTTTTTAAAATGACCATAATATCTTTCAATTTCTGTTATATTACTGACAACTTAAAATTTACTATTACAAAAACTAAATATTATTATTTTTTTGGGGGGTGGGGGGTTGGGGGTTAGCAGCGTGGGGGTGAAGTGTATATAAAATCACTGAATATTATTATTTTGGGATGAGAAGGGAATGGTGGGGGTGGGGTGGGATATGTGTGACGCCCCCAAAATAGGTATACATCACCCATTCTGAGTTGTCAATACATGGTACAGAAACAACTACAACTTTATTATTACAACAGTAAAACTGTGAGTTTGAATACAAATATTATCTTTTAGACAATATCTATACTCAAATAAATCCTCATTATATTTATTGATACATTATTTTACAAAAATGTTGAGGACTACTAAACAACTCTCTCTAGAACCTTCATTCCATACCCCGACTACATTACTCGCTATATTCTCGCCTCCCGAGAAGAAAAATGGAACAAAAAGGAAAAGGGTGAGCTTAATTAGCCCAAGAAAGAATATTATGACTAAGATAATATACAATAAATTATCGTTAGTCTTCAACAGGAAAAATCGAATAGAATACAATAGACAACAAATTTTAAATCAATATTCGCGCAATGAAATAATAATTCATTAGAAGAGTTAAGTAGAGAATGCAAACTACTATCTTCTATGTATGAATTTAAAAGTTCATCGCCTATCTTTTATCCCTGTAACATCAATCAATATATATCCGGAATCAAATATTCATCTTTTACACTACTGAGCCAAAGATATTCATCGATTAATCATGTTCATCTAAACACTGCTTCATCTTTGCACTACGGCCAAAGATATTCTTTAGAAATCATTCATCTTTGCACTACAGGCCAAAGATATTCCATAATATCGTCATTTAAGACTGAAGATGATGAAAAATATTTTTAAAGAAACGAATCCAGTGAAACAAAATGACAAGGATTAAGGATTAAGGATTCGTACTTTGTTTTATCCATGTCCAACAATACCTCAAAAATAATCATAGTGGTGTAAAATCCAAGAATGATCAAAACATGGATACAATCAAAGCTAGTATCCACAATAGATATTTTGGACGAAAAGAAAAATTTTTATTTTTCGATGAATAGTGTCGTATTCGTGAATAATCTCAGTATACGTGAATAATGTCATGATAATCGTGAATAAGAATCACACACCAAAAGTTTTAAATTTGATAAAAAGTTCAGATCAATATTTCGGCATAATGATATTGAAGAAATAATATCATTACGAAAAAAAAAATATCCCTTACCTCACAAAGACAGTACTTCTAGTTGAAACACCTGATATAGGTTATGACTTGAACTTGCAGACCGTATAGCAATACTCAAAGTATACTCAAAATACTCACAAGAATAAACTCGATAATATAGAGAGAGAAACTTCAATTTACGGTGTGATTTTCAATTCTAACCTAAGCACCTTATTTATAGAAATTGCTTAGAACACCAAAAGTAGAAAATTTAATATAATAATATTATTATTATTTCTACAACTTCCTACGTACCAAGAATCTGAATTCAGCTATTAAAACACATGCAACATTCTAGAAAAAGTAAGAAAAAATGTTTTTCTAATTTAAAATAATTTAAACTTCCAAAAATCAATTATTTCGGAGTTTCGGAACTTCAATAATTCACAATAAATAGCCCTTTTACCAGAAAATTCGAATCTCGCGACTTTTTATAGGAAATTCAATTCTCTACAACTTTGCAGAAGAAAGTTTTTCTGAATTCCAAACAAAAATTGACCGAAATCCACAAAACCAGGCGATTTTACAAGTTATAATCAAATTTCACCAATAAATGGGGTCCAATGAGCATTTTTAACATGTTTTAAACATTTATTGCAACAAAAATACTCTTCCTCCTCGTATACTCATATATCCCACATTCGTTGTAAAAATATCACCATTATTATATTATTAAAATATAATAATATTTTTAAATGAATTATTTTATCGAAAAAGATAAAATTTCAATTTTAACAATTGTCACATTAAAATTTTCTCCATTTATATCCACATAAAATTAATATTTTCCTCATCATATGAATCAATAATTAATTATTCATAAATAATATTACTGAGAATCACAATATTGACAACCAACAGGTTCCCGGGAAGAGGGGGCTTTCCAATAAAATTTCTCATCTCTTGGCGCAATTAGGTGACCAAACCTCTCCTTAGACAGAACTTTCTAGACATTGCCAATAATGTTATCTAATAATATTATTCGGATAATATGAATTATTAGCTTCGATAATGAAAAATCTTTGTAAATGACAATTATTGAAACAATGCAATGATATAAAATATCAACGCAAAGAATTATTAAATCAATAAAATCTTTGAGCAGTTAATTATCAGTAACCATTATTGAGTAGTGTCTTCTTACGTAAGAATCAATAATTGGTGAAATACCGTGTGTATCTTCTTGTGTTTTAACCACCAGAGTATTTTAACAAGATAATCTGCTTGAACTACTTCTGTTATTATTTTAAACAACTTATATTTGTCGTTTTCTTCATCCAATCGCTTTTAGGTTATGGGGCCCACATCGCACTGTCAAATCTGAATATTCTGACAAAGCATTTGAATATTCCACGACCAAAAACGAATATTCCCAACAACAATGAATATTTTATAACCACTTGCTTATTTTGAAATATTTGCGTATTTTACCCCTAACTATCCACATTAATCAAATCAACCCTTACTATTTCAAAAATAATAAATAGAAAATTAAATTTCATTAATAATAAGTTGGGGTCTTACAACCTCCCTCCTTATGAAATTTCGTCCTCGAAATTGACGCGCGCGTGTACTGGTGTTTGAAAAGGTGAGGATACCTCGCTTTCATTTCGTTTCCATTCCTGTGTCATTTCTCTATAGCGTGATTCCTCCACAAAACTTTAACTTGTGGTATTTTACGCAAGGACATGCTCCTTCCTATCTAAGATCTTGATTATGAACTCCTCACGTTAAGTCTTCTACTATCTCGTCCGATTCTAACTCTATAACGTAGTTCGGGTCTTTCATTTCCTAAGTCGAGATATATGTGAAACACATTATGAACACGGACATACTCGAGGTAATGCGAGTCTATAGATTACATTTCCTACTCGGTCAAGAATTTGAAATGGACCTAAATCATGGATTGAGCTTTCCTTCTTCCCAAATCTTGTAACTCCTTCCATGGAGCAACTCGCAACAATACATAATCCCCACACTAAATTCCACGTCCTTTCGATGAAGATCCGTGAATAACTCTTTTGTCGATCTTGTGCGGTTTGTATCGTTGTCCGGATCATTTGGATCTTTTCCGTAGTCATACGTACGTACTGACTCGGGTCCCAACAATGTTGCTTCACCCACTTCATCCCAACATATTGGAGAGCGACACTTTCGTCCATATAATGCTTCAAATGGAGCCACACCTATACTTGCACGATAAGCATTTGTTGTAGGAGAATTCCACCAATGGTAAATACTTATCCCAACCGCCTTGAAGTCTAGGACACAGAGTCTTAATAGATCTTCGATCAAGAGTTTGAATAGTCCTTTCTGATTGTCCGTCCGTTTGAGGATGGTATGCCGAACTAAATCGTAAATTCGTGCCCATAGCTTTTTGCAAGCTAACCCAAAATCTTGAAGTGAATCTTGGGTCACGATCCGAAACTATGGATACAGGCATGCCATGCAACCTCACAATCTCATTCACGTACATACTAGCAAGACGTTCAAGGAATAAGTCTCCGTGTCGGCAAGAAATGAAAGCGAGACTTGGTTAATCTATCAACAATAACCAAAATAGCATTGATGCCTTGAGAAACCGTAGGAAGACCCGTGAATGAAATCCATGGTAATATGTTCCCACTTCCATTTCAGAATCTCAAGTGGTTGCAACGGACCCTTAGGTACTAGATGCTCCGCCTTTACACGTTGACAAGTTAAACACATCGAGATAAACTTTGCAATCTCTCTCTTCATATTGTTCCACCAAAATGTATGTCAAGATCACGAAACATTTTGGTACTTCCGAGATGGATTGCAAATGGTGTATTGTGTGCCTCCATCATAATCTTGTACTTCAAATCGAGTCGTTAGGGACACAAAAGTCTAGAGTGGACTCAAGTATTCCTTCTTCATCAATTCTCACTTCCTAATAGCTCCTTCTTGTACTTTCTTCTTCATACGCATCAGCTCCGGGTCGGTGGCTTGAACAACCTTAACTTTTTCTATTAAAGTTGGCTCTATGGGTATACTTGACATCATCGTACTCATTCCCGCATATGATCTTCTACTCAACGCGTCAGCTACCACGTTCGCTTTTCCAAGATGGTATTGAATAGTATGGTCGTAGTCTTTCAATAGCTCGAGCCAACGTCGCTGCCGCATGTTGAGTTCTTTTTGAGTGAAGAAATATTTAAGGCTTTTATGGTCTGAATATATCTCCACTTTCTCCCCATATAGATAGTGCCTCCATATCTTTAAGCCTTGAAAACAATCACTACTTGTAACTCTAGATCATGAGTAGGATAATTTCTCTCATACTCTTTAAGTTGTCGCGAGGCATAAAGCTATGACTTTCCCACGTTGCATGAGAACACATCCTAACCCTTTGCCTAAAGCATCATTTGTGAGATAACAAATCCATCCGAACCAGATGGTATTGTTAGAAACAGTCTTAAAATAAGTCTCCTCTTAAGCTCTTGAAAACTTTTCTCGCATTCTTCGCTCCAAACGAATTTTGTATCCTTCCGAGTTAGTTTGAGTTAATGGAGTAGCGATTCGAGAAAACCCTTCCACGAATCTCGATAATAACCACTAAGCCCAAAAGCTACGTCTTGGGTCACCGACTTGGTTGCTCCCAACTTTGTATTGCTTCAATCTTGGCGGTCACGGATACTCCATGTTTCGACACCACATGCCCAAGGAATGCTACTTCCTCAAGCCGAACTCGCATTTCTTCAATTTGGCATATAGTTTGTTTTCACGAAGCCTTTAAAGTACCGAATTCAAATGGTGCTCATGATCTTCACGACTTTTGGAATATATGAGGATGTCATCTATAAAAACAACAACGAACCCCGATCCAAATATTCCTTGAATACTCGGTTTATCATATCCATGAAAGCCGGAGGAGCATTAGTTAGTCCGAAAGACATGACTAAGAATTCATAATGCCCATACCGAAGTTACGAAGGTAGTCTTTGGAATATCCTCGGTTCTAATCTTTAGTGATGATATCCGAATCGAAGATCGATTTTGAAAAGAATTGTGCCCCTGCAATCGGGTCAAACAAGTCATCAATACGAGGTAGAGGATACCTATTCTTGATGGTGACATGGTTCAATTCCGATAGTCAATACAAAAGTCGCATACTCCGTCTTTTTCTTCTTTCTGAATAAAAACAGAGCACCCCAAGGAGATGTACTTAGGACGAATGAAACCGATGTCCAACAATTCTGTAGTTGGATCTTTAACTCACGAAGTTCAATAGAGCCATTCGATATGGGGTTTTAGAAATGGGCTTTGTACTTGGTTCAAGATCAATAAAGAATTCAACTTCACGTTACGGGGTGAGGCCGGGAAGTTCTTGAAAATACGTCGGAAAGTCGATAACAACAGAATATTATTCAAATTTGACGTGTCTTTATTCAAATCCATAACATGGGCTAAGAAAGCTTGACATCCGTTTTTCAATAAACGAATAGCTTTATGATTAGATATGATGGTGATTGATTTTAATGGTTTAGTTGCTTGAATTAAATACAATAGGTTGGATAGGAATATGAAAACTAACAACCTTACGAAAACAACCAATTTTGGCATGATGAGTAGTTAACCAATCAATCCCTAAAATCACATCAAAAGCAAGTATCTTTAAAGAGATAAGGTCAACGGTAAGGTGATGGTGCCAACTTGAATCAATCGAAGATTTATAAACGATTGGATGTGATGAAAGTTTCTCTAACGGAGTTTCCAAAGATAGGTCAAAGTCTAATTTCTCCGGTCAAGTTTAAACGTTGAGCACATGCAGGAGAGATAAATGAATGGGTAACACCCCAGATCAAGTAAGGTATAAACTTCGCAAGAATTTATAAATAGCTTACCCGTGATCACCTCGTTTGGGTTCCTCGATTTTGACCAATCACAACAAACGCTCTTCCCGAATCGTTGATTTTGACTTTTACGGGACACTCTTTTGAGTCACCGTCCCCATTGAACTAGGTTTCGCTACCTTACAATCTCGAGCGATATGTCCTTCCTTTCCACAATTATAGCATACCTTGAATGTTGTGGGCGCTTTAGACCGATATGTCCCTCTTTTCCGCATTTGTAGCATATATCGGTGGTCGTTCTCCTCCCATAGAACCGATTCTTCTTAAGACCGCTGTCGTCTTCACATAATCGTTGTTAAATCTCCTCTTTTAAAATCTCCTCCCGACTCGCTTCTTCTATTTTCATGGCCATGATTACCACCAGAGTGGTTACCATTTTGTCCGTCTGTTTCTTTCTCCATTGGTTATCATTATTCTCGTTGACCGCTATCTACGAATGCGATCCTCAAGCATGGTCCCTCGGTTGAACATACTCGTTATCTCGCTCTAACAATTGAGCCCTCATTAACAACATCTGAATAGAGTGAAAATTTATGAGAAATGAGATATTGTCGTATCTTGGGTTTCAAACCTCTCGAAACATCCGCGTCATACGTTCCTCATTCTCCACCAAATGAGGTGCAAACTGGATAACTCTGCAAACTTTGCCTCGTCTTGAGACATCGTCGTGTTGTTTTGTTCTAATCGATGAACTCCACTTCCTTACGTACGACGAACACTTTCGGAAAGTATTTGTCATTAAATAGTTTCAAACGTCTCCCAAGACATCTTTGAGTGCTTGGTGGATGGAGTGCACGCTTCATGACTCCCACCAAGATGAATCACTTTCGCCACGGAACATAAAGGTGGCGAATGGAACCTTCTGTTCCTCCGTGCATCCCAAGACATCGAATATCTTGGTAATTTGCTTGACCCGTGTTTCCGCCATGATCGGATCGCTTTCCCTTAAATTGTGGTGGTCCCAACTCTTTGAATCGCTTGGTTGGCGACAACGTGAATTGTTATCATTTCCTCCCGTATTTTGAACACGAGTCTCCTCGTGCGATTTTTTGCATGAATCGCGCAAAAGCTTCTAAACATCCTTCGTTCATCATCCGCTCGGTGGTGTTGTTCATGGGAGGAACATTGCCCGACTGTTGCGTTCTCCTCGTTGGTGATACAGGCGTCACTACGGTCTCATTTCCATTGTTAATATTCTCGGTCGACATTCTCAAATCTTTATCATAAAAAGCAAGGGTTAATTAAGGAAATCAATATATCACATAATATCCCTATATCTTGACCAACTAACAAATAAGCTTAGGTAGGTAGGACACACTTTGCGAAGGATTTACTCGCTCTCCCCTCCTAGTTCTATTCCCCGATCTCATGCCAGATCATATCCTAAGCTCGATACCAACCGCGCGCCCCAAAATAGGTATACATCACCCATTCGAGTTGTCGATACACGTGCAGTAAACAACTACAACTTTATTATTATAACAATAAAAGCGTGAGTTTGAATACAAATATTATCTTCTGAGACAATATCTATACTCAAATAATTCCTCATCACATTTATTGATACATTATTTTACAAAATGGTGAGGACTACTAAACAACTCTCTCTAGAACCTTCATTCCATACCCAGGCTACGTACTCGCTTATATTCTCGCCTCCCCGAGAATAAAAATGGAACAAAAAGGAAAAGAGTGAGCTCAACTAGCCCAATAAAGAATATTATGACTAAGATAATATACAACAAATTATCGTTAGTCTTCAAAAGGAAAAAATCTAATAGAATACAATAGGCAACAAATTTTAAATCAATATTAAGTGGCGGAAATAATAATTCATTAGAAGAGTTAAGTAGAGAATGCAAACTACTATCTTTTATGTATGAATTTAAAAGTTCATCGTCTATCTTTTATCCTGTAACATCAATCAATATATATACGGAATCAAATATTCATCTTTTACACTACAAAGCCAAAGATATTCATCGATTAGTCATGTTCATCTAAACACTGCTTCATCTTTGCACTACTACCGAAGATATTCTTCAAAATCATCATTCATCTTTGCACTTTCTGGCCAAAGATATTCCATAATATCATCATTTAAGATCTGAAGATGAAAAATATTTTTAAAGAAACGAATCCGAAAGAAACAAAATGACAAGGATTAAGGATTAAGGATTAGTACTTTGTTTTATCCATGTCCAACAATACCTCAAAAATAATCATAGTGGTGTAAAATTCAAGAATAATCAAAACATGGATACAATCAAAGCTAGTATCCACAATAGATATTTTGAACGAAAAGGAAAATTTTCATTTTTCGATGAATAGTGTCGTATTTAAGTGAATAAGTACCGTATACGTGAATAATTATCGATATCGTGAATAAGTAACTCTACACCAAAAGTTCTAAATTTGATAAAAAGTTCAGATCAATATTTCGGCATAATGATATTGAAGAAATAATATCATTACGAAAAAAAAAAATATCCCTTACCTCACAAAGACAGTACTTCTAGTTGAAACACCGGATATAGGTTATGACTTGAACTTGCACAGTATAACAATACTAAAAGTATACTCAAAATACTCACAAGAATACGCTCGATAATATAGAGAGAGAAAACTTCAGTTTCTGGTGTGATTTTCAATTCTAACCTAAACACCCTATTTATAGGAAATTGCTTAGAACACCAAAGTAGAAAATTTAATATAATAATATTATTATTATTTCTACAACTTCCTACGTACCAAGAATCTGAATTCAGCTATTGAAACACATGCAACATTCTAGAAAAAGTAAGAACAAACGTTTTTCTAATTTAAAATAATTTAAACTTCTAAAAATTAATTATTTCGGAGTTTCGGAACTTCAATAATTCACAATAAATAGCCCTTTTGCCAGAAAATTCGAATCTCGCGAATTTTTATAGGAAATTCAATTCTCTACAACTTTGAAGAAGAAAGTTTTCCGAATTCCAAATAAAATTGATCAAATCCACAAACAGACGATTTTCCAGCTATAATCAAATTTCGGTCAATAAATGGGGTCCAATTTAAATGTTTAACATGTTTTAAATATTTATTGCAACAAAAATACTCTTCCTCCTCAGATACTCATATATCCCACATTCGTTGTAAAATATCACCATTATTATATTATTAAAATATAATAATATTTTTAAATGAATTATTTTATCGAGAAAAGATAAAATTTCAATTTTCAACAATTGTCACATTAAAAATTTTCTCCATTTATATCCACATAAAATTAATATTTTCCTCATCATATGAATCAATAATTAATTATTCACAAATAATATTACGAGAATCACAATATTGACAACCAGAGCGCCTCCCAGAAGAGGGGCTTTCGATAAGAATTTCTCCTTAATGGCGCCGCAATTAGGTGACCAAACCTCTCCTTAGATGAACTTTCTAGACATTGCCAATAATGTTATCTAATAATATTATTCAGATAATATGAATTATTGCTTCGATAATGAAAAATCTTGTGTAATGACAATTATTGAAACAACAAACAATATAAAATATCAACGCAACAATTATTAAATCAATAAAATCTTTGAGCGAATTATTCGTAACCATTATTGAGTAGTGCCTTCTTACGTAAGAATCAATAATTGGTGCAATACCGGTGTCTTCTTGTGTTTTAACCACAGAGTATTTTAACGGTATTACTTGTAATAACTACGTTTGTTATTTTTAAACAACTTATATTTGTCGTTTTCTTCATCCAATCGCTTTTTTTCGTTATGGGGCCCACACATGGGTACTGCCGTCGTGCGAATATTCCCCACAAAGATCGAATATTCCACGACCAAACGAATATTCCCGAACAACAATGAATATTTTATAACCACTTGCTTATTTTGAAATATTTGCGTATTTTACCTCTAACTATCCACATTAATCAAATCAACCCTTACTATTTCAAAATAATAAATAGAGAAAATTAAATTTCATTAATAATAAGTTGGGGTCTTACAATATGGGCGAGTGGGGTGTATACATAATCAGTAAATATTTATTTTTTTGGGAGTGGGGGCTAGGGGTTTGTTAGGTTTGTAAGATTCATGAACGCAATCAAATTGCACAAAGTAAGCGGAAGCATGGAAAACATAATTTTAAAATTTTACAAACTATATACTCGGATCATCCTTTATGCACAATTATTAATTAAACGAAAAGAAGAATAATAAGAATTATAACCTTGAAGATTCGAGCTTCCTCAGGTACTAATTCACCTCCAAATCTTTTCGCGTTCAACTTGAATCCACCGGGTTTGGTTCCTTCCTTTGATCAATGTTAGCCACCCAAGTGTTTGGTCTCTAGGTATTTGGTAAAATCTTAGTTGTCGTACAATTCAATCCTTCCACCATACAATGTCCAAATTAAATATAAAACATGAAATTACTATGAAGACTTATTTTATTTAATTATATGTATTTTGACTTTTCAATGCATAACTCCAAATAATGAAAATTAGAAACTCCTTTCTAATTTCATTTTGTCTTGGCCAAGGACTATTGGGTTGTCATTTATCGAATCACATAAAACATTTCTCTTCTTTACTAGAAGCGGTAGATTCTTTATTGATCATACATTATCTCTATGTAGAACCTATTATACCCAAGCATACCCTTTGGTATACCCTAAGGGTCTTAAGGAATAAGTCAAAGTATAACTCATCATACACAAGATACTATGGCGATCTCAAGTCCAATGATCACTTGTATTACTATCACTACAGGAATTTCTATTGACATGCAAGTAAAACTCCATTAGGTATTTTTTAGCAAGCCACGTTCAGTGTACTTATTCTCCAATAAGCACCTACATACTTGGTTTAGTGTCTCCACACAAATGATCATGAGATCAATCATCTTCATCCAATGAGCAAGCAACGTATGTACTAATCTATATGGATTCACTAATCCCCAATTTAGTAATCCAATGATTGGAAGCTATTTTAGTTTTTAAGCTTTCTAAGAATTTAGATCTCATTAGAATGATCATCATCATTATTCTAAAAGTATTGCTTAAAACTATAGGTTTATCACATATTATAAAGCAGCATCATGTAGATAATTAAAAGCCTTTAATAAATAAATATTTTTTATTAATAAATGAATAAGATTGTTACAAAGCATATGCTTTATCATCAAACATAATTGGCTTGTGTGTATAATACTTTCAAGGCTGAGCGGAGTGGGTGCATGCATAATAAGTAAATATCATTTTTTTTGGGGAGGGGGGGAATGTATACATAATCAGAAAATATTTTTTTTTGAGATGGGTGTGGGGTGGAGTTGTATATATAATCGGTAAATATTAATTTTTTTTAATGTATTAATAAGTTTAAAATATGTTATTATATATTTGTAAGGATATAATAGTCCAAAAAATATTTTTTAATCCAATACTTTAATTAATCTTAAAAAAAATAAACATAACATGGAATTATTTTAAGTTATTCCATGAATTAGTCCGGATCTTAAGCTTCACCCTTATCCAACTCACTTTTGAACACCCCTTTTAGCGGCAGGCAAAGAATGGTTTTACCATACAACCGTCGTCTATACTTTTAGTGATCTTTATATATGTTGTCCGTCGCTAAAACTATAGACAACGGTTATATAACCGAATTCTTGAATCCGTCAATAAAGAAAATGAGCTCAGTGAGTTGGATAAGGGGTGAGCTTAAGATCCGAACCGTTCCATGAATAATCTTATAAAAAAATAAATACGTGACTAAGACTATTTAATCCTAGGATTAATAGTCTTAGGATTATAATCCCATGAATTATAATATCGGAATTATAATCCTTGCAAACAAACATGGTCTATGAGAATAAAATCTATAAGAACTGCCTATAAACTGATGTTTTTATAACGTCCAATAAAAATTTGCCCACTCTTCAATTTGAGAAAAAAAAAAGGAATTTTGACTGTGTTAAAATTATTAAATGAATTTTATCATGGTAAAATAATATTATATAATCTGGCAAAAGAATTAAAGCTCCTTGATTTTCTTAAAAAATACAAAGTTGTCTAATTCATATTAGATGTTGTAAAAATACTAGTTTACAAATTAATTCTCATATACTAAATATTGGTTGATGTGGATAAGTAATTAATAGAGAACTAGTTACAAGAAGAAATGATGTTAATTTTTTTTGTTAGAATTTATTTATTTTCAAACTTTATTAATTTATAGAATATTAATTACAGATATCATGTTTAGGTTAATCCTCCTATAAAATCCTTTTCACATTACCTAGTTTTAATAATGAGAGAGCTTTAGGCATGCTGCATCCCGTGAAAGAATGACTAAAATGGCTACTCTTTCTTGAAGCATGACGTGTGTACATTTATATGATCTACAAATTGCTTACATCTCTGCGTGATCATATTATAATAGTAATTTTATGTCGATACATGAAATAAAATAAAATTATAAAATTAGTTTACTGATCACATATATTGTAATAATATTATTAACAATAATTATTTAAAATAATAATAATAATAAATTTAATATATAAAATTATAAAATACTTATTTACCATTGGCAATTTGGCATAATAAATTCTGGTGTTAGGAAAATAAATTGAGCAATAAAGGACGTTAAATAATTCGTCCCAAATGTGGTGTGTAAAGGGTGTTTCTTGATATGTACGTATAGTACCATTATTAATTCCTAATGTGAAGGTCTTTAATACTAGCATTAATCAATTGAGCTGCACCCTGCATGATGTTGGAGTTTGGACCCATGCCCCAAACCTTGATATTTGATCCAAAAGTAGGCCCCAAGTCTCACATTTAGGTGTAAAGTTTTGGAAGTACTCCCACCGTCCTTAATTATTTGAAGTTTTAAAAGTGGATATAAAAATTAAGATAATGATTGGAAAGCATTAAATATAGTATTTAATTGTCTATAATACCATTGAATCTTTTGTTGGGATAAGAAGAGTTTTGTTGGAATAAAGAGAGAGAAAGAGTTTAAAGTATCAAAAAATTGGTAGAGTAATGATGGGTAATTTTGGAAAAATTTCATTAATTCTCCTAGATTTGAACAAACATCAAATAATTAGGGACAAATGAAAAACTCTAAAACGTCAAATAATTAGGGACGGAGGAATACATAGTATGAAGTTTATTTTACAGTAAGTTGGTCAATTGACCAATAGAATCTTGACGCATGACGATATTGTATGTGTGTCGATTCTACTATCAACCGATCAATTCAACTTATCAAAAAAATAACTTCATGTTAACCGGATCCTAAAGTTTTATATCATGCTTATGTATGGGCAGAACTAAGGGGTGAGGGGGGTCATACAATCCCCAAATTCTGGAATCTGAAATATGTTAATGTTAGTTAAATTTATTTTTTGTTATGAGATGGGTATTAATTTATTTGTTTTCTCATGTTTTTCCACCTATAATAAATTAACAATATTACTATAAGATAAAATAATACTCTATCTGTTCCTAAAAGATTGTCGTTTAAGGTTAATGCACACAGATTAAGGAATACAATTAATACCTAGCGAAAATACTTACTACCCTTATTAATTGTCTCAACCAATTATTTTCTTCCCAATGTTTCTTATTCAATTCAACCAATTAATTCTTATTCAAGCAATTACTACTTAGATTATAGCATTGAATTGAATAAGAATCATTGGGAAGGGAATAAAACTTTAAATAGGAGAAAACTTTAAATAAGGGTAAAGTAGAAAAAAAATAGCTAATGTGTATTGATAAACTCAAAACGACAATCTTTTTGGAACAAAAATTACTTCGTAAAACGACAATCTTTTAGGAACGGATGGAGTATTAAATAAGTTTGATGATTAATTAATTAATATTACACTCATTTGTCTTACTGACTTAATCATATCTTGATATCAATTTTTTGTAAATGAGAATAACTTAATTCATTTTCTTACTTTAAGTGACTCCTCTCAGTTGTCTCAAAGGAAGATGACCAGAACCACAATATAATATTTTGAATATATAATATTACAATTTATAATTTATCTATAAAAGTAGCTAATTAGTTGACTAAAACCTTCAAAGTCTGATTAATAGTCACATAGTTCGGTAGAAATCTATTATATATACTAAATCACAGTACATGACACAATAATTTAACATCTATCCTTCTACAAATTTAACATCTGTCCATCCTATTTAATGCTCCTTATAGCCCTTGACAAAAATATCCTAGACAAACAACTGAGGTTCTTTTTTAAATTATGGATAAATAATAACAAACCAAGTAGAATTTAATCTCTTCAACAACCAATCAGCAAAATTTTATATAAAAAAAACTTCCTAACTGAATTAGAGTTTGAAATAATGTTAATGATCACCTGACCTAATCCTCCTATAAATATATATATATATATATATATATATATATATACACGTATATTAATCAGGCTAATTAATTATTCTCATAAGTGAAGAGCAACCATGGCTTCTTTTTCACTGTTAATTTTTCTCTTCTTTTCCGTTCTGTCTCTCTGTCTTTCTTTTATTTATGTCATTCACGTTTCGCACGATGTAAGAGTCATCACCATTGATGGTGAACGAAAACTAATATTGTCTGGTTCAATTCATTACCCGAGAAGTACGGTTGAAGTATGTACCAAACTATATATATATATATATATATATATGTTTACGTGGAGTAAAAAAAATTATTTTTATTTGTGTTAATGTATTGCCTGCATGTTTATTTAATTTTATTCGAAACATAATTATATAATTATTTTGTTGTTGTTATTATTTGCTAGATGTGGCCGAATTTGATTAGAAAGGCTAAAGAAGGCGGACTCAATGCAATCAAGACATATAATTTTTGAACGTCCACGAGCCTCTTCGCCGGCAATATGATTTTTTCGGGAACTTGGATACATGTAATGGTTTCTACTTTGATAGCTTCACGCCAAACAATCCCAATACTCCTAAGAGGTGGTTTAGCGAATTCTGGAAAAGAAGTAGGCATCTTTCTTAAACTCTGATTCCTTCTGCTTTCTGATGAGGGCAGTAGTTGGATATTTATGCCTCAATTCTTGCGATCTTCTTCTCCTCTTTTTTTTTCACCTCGAGTGAAAAATAAAAATGTTTGTGACCCTTTTATGGGTCGTTTTCCTTGATCAAACAATTATGTATATTAGCGGATACAATATGATTCAATGAGAAGATATACTTCTTTGAAATAGGATTGAAGTTTGAGCTCATATATTGTTGATTGTACCATAACTTATGGCTTCCAAACACGTATTGAAGAATTAAAATCGGTTCCTTTTGGTAAGGAGAACAATATCATTCTCCCTTAGTTCCGAATTATATTATAGTTATTGATTTTTGAAATATTTTGAAACTCAACGTTGATATGATTTCATTAACAATTACGAAATAATAAATAAATCATAGTACTAATATGTAATTTTTTTTATAGAGTTTATAGTAATATTTATTATTGGATTGACTAAAGTTAAATTAAATTAATTTATGTCAATTTTGAATTTAAAAATATCTTAAATTTATTTTTAAATAGTCAACAATAATATTATACTATTTTGGACGGAGACATTAGTTACTACAAGGGAAAGGAGCATGGAGGTGACTTGCCATTTTAATCCGTCCGTGCATTCATATCATGGGTTAAAAAATTGTAGTGATATCAAGACAGCCAGCCATACTATTTCTTAGTAGTACTAAATACAGTGCTGCACGAACTTGAGGAGGGGCCCATTTAAAATCGACGAATAGATGAAATCTCAATCCTCGATTTAATTGGCCTATTTAAAATCTTCGATCGAGTAGGAACTGTAGTTTATAGACTACGTTTTACCGTCAAATATATCGCGTGTTCATAACGTTTTTAACGTATCGATGTTACGTAAATATGGGGACGACCCGAACAATATTATTAAATTAGAACTAGACGAGATAGCAGAAGATTTAACGTATGAGGAGCTACGTGTTAAAATCTTGGATAAAAAGGATCGTATTCAATATTCAAAGGTTATACCTCAAGAGTTAGAATCTAAAATGAAGTCAAGATACCCTCACCTCTTCAGAATACCAGGTACGTACGTAAATTTTGAGGGCAAAATTTCATAAGGAGGGGAGATTGTGAGACCCCAGATTTTATGAATAAATATTTAATTTTCTCGAAATAATTTTGTGAATATTATGACGTGGATTTGATATAATGTTATAGTTGTGGGTTATATTTATAAATTTTGCAAAATATGCAAGTTATTGTATAATATTCGATTGGTCGAAGAATATTCTTTTTGTCGGGGAATATCTGTACGACGATACAATCATTGGTGGACCCCACAACAGAATTATTGTCGGATTGAGAAACGAAAAAAATATTTTTATAAAAATAACTACGAAAGTATTCTGGTTAAAACTGTTAAACTACTCTCATTTAGTAAAAAGTACGATGTCGTGTGGTTACGTAGTAGCGCACGGTATTGATTATTGATGCTTACGTAAGAATTCACTCGGTTATACTCAATTATTGCAGAACGATAATTGTTGCATCATATCTCTTATATTATTGATTCAATTATTGTTACGATGTCATCTGCATAATATGATATATTATTAAATCAATAATTGAGGCGACAAAGTTATTTATATTATTATTTGCAATATTAACAATGTCTAGAAGTTACATCAATGAGAGGTTTGGTACCTAATTGCGGCATAATAAGGAGAAATCCTTATCGGAAAGCCCTCTTTCACGGAGCGACACGGTTGTTAAATATTATGAGTTATAATATTAATGATGAATAAGTTCGTGTTGATTAAAGATGTAATTGATAGTTCCATTATGTTGGGATTAGTAGTGTTAGTGGAAATTGACATTTGTTTCGATAATAATTGATGTTTGGAGGTTATATTGTTCAATCGGGTATTCGGGGCACTTTTCGTGTCGGAGTACTATTCATGAGTTACTATTCATGAGTTAATATTCACGGGGTACTATTCACCCATAGGATATATTTCTTTTTGGTCCAAATCATTTTTGGGTACAATATTATTCCATGAGGAGATGTGCTAATTTTTCAGACCGTTGGTTGAAGATATAATAGTAAATCAATATGGATAGATGGTGGAAAGTTATAATAGTAAATCAATATGGATCATTGGTTTAAAGTTTTAATAAGTAAATCAAGATGGACCGATTGCTTTAAGTTTTAATAGTAAATCAATATGGACCGTCTGCTTTAAAAGTATATCAAACTAGGACCGTTCATGAATTAGTTACTATTCATCCATTCTCTTATAAATAAAAGCTCATTCCTTCATTATTTCTTACGAATTCACCGAAACTCTGTAGAGAGAAAACTATAGAGAGAAAAGAAGAAAAGTATTCGCTACTTCATTACTTGATGATTCGGTTTTTTCTAAGGTAGGGGATATTGTTTGTTGTACTCGTAAGGGGTATTCTTTCTTTCTTATTCATGAAGAGAACTTCATTATTCCATTCTTTATTATTCATTGGAATAACTCAGTATACACGGGATACCCTATACTTGGTGAAATTTCGTTGTTATTCCATTCTTATTATTACATTGGAATAACTTTGTTTATCTGAAGTCTCTATACATGGTGAAATTCTTCTAATATTTCGTTCTTTATTATTCTCGCTTAATATCCTATCTGCTGCGTTCTGTGGGACTGGTTCCATTATTTATTATTCAGCCGGAATATCATGTTTGTAAGGTTTATCTTTGAACTGGGTTCCATTATTTATTATTCATTAGGAATAACATGTCATCTTGATCTATCACATGCATGGTGAATCCTTCATTATTCCATTCTTTATTATTACATTTGGAATAACTTTATCTATGTGGATTACCACATGCATGGTGAATGATCCTTTGTATTCATTCCTTATTAAATTATGGAAATGATCTCATCTATGTGAATTACTGCATGGCGAAGAAAATCCATTTGCGGCTTCATATATTCTATTATACTCAAATGGTTAAAGCTTTGGCTTCTATACTCCATGAAATTAGTGGATTATCCTTGATATTTACGCTTCATCCAAATCTTTTCATGGAAATATTCTTCGAGCATTCTTAAATTTTACTCTACAAAGCGATATCATGTTGACAAATTGGATGTTATTGGTTCTGGATAAATTAATTTATAAATCTTTAAAATTTATTCTTGAACTTGTTTTATTGAATTATTATGTCATTGTCATTATCCTCATGTTTATATTGTGATGAAAGTCATATTTGGCTTACGTGCATAGATGGACTTGGTATGATTATGACCAGGAATTATTCGGTATAATCATGACCGTAATGTGACGAATGATGTGGTAAAAGTCCTCGATGGCACTGTAGTATTGATGGACGATTGTTGGTATGATTATGACCGTGGATTATTCGGTATAGTCATGACCATTGATGATTACATGAATATCCTTGGCCGTGGAGCAGGGATGATTAGATTTTATTAAGCTGAGTCTCAGTGATAAAGTTGATGAAAAACTTTTTAAATCATAGAAGATAGTAGATTTTATATCTTACTTGATTCTTCTAATGGATTGCTTATTCCGCTGCAGTTAAACTTGATGTCTATTGTATTTTATTAGTTGTTATACTGTTAAAGGCTAATGATAATTTATTCTGCATTATCTTAGTCATAATATTTCTTACTGGGCTAGTTGAGCTCACCATTTCTTTCACTATTCTCTTCAGGAAATGAGAACGTAGCTGGGACTAGTCGGGGAACAGAATGATGGTCCTAGATGGTGCATTAGTAGTCCTCACTATTCTGTGAAATAGTGTGATAATAAATATAATAAGGACTCCATTGAGTGTGGATATTGTCTAGATGACAATATTTGTATTAAAACTCACAACCTATGTTTTGTCGTATTTTACACGACTGTTGTATAATTAAGTTGTATTCGTATTCAGTACCTTATATCTGGCGACCCAAGATGGGTGATGTATACCTATTTTGGGGGCGTCACAATTATCCTTAGTAATTTAATTATGATATTATACTTTGTAATTTAATTATGATATTATCCTTAGTAATTTAATTATGATATAATCCTTTGTAATTTATTTGTTATCTCTTAATTTATTGATTATAATCCCCTAAATCACTATTATAAATATAAACAGATTATAGATTTATATCAACTATTTTGATATTATCCTTTGTAATTTAATGATAATATTATCCTTTGTAATTTAATTATAATATTATCCTTCGTAATTTAATTATGATATAACCCTTTGTAATATATATAATTATGATATTATCCTTTGTAATTTTTAATTATCTCTTAATTTATTGATTATAATCCCTAAATCACTACTATAAATCTAAATGATTTTAGATTTATATCAACTATTTTAATATTATCATTTGTAATTTAATTATGATATTATCCTTTGTAATTTTATTGTTATGTCTTAATTCCCTAAATCACTACTTAATTATATCCTAAAAAAATCATTACTTTATGATATTATGGCTATAAATACCAACTCAATACACAATAGTTCATGCTTTCTGAGCGATTAACTCCTCCTTATTATTTTACCTATCCTAATATTTAGATGACGACTAGGTACGATTTTTTGATGACATCACTACCATCGAAGAGACATGGAAGATTAAAGTAAGGATAACTCGACTCTGAAATATGTCAAGCTTCAACAAAGCAGACTACATAAACAACATTGAGATGGTATTGTTGGACGAAAAGGTATATATATATATATATATATATATATATATATATATATATATATATATATATATATACACACACACAAAACATATTCATAAGCAACTCTAAATTACAACATCTTACCATATGCATATTATACTTTTATAGGACACCAAAATACAAGCGAGTATCAAAAGGTCTCTACTTACAAAATTTCAAACAATAGTCAAGGAACAACAAGTCTTTATAATCACCAATTTCGTTGTCAGTCAGAACGATGGTTCTTTCAGAGCTACTCAACATTCATGCAAAAGAAGATCAAAATCGAGAAAGATGACAACTTTACTGCTTCAAATTAAATTAATTCATTATCTCATTTTACTACGTATCTTGGTTGTTTTAAATATTAGAAACTTCTAAATACATTTAGTCTGATGATCTTTGAGTTTTTAATTTGGATTATTTGTATTATTTGGATGTTCTGTGTGACATGTATTTGAATTATACATGTTCTGTGTGACATGTATGTCCTTCGAACATTTCACTTTTTCCCTTTTAGATTATCTAATATGCAAGAATGAAATATAGTTTCAGGAACGGACAACTCAAAACGAAACATTTTCCTGCAGATGTTAGTCTAATTCGAACGTGAGTAGTTGCTATATGTCATGTCATTTAGGATGTGACCCTCTTAATGATTGCCTTTAACTCTTTTTTAACTTTGGTTTCAGGGTCGTGGAGGTATCACCGTTAATAATACCACCAATGCCTTGATTTTTGGTATCTACAATGAGCCAATGACTCCATGGCATTGCAACATTGTTGTTGAAAAGCTTAATGATTATCTTATTGATAATGGATATTAGTTAATTTGTAAAATTCAAAATACTATCCCCTACAATGTATATTTATTTATTTTTCTGTGTAAAATTTGATCATCGCACAACAATTTACCATCTTTTTATTATATTTTAATTTATTAATTATACGTACATATTTATTATTAAAAAATTGAATAATCCCGTCGCAACGCGCGGGTTTGTATCTAGTTAATATATATATATATATATATATATATGTGTGTGTGTGTGTGTGTGTGTGTGTGTGTGTGTGTGTGTGTGTTTAAAGTCATTAGACTCACAACTCAAAGGTTGACAAGAGTTAGAATATGATGTTGTGAAATATTATAATTGGGCAAAATGAATTTGAAAGAAGTACTCCAAGCGTCAATAAATAATTTTTTTTACTGATTTATTTTGACACCCCTCTAAAAAATGTTCTGGTTCTGCCACTGTGTATAATAATTAAGAAAATAATTGTATAATATTAAATATAATATCAATGACTTATAATTATCATACTTATCTCATACTCTCTCTCATATGTAATATTTTTTAATTAGGGATAATTTTAAAAAAGATTGTAGTTAATTCTTCTAGATTATATAAAATAAAGCGACAAAATAATTTAGGGAAAATAAAATTATCTAAAATATTATATATTATAGAACTGAAAAGAGTAATATTCAAGAAATTAAAAGTAATAATTATTTTGTTTCAATACATGTGTCCTTGTTATTATAATAAAATATAAAGCAAAAAATAATAAAGCGATTGAATGATCAGAATAATAAATGTCGTTTAAAGTATTACGTGTATATATAATTTTACTCTAGAATTATTAATAGTAAAAAATAAAAATTAAATTAAATATGGTGTTATGCTAAGGAATTTGGTGTCATGAAGGTGCTTCTAGCTTGCTAGTAATGGTGATCTGTGTCAAGTTCTTGTAATCAAGGCATATATTCCATACCTCAATAGCAATAGATAATATACAACAAATTATCGTTAGTCTTCAACGAGGAAAAATCGATTTGAGGATCAATATTATAGCATGAAATAATAATTCATAGTAAGATTACGTAGAGAATGAAATCTCTTATAATCTATGAATTTAATCCATCATCAATATTTTATCCACAGTAACATCAATCGATATGCATCACGGAATCAAATATTCATCTTTCTGCACTACAGCCAAAGATATTCATCAGTTAGTTAAGTGTTCATTTAAACACTGCTCATCTTTGCAAACTACGGCCAAAGATATTAATCAATCGGTCATATTCAACACACGCTCATCTTTGCACTATGTGCCAAAGATATTCTTCTTCGAAATCATTCATCTTTGCACTATAGGCCAAAGATATTCTTAAGAAATCATTCTTATCTGCCACTACGAATAAAGATATTCCATAATATCATCATTTAAAGATCGAGGATGATGAAAAATATTTTTTAAAGCGAAACGAATCCGGTTGGAAACAAAATGCTAAATTATACCAAACTCATGAATAAGAACCCATGAATAGTAACCAATCGAATATGAAAAGTTCCAAATTTGATAAAACTTCAGATCAACATTTCAAACATAATGATATTGAAGAAATAATATCAAAACTGACTAATGACGTCTTAACTCGATGGTTAGGTCTCAAGTTCATTTTTTATTAATATAGTGTAAATTCATATTCTTTTTATTGTAATGTAATTAAGAAAATATTCAAATTAACTCGATAAATCGAGCAATAATTCTTACCGTATGTACTTATCTCTCCAACTTAAAATAGAAGAAAATATTCAAAAGGCCCTATTTTGAAATATTTGCGTATTTAACCCTTAACTATCCTAACATGCATCATATGTCTATACATTCATCATATATCTTAAGAAATTAAATTATGATCATATACATACATTCATCATATATCTATTAAATTATGGTACTGTTAACGTCAAGATTCGTCCACGCTTTCAATCATTAAAACGCGTCAAATCATGCACCAAAAGTAATGAAAATTTAATGCTCTAGTATAGCCTTGTATTTATAATAATTTCATCACCTCTTCAGAGTCCTTCTTCGTAGAATTGAACCCATATAAAATTAGGGTTCCTCATTAGGTATAATAATTCCTTTCGTATAGAATTAGGGTTCCTCATTAGGTATAATAATTATAGAATCTCCTTAAAATAGTAAGTTGGACCATATCCTAACACTTTCCTTAGGAGTCATAAATTGAACGTAATAAATTGAAGTTAATTAGGAATCCTTGATTCCTTAAAGTCCTCTACTGTCAAAATTGGGTTAAAATAACTCCACGCGGACTCTTGCCTATGGGTGTTCAAAAATTTCTATTTTTTCGATTTTTTACCGAACCGGTTGATACTAAAACCGGCAGTATCGGGTTTTTTTTTTGTATCGATTTTTTGATTTTTTTTACACTTTTCAGTACCGGTACTGGTAACAGTAATGAACTTTTTGAATTCGATAAAAATCGAAATACCGAAATTTAATAATATAATAACTAATAATTAATGTTTTGTAGTTTTATATATTAAATAATTTTTTTATATATTAATAATTTATATATAATAGTAGTTTTATTAAAAAAATTATATATATTAGTAATGTTTTGTAATTTTATTTTATATATTAATTATTATTAATAGTTAATGATTTGTTAGTTTTAAAAAAAATGTTAATACTTATAAAAAAATTATTTAATTATTATTAATAATTATATATATTAACATGCGGTATAACTGAAAATCGAACCGAAAAAACCGATATCGATTTTGTACCGAATCGGTACCGAAACCGATACCGATTTCAATTTTTACTTTTTCGATAATTTTGGATCGGTACCGGTTTAATATTTTCGGTACCGATTCGATTTTTTACCGTTGAGCACCCCTACTCTTGCCCACCATATAAATCGAGCCTAAATATTCACGCTCCAACATGTACTAACCACAGATTTAGGAATCGAGATGAAAATAATTAAGCCAAATGTTAACAAAAATAAATTAAAAATTAAAGAATACATGAGAAAGCTATTAATCAATAATTTATCATTCAATATTTTTATAATTCAAGTTTGGCTGTTCATTTTTAATTAAGAGGTAGAATCCTAATTACAAAAATTCTATGAATATTAATTAGGAAAAAAAAAACAAATACTAGTGCTTCTAAACTTCTTGTTAATGTTAATAATATCTCTAGAGCAATAAGTAGTAAAAATCATCATTAATCATACGTCCAATCCTCAAATTCTTGTGGGTCCATATTCAGAACTCTCTCCAACCACTCATCATCATCACAACCGTCCATTTTTCTCACGCCACCACACGCCGGAAAACCCACCTCCTCGCCGGCCAACACCTTTGTCGGTCCCATCCCAACCCCGACCATCACCGTTGACGCCGAGTCGGAAAACGCGGGCCCACATCTCTCATTGTCCCCGCCGACAACAAAAGACGAGGAGGACATGGTCGCCGGGAAACTTGCCGGCGGCGGCGATGTTTCTACCTCACAACAAGTGTTTATTTCCTTCAACAGCTCCTGCATTACCTCCACCACCATTTCTTCCTTTATCTCTACTTCCGTCAAGAACTCGCCTCCATTTTCTCCGTCATGCAACTCCATCAGCGACCGGAGATAGCCGGTAAAGATACTCTCGGACGACTTATCAATTTCCTCCATGTTTTCTAGAGAGACAGAAGGGAGTGTTTGGCTACATACACATATAATATAATAATACTATCCGGTCCCTATATATAGGGGGTGAAAAGTAAGTTCCATCGTGGCAGTGCTTGCCACGTAGGAAAGAGACTAGAGATTTGATGACGTTGTGACGATGGTGGGAGGCAAATACTTCCAAGGAAGGAACTTGGTGGATACGTTACTTTCGAAGAAAGTCAACGTTAAGGTAGATTAGCTTTAATTTGTAGGCATTGGATTAGAATGAAATTAAATGTGCGGCCATTAATTCGTGGATATAGAAGAATCTGTATTATGAATCTAAAACGAGAAAACCAAGTTTATCCCGGAAAGAGAAAAGTTTATCCCCAAATTTAAAAATCCTTGCAGTTTAAGTTACTGAAAAGATTTATATAATTTATCTCCATAATAAATACCTACCACAAAGTTAGGAGTATAGTAAAATACTAGATTTAGAGTCCTTTGTTTAAGTCTTTATAATTTAGGACAAAGGTGTAAAAATGACCCTGAACTTTATACGGATGTCCCACTTTCACTCTAAACTAAATTTTTTTCCAAAAGTACCATTAACGTTTCAAAAGCAGGTCACCCGTGCCCTTGCTGTCGTTAGACCAGGTACATGGACTAACTCTGTTTACACGTGTGAGACCCCAGATTTTATCAATAAAGATTTAAATTTTGTCGAAATAATTTTTTATATTATGGTGTGAATTTAAGATAATATTATAGTTATGGGTAGTATTTATAAATTTTGCAAAGTATGCAAGTTGTTATAAAATATTCGTTTGGTGGGGAATATTCTTTTTGTCGGGGAATATTAAATCTGACGAATTTACCAATTATTAGTGGACCCCTATTAATCCAAGTATTGTCGTAGTTAGAAAGCGACAAAATTATCTTTCTATAAAAATAACGGCAGAGAATTATTACTGTTAAAACTATTGAACTACTCTTCGGTAGTAAAAGTGATGCGATATCTGGCGTAGTTGTATAATAGCATACGATATTGATTATTGATCTTTACGTGAGAAGTCATTTCAAATTTATCTTTCGATTATTCTTATAAGAATTGATGATCATATCTCTTATATTATTGATTCAATTATTATCACGAAGATCATCCTCATATAATATGTTATAGTATTAAATCAATAATTGAGACAATGATTATAAATGATTAATAATTGTTGAAAGATTAAATATGTGTTGATGAAAAAAAACATTTGTGGTAAGTTTGATTATTTTATGGGGGCTCGTATGTCATCATCTAAAGTCTCTTCTTCGTCGATAAGTAATTACCTTCGTCGATAGTAATTACCCTCAGTGAATAAGATTTACCTTAACATCGATAGTAATTACCTTCGTCGATAGTAATTACCCTTGTGAATAGTATTTACCTTCGTCGATAGTAATTACCTTCGTCGATAGTAATTAACCTTGTGAATAGTATTTACCTTCGTCGATAGTATTTACCTTCGTTAATAGTAATTACCTTTACCGACGTCCGAACCACTTGTCGTTTCACATTATAGGCGTCCAACCACTTGTCGTTTCACATTCACAGCGCCGAACCACTTGTCGTTTCACATTCAAAGGTCGAACCAAATTCGTCAAGCCACTTGCCTTTTTCACACTGGCGAGGTCTTTAAGCTAAAATCTTCTATAAATAGAGGCCTAGGGCTTCATTATTTTTCACTTAATTCACTTTGAAACTCTGAGAGAAACTATAGAGAAAAGAAGAAAAGTATTCTGCCTTCTTCACCTTGCCAATATTCAGTTCTTCTAAGGTAGGGAATATTATTTGTTGTACCGTAAGTAAGTGTTATTCTTTCTTATTCATGAAGAGAACATTGTTATTCCATTCTTATTATTACATTGGAATAACTTTGTATACGCTATTTACCCTATACTTGGTGACATTCTTCTATTATTCTGTTGGAACATCCTGCATGCAGTTTTTACCGGACTGGTTCCGCCTTTATTATTCTCGCTGGAACATCCTCGTCTGCATGTGTTTTACACCGACTGGTTCCGCTCTTTATTATTCTTGGAATATCCTATCGCATGTTTTACACCGGATCCGTTCCGTCTTTATTATTCTCATTGGAACATCCTGCGCTTGTGAATTTCACCTCGACTTTGAGTTCCGTTATTTATTATTACATTGAATAACTCGTATGCATGCGCTCTATCGCATGCATGGTGATTTCTTTTGTTATTCCATTCTTTATTATACCCAATTTAGTTAAAACTTTGACTCCTATACTCCATGAAATTAGTGGAATATCCTTGATATTTCGTTTCATCCAATATCTTTTCATGAAAATATTCTTCCCGATCATTCTTGAATTTTACTCTACAAAACAAGATCATATTGATAATTTGGGCGTTAATAATTCTGGATAAAATAATTTTTGAACTTGTTTTATTGAATTATTATGTCATTTATCATCATCCTCATGTTATATTATGTTATCTTTTGGCTTTACGATGCGTAAATGAACTTAGTATGATTATGATGACGAATCATTCTAAGATAATCATGGCTTATTATAAATGATGTGATAAAAAGTCCTGAGTAGCTGTAATGCAATGATGGATAGTTTTGGTATGATTATGACTAGGGGTGATTCGGTATAGTCGTGACCATTGATAATTTGATGAATATCCTTGGCAGTAGTCTGCGAAATTGATACGATGATGTGGATTATTTATTAAAGTTTGAGTCTCAAATTTATAACAAATGATGAAAAACCTTTAAAACCTAAAAGATAGTAGACTTTATTTTCTACTTGACTCTTTTAATGGATCGCTTATTCCATTAGCAGATTAAACTTATTATACATTGTATTTTATCGGTTTAACAATTGTTGAAGGCTAATGATAAATTATTCCGCATTTATCTTAGTCATAATATTTCTTCTTTGGGCTAGTTGAGCTCACCCTTTCTTTCACTATTCTCTTCAGAAATGAGAACATATTTGGACGAGTCGGGGAACGGAGTAATGGTCCAGAGGATAGCATTAGTAGTCCTCACTATTCAGTGAAATAGTGTGATAATAGTTGTAATAAGGACTCCTTTTGAGTTTGTATAATATCTAGTAGACAATATTTGTATTCAAACTCACGCTTTATGTCGTATTATACCATGAGTTATATTAGTAAGTTGTATTTGAATTTATGTACCATGTAAGTGGCGACCCAAGATGGGTGACGTATATACCTAATTTTGGGGGCGTCACAACACGTGTATATTTATTGCTGAGTTGGCACATAGGGACAAAACAACAGAACAAAAACAAGGGTTCAAGGTCAAAAGGAACAACGCGTATATTCAAAAGGGGGAAAAAAGCCCTAATCAGTTTCTTCAAAGAGAAAGGCGAAATCGAAGAGAAGAAGGCGAGAAGAAGACGCGAGACGAAGGTGAAGCCCAGTGTTGATCGAAGAAGGTGAAGGCTAGTTCTGCCAGAAGAATGTGAAGACGAGTCATTTCTCTGTGTGTGCTCTGCAATCAGTCCCTACCACGAACTTGAGTCTAATCGAAGTCGAATGAAGCTTTTAAGAAGAAGAAAATGAATCTCTCAGGTACTTTCATCTACGCTTTTGATTAATAAAGTGCAAGTGGTAGGGAACATCACGTGGTCCATGTTTAAGTTGGTTGTTGACTGGTAGGGGACATGTGGTCCCCTATATTATTATTTATAGATTATTAATACTTTGTAGTTTGAATTTGTCTCTTATTGTTTATTGTTATGTATTGTTATGTGAAGTCTGAATTTTTCTTTTACTGACAGATTGGTTGGGCGTTTAGATGTACATTTACATCATGGGGGCATATGGATAAAGGATTCAGTTTGGAGATATGTGGGAGGAGATGTTTACATATGTAAGAATTTTGATGTTGATTACTTGTCTGTTATTTGCATTAAGAATACATATAAAGAGGAATTGAATTATGCCAATGTATCGGAAATATATTATGTGGAACTGACCTGAGTATTGAAGAAGGACTTTTTATACTTGAGGGTGACCATGGGATTAGGAGACTCTTGAGTAGAATAAAAGTCGACAACAACCCCTAGATTTCTTTACTGCAAAACACGAGATAGATGAACCTATAATGAATGATGCATCACCTCCTGATGTTCCTCCTGCTTGTGATGACACTTTCAAGGAAAGTGATGAAGTACTTAATGTGGTATTTAACACACAGGGTAGCAGGGTTGGTGAGGAAGATAGTAGTGAGGACAGTCAAGATAAAACATATGAAGTGGAGAGTGAGGACAGTGAAGAAGATGATGTTAGTGATGATAGTGATGACAATGATGATAGTGAGGAAGGGGATGAGGGTCAGGTGCCATTTGAGAGAAGACATCCTATCCAGTTCAATGTAAATGAATGAGACACCTATTTCACTTTGGGAATGACATTTGCTAGTCAAATTGAAGTTAGGGAATCCATATCAAAGTATCTTATATCTAGAGGAGTGACATTGAAATATGTGAAAAGTGAACCATATAGAATAAGGGTCCATGTGAAATTTGGGTGTCCTTTTGTCTTGTATGTGTCAAAAGGACGGTTGTAACCTGGATTATTTTGTCAAGACATTAAATGAAGAACACAATTGTTATAGGATTTTAGCAACCCTAGGGTTTCAAAGAAAGTTCTTGCCAAGCTTTACAAACAAAAAAATACTTGAAAGCAACAGTAACTACAAGATCAAAGACCTCAAAAAAGATGTGGAGAAAGAATGAAGAGTGAATGTTGGATTTTCCAAGTGCAAGAGAGCCGGGAGGATGGTTATGGATGAATTCTCAGGGAGCTTTACTACTGAGTATTCTGAGTTAGAGGCTTATGCAGCAGAATTGGTGAGGAGTAATCCAGGGTCTAAAGCACAAGTGGAGTTGTCCACAGATGAATTAAGGGAAGGGAGAAGAGTGTTTAGAAGAATGTTTGTTTGTTTAGATGCTTGCAAGAGAGGTTGGAAGGAAGGATGTAGGCCCATCATTAGCCTTGATGGGTGTTTTTTGAAGACACGGTATAAGGGGGAATTGATTGTAGCACTAGGAAGAGATGGGGATGAGCAGAATTTTCCCATAGCTTGGGCATGTGTGAAGAGTGAAACTAAGGTCAACTGGACATGGTTTCTGACTTTGTTGCAAGAACAACTGGATTTGGGAGATGGCAGACAGTACACCATCATATCTGATATGCAAAAGGTATGATTGCTTTTGAAATTTAATAGTTAATGTTATTTACATATATTATTTATGTAACTTTGAATGTAACTTTGTAACTTTACTTGTAGGGTTTAATACAAGTCGTTATTGATGATCTTTCGAGTATGAATAGAACACAGTATATATTGGAAGAAATAATATCATTACAAAAAATAATATCTTTCGCCATATATATGCAAATTAATTGTAAGAAACACGAGAGTGGAGAGTTGAAGAAGATATTTTGGAATGCAACTTTTCGTGCTTATATCTCTTTTGAGGAAGAATTTAACGACAACATGAAAATCAATATTTTCCTCATGTTGCTTGGGGACATGAGTTCAAAGGGGAGCAAATCAATCTCATGAATTATCCACCTTGTTAGTGGTGCATACACGGTGCGAGTTTACTTTTAGTAGTGTTTTCTTACGTCCAATGCGCTTTCAGCAAATCATGGGCGACCTTGATGAATAGATAACAAATATGGTAGAAAGTTTTAATTCCTGAATCATTTTTCCTCTAGCATGATTCCTCCACAAAACTTTAACGTGAGCTATAGCAACTGCTTGCGTAGAGACTCTTTCGCTTCACTGTCAAAATCTTGGCCGGTTGCTCTGCGTCAGGATTCTGGCTTCCGATAACGTGGTTTAAGATGCTTTCCACATATTCCCAATCTGAGGATATATGAAACCATTATGAACCACGAAGGACATACTCGGAGGTAGCAATGAGTCTATAGGCTACATTTCTGCTCGGTGAAAAGAATTTGGAAATGGGCCGCGATAAATGCGTGGATTGAAACTCCTCTCTTCCCGAATCTTGTAACTCCCTTCCATGGAGCAACTCGCAACAATCGCTGATCCCTACGCTTTCCGTCCTTTCTGATGAAGATTCGCGTAACTACTTGGATGCATTCTGGTTGTATCACGTTGGCAAAACATTAGTCATCATCATTTCTTTCGAGTCCCAACAATGTTATTCACCCACCTCATCCGCGCATATTGAGAAACGACATTTTATCATATAATGCTTGAAATGGAATTACATGCCTATATTTGTTTAATACTTTATTGTTGTGTGTGAGTTACGATAGCGAATACTTATCCCAACTCGCAAATCTAGGACAGCTTGAGTTTTAATATATCTTCGAAATTTGAGTAGTCCTTTACGATTGCCCATCCAGGTTTGAGGATGTTGTGCTGGCCAGATAGTAAATTACGTGCCCGCAGCTTTCTCTGAATATTTAAAATCATGAAGTGAGATCAGAGTCCTGATCTAAAACTATGGATCATTGGCATGCGTCTGATCTCACAAATCTCATTTTACGTCATCTGAAGGAAAGGCGTTCAAGAGGAATAAAGTCTCTTGTATCGATAAGAAATGAAGACTTGGACGGTCATCTATCATGATAACAAATAGCATTGATGCCTTGAGAAATAGTAGGAAGACGTCTAACAAATCCATAGTAATGTGTTCGACTTCCATTTCAAAATCTCAAGTGGTTGCAGCGGACCCTTAAGTCTGGATGCTCGCTTCTTTCGGTATGAGATATACTTGAATCTCTCTCCTCGTATTGCTCCACAGATAATGTATTGAAGATCATAATCGTTTTAATTGCTCCACTCGAGATGGATTGCAAATGGTGTATTGTATTGCCTCCATCAGCAATCTTATTCTTGTACTCGAAGTATTCCTTCTTCCTCGATTCTCGCTTCCGGAATAGCTCCTTGTTGCTTTCTTACTGCATAAGCGCTCGGACCGAATTCGGTGGCTTGAGCGATATTAACTTTTTCTAACAAAGTTTGGCTCTGTCACGTATACTTGACATCCTCACACGTGCGACGCATGATCTTCTCATCGCATCATTTCTACGCGTTAAACTTTCGGGGATGGCATGGTTAGAATAGCAATGCTAAGTTCTTTGGAAAATCTTCTACGTTACAAGCTCATAAAATTTTGTATGTTTTAAAAGTAAAGCTAAGTTCAAAGATACATGATTGAGAATATATCATCTCGGAGTAATAACCAACTAAGCCTGAAAGCTAAATGTTCAATTCTTGACAGGTTCTTTCTCGGTGTTCATGTCCCAATCTTGGATAACGCGTCACAATGACACCTGTCGATTTACTGCTCTATGCGAATATAGCGTCCCCTCACGGTCTAAAAGCTTGGGTGAATTCACAAAGTCACAAGATAAAAGCTCCGGTACCAAATTACTATGGTTGAATTTTAACTCCACGAGATCGATAAGAGCCATTCGATGAGATTTTTAGAAATGAGTTTTGTACAAGGGTTGAAGTCGTCCGAAATTTAATATAGAGGCTTTGGGGCAACCCGCGAAATTCTTGAAAATCGTGTCATGACATAAATTTACGATATTGTTCATGAATACAAGATATTAATCAATCGATCGTGTTAAATCCTAAACTGTTGCACACTTTTCTGAGGCCAGATTGAAATATTCTTAGAAATCATTAAATGCTTTACTACGAATGAAAAGATATTCCATAATATCACATTTGGATTTGGAAGAAGGTATGATATGCTTATGATTGCTTTTGAATTTAATAGTTAATGTTATTTCATCATATTATTTGTGCAACTTTGAATGTAACTTTGTGTAACTTTTACTTGTAGGGTTTAATACAAAACATTATTATTGATGTCTTGCTGACGAAATTTGAACACGAGATGGTGTCTTTAAAAGCGCCATATATATACAAATTGGTGTTATAAGAAACACGAGGTGGAGAGTTGAAGAAGATATTTTGGAATCGACACAATTACTTTTTGAGGAAGAATTTAACGACAACATGAAGTTTGCTTGGGGACATGAGTTCAAAGGACAAGCCCGATCTCATGAATTATCCACCTCATACATGGTGCAGAGTTTACTTTAGTAGCAGAAGCAAATCATGGGCAGTAGATAACAACATGGTAGAAAGTTTTAATTCTTGGATTCTTGAAGCTAGGCAGAAGCCCATTAGGACTATGATGGACTACATTAGGCAAAAAACCATGGACAGGTTGGGAACTCTTGGGTCAGCATGTGAGAAGTGGATAAATTGTTTTAGCCACTTCTTCATGATGACATTTTTCAGACAAATAAAAGCATAGCCGTAGGATGCACTGTTCTCTTTAATGGAGACACTGGTTATGAAATTAGGGAGGGTGAAGACACCCACACTGTGTTTTTGGACAAGAACTCTTGTACATGTAGGGCATGGGATCTCACTGGAATCCCTTGCCAACATGCAATATGTGTTCTAGTTCACAACAAACAAGACCCTATGAACCATATTTCAAAGTTGTATCATAAGGATGTATACCAAACTGCTTATCAGTACAAAATTATGCCAGTGAGAGGGAAGAGATTCTATGAAATGGACAAATATCAACCTGTCGAGACACCAAAGGTTGAGAAGAACAAGGGAAGGCCTAAGATTAAGAGAAGAAGAGAGGAAACTGAGGCCAGACCTAGGAATACAGTCACAAAGCTATCCAAAAAAGGCAAAGTTATCACATGAGGTCTATGTAAGCAACTAGGACACAACAAAGACAGTTGTTTAAAGGTAATTCAATTATTTAATTATGTGATAACAACAATATTTTGGAATGCATATTGATATTTTGCCCTATATCAGAATCAAAGCCAAGGAGAAGGAGGAAGTTCAGTCCCACCTCAATCCCAAACTGAATGCTCAGAGCAAACTCAAGCACAAGGTGGCCCATAAAACTCACCTCCAAGTCAAGCTGAAACAGGTATCAACTGTCAGTGTCCTTTTTGGGTCTGAATTTGCATTATGTCACAGTTTATGACTGGCAGTTGGATGCATTTTGTGAGACTGAGATATGGCAGTATATGGCAGTTGGATGCATTTTGTGAGACTGAGATATGGCGAGATTTTATGGAGTCGAATTTGCATTATGTCCATTTTAATGGCGTGGCGATCCTACTATGCATTTTAATGACCGTGGCGATATATGTCCATTTAATGATCAGGCGATATATGTTGCATATTAGGTATTTGATACTTACATGTCTTGGGTACGTAATTTTGTGAAATTTGAATTCAAGTTCAGTCACGAGTGCACCTCCTATTTCAAGATCAAGGCAATCAAAATTACAAGTTCGATCTGCTGCAAGAGCTCATTCTAGGAAGCAATCCAATCATGGTGAAGGTTTTGGGTTGTTTTATGATGACAAACCGGTTCAAATGACATTCAAGGTAATTTATATGTTTCAATTATGACTGCTATAATATGATGTGTAAGCTTCTCAGCTCAGTCTTAATGCAGTCTATGTACATGCAAAGTGGCACATCATCAACAATTTTCAAAGAAGGAAGTCAGACACTGCCACCTTTGGTTGACCCTAACAAAGCATTTTCAATCCCTAATGAAGCTCAACTAAGAGCAGACAAAGCGAAAAACAAAGCATCCTCTTCAGTTGGCAATAGAAAAATAAACCATAGAGGGGATGGTGACCCTGTAAACATGTCCAGCATGACCTTCAGACCTCAAGGACTGCAATGGATGGGTAAAAGTTGCATCACTACCACACGCCTTATGGCAGATAGGGATGAAAGGATTGCAAGCAATGCAAGCAAGTCACAAGGAATTCCTCCCAATTGAACTTCTAACTGTTGCATGTGTTTGAGAAATTGACCATTAGACTTATTTTGTAATTAGAGCCTATTTAGTAATTTTACTTCTTCCAGTTATGTTTTTGGAACTTAGCAATTCATTTTGAGAATATATTTTGGACAATGTTTAAGTGTTTATGCTCACTTAAAAGAAATGTAATGAACATGCTTCTCAAGCCTATATGTTGGCAATATAATTTGGAACCATCTTTTGGATACATATTTTGTTCATTATATTAAAATTGCATTGAGTAACAAGTGCTCAACTAATTGGTACTGCTCAACTCACTTACACTACTCATTCACAATTATACATACAAATAAGACTTACATTAACCAAGTTCATTAATCAATTCTTTGACATTCAAGTAAAATAAACAAGGACTACTCAAAACACATATTAAACTTGCATAACTCACTAAAGGACTACTCAAACAAGGATTTCCTAATACTTACAAAATAATAACTTTCATTAACCATTTTCACCAATTACATTAAGTTAACTGCATATTTCAAACTGCAGTGCATTACCCATCATTCCATACCAATTCTTCTAACCATTTATCTACCTAAGTAGCATTACAGAAATGCAGATGAATATAACTAACAATAACACACAAATGCACTTCCTGTTCAAATAGTCTACTTCTTTAATTTGTTTCACAGAAACTTCATCTCCATTTGACTTCAACTTCTTCAACTCATAAACCAATTCTTTCCATTCAGATACTTCAGATGCCCCTTCAACCTGGGAAAATTTTGTCAGCTCCTTATTCAGCAAAATTTTGTTATCCCTCTTCAGATCATTTATGACAACTTTTGCCCTCTCACACATCTGTGGGTCATGTCATACAAAGAACCCACATCCCCTTTCCTGAATTCAAAATAATCAAAATTATTCAACTGTTGTTAGTAAATAATTCCAATCATACTAGTTGCCAAGATTTGTTTCAAAGACAAAATCAAAGTAAATTATGGGAACTTACCCTGAATTTCGAGCATGAGAAAAACCTCCTACCAGGATTTGTTTCACTCCATGAGGTCCACAAAGGAGCCCTTAACCCACAATAACACAGTGGCATAGCTTCATAATCAACATCAATGGCACGTCTTGAAAGCGGATGATGAAGATGACGACGAATAGTGAGCCATGTCGCTTCTTCTTCTAGCCGAACTGGGCTTCAAGTTCACCTGCTTCTCGCGTCTTCTTCTCGCGTCACGTCTTCTTCTCTTCGATTTTGTCTTTCTCTTTGAAGAAACTGATTAGGGCTTTTTTCCCCTTTTTGAATATACGCGTTTGTTCCTTTTAACCCTGAACCCTTGCCTTTGTTCTGTTGTTTTGTCCCTATGTGCCAACTCAGCAATAAATATACACGTGTAAACAGAGTTAGTCCATGTGGTTGTCAACAACAATGAAGAAGCACGGGTGACCTCTTTTAAAAGCGTTAGGGTACTTTTGGAAAAAAAATTAGTTTAGGGTGGAAGTGGGACATCCGTGTAAAGTTCAAGGGCATTTTTGCACCTTTGCCATTATAATTTATCTTCATTAAGTGCGTTTATTTTGAAGAAAAAAAATCGTTTAAATCGGTCAGTGATTCAGACGATTTGGACTAAATGATTTACTGTCATTTTTTTGGCTGAATGGAGTTTTTTGTACAACATTAACTATTATTTTAAGTAATATTAAATAAATTCACAACAATTTTAAATTTTTTTAGAGGGGTAAAGTATTAAAAATATTTTATTCAGATTCATTCAGTTTTTATTAAACACCCCCTTAATATACATATAATAAATATTGACCTAAGTGAATATTAAAAATTAGATTATGTTATCTTTCGTACTAGTATATTTTTTTTTTTCTTTCAAAGATTTATATTGAGAAAAAATATATCATTTTCCCGTAAATAAACGTATCAATTAACTATTCATACGTATATATTAAGAGAATAAAATATATAAGGATTGATTTTAAAATTATCATTTTAATTTATGAGAATAATAATTTGGGGTTACTAGAGAAGGACGCGATTGGATTCTTTCCAGTAATTTGGTTTATTAGGGTTAATTTCGTGATTTAAAAAAAAATATAAACTCGTATAAATAAATGATGTGATATTGGAAAGGCATGAAATTGTCCAATTCCACAAGGATAGACTATTTAATTTTCTAAAGAAAGTAGTACCGACAAAAATGTCCTTTTAATAGTGACAAAGTTTAATAAACAAGTACCTAACCTAGATAAATTAGTACACATTGGGACCACCATTTTGAGCCATAAGTTTTACTATGAAATAGAAATAGAAATAGAAATAGCATATGATGAAAAGGATTAATATGAAATTAATTTTCATCAATATAATATGAGATTAATTTTCATCAATATAGTATGGGTATGCAGGTCGAAAGATAATCTCTTTTTCTGCATGTTAATATTATATTGATCAATTAATCAACTTATTATGAAATTAATTTTATGATAATCGAATCCGGATACGATGTAGTAGATCGGAAGAGATAACTAGACACAATATAGGAAAAAGTACTACTACTACTTCAAGACATTTGATTGGCATGTGTTCCCACTTCAAATATCATTAAATTTTGGGTTCCATTCCGCCGTACATAATACAATCTTTTTCATTGAAATTGATTATGTTAGAATAAAAAGTAATACCCTAAAAATATCACTTTTTAAATAAAAAAAATCATATTAGTAATTCAATAAAAGTATAACTTGACTACATTATGTACCATTTATATTTTGAAAGCTAATGAAAATAGAGTTTGAAACTTTATTGTATTTTAAATTTGGGTAAAAGCTTGAAACATTGTGGACTCTTAGGTATCAATGCAAACAATAAAGTAATATTTCTCATAAATTATTACATTATTATCAAACACTCAAATGTATTGAAATGGTACAAGTTTGGAAACTTATTGTCTTGTATATGTACACACTAAAGCTTATTTATTTTATTTGTTAATTTGGGAGAGGAGTTTGAACTTATATGGGAGCCTAAAAGTATCACTGAGTGAAAGACTCTCGATTAAAGCTTATTATAGAAGAGAGAATAGAATGGAGAGTGAAATAATTCATCATATTCTAGCTGAAATGAGTTATTCCACACCTTCACCAAAATAATAAAATTCATATAAATTTCGAAGAAATAAAAATAATTCATTCCATTCAAACATAATTTTTTTCATTCGTCATTTTATCCTCACCTGCATTCATCCAAACCAAACGTAGCATAAAAGTTCACATTGCATAGATAACAATTAAGAAAACTGGCTTCTAGAGAATCTAGACATTACCAAATTATTAAAAGCTGTAAATTAAACTTAAATATCATATTAAACATAATTATTTGTACTAAAATCTAAATAAATCGTACAAGTTGTGCTTCCAAAAGAGTAGAGATGAATACTGAATGCACTTGACAAAGTACTAGAAAATTTTAACCAAAGTGGAGTGCAGATGGTGAAATATGAAGTGCATTTACTAGAACCCAGATCCATCCGTAAGTACATTTCTTCCTATATACCCAAGGCCCAAAGCTGTGTGATGATAGTAAACAACTTCCTTCATCATAAACTTACAAAAGGATACTCGTAAAGAAGACATTAGCTAGGTAAGTGGGGAAAGAAGGAAAATTACAAGCACAATAGTTAAGCTAAGCCCATAGAGCTAGAGAAGACATTAATCCAGCTCCAAGGAAAAGAGTGAAATAAGATACAATTTGGAGTCTCACATTGCAACTCATTCTCTTACTCAAGAAATCAGCGGCAATTAGGTCTACTAAAGCCATGTAAACTAAAATTCCAGCAGATATCGAATCGAAGATGCCTTCAACAACCAGAGCTCTTGGGCTGTTGGGGTTGTAAAATGATGAAATCCCGGTCCCAATGGCAATCCCTATGGGGGTTGTTATTGCAAAAAAGCACGCCATCAGTGTGGTATGGAGGGTCCTAAATTGAGCCTGAGAAATGCAGCCTCCAAGCGCAAACCCTTCAAAGAACTGGTGAAATGATAATGCCCCAATCAAGGGTTTAATGGTACATGGGCTTTGTGAAACTCCTAGCGAAAGTCCGATGATGATTGAGTGTGACACGATCCCAAGTTCTAAAACCTGTAAAAGATGATAGTAATATAAGAGCATTTTCAGTCAGAGAACCACATCTATGAGAAAGAATAACATTTTGAGTACCTAATACCCGCAAGAACATGCCACATAATTATGTCATGACAGTAGATAGAAAATATAAACTACACTCAGTGTCAAGAATGCAAATCAATTTTGAAATATCTCCAGCTCGTGTCAGTTCTGAAATCTAGCATTACTAAATTTTCCATTTGACTTGCCACTAGCAACAGTTGGAGAATTCAATAGAACATTACAACAAAGAAGAAACAATTATGAAAATTACCTGTGAAACAACAATGTGCCTCACACCACCCTCCTCATCCCCACCACCGAGCCCGTGAGAGTGTGAGTGTGAATGCGCAAACTCCCTCGCTTGGCCCTCACATGCCTCCTGTCCATGCGGATGGTTATGCCTGTGATGCGCCGCATGGGCATGCATTCCCACAATGTGCATACCCCCTCCCTCCTCTTCGCCAAACACCTTTCCACTATTATCCTTAATCTCTGCAGGGACGATCCCTGATTCAGACACCGTTTCAACAGAATCCACACGGAAAACTTGACTCTGCTTCTCTTGCTTCCTCTCATAGTATTGAGTGGCAACAAAGTCAACAAACAAGGTGGCGAGTGCAGCAATCATGGCAAAGAACCCCGAGAAGGGGAATTTGGACCACGGGTACTTGGGTAAACACACGTCAGTAAGGGCTGATGTTGCATCCGGTAACATGTGCACGAAACCAGTTGCAAGTATGACACCTGCCGCAAAAGCTTTGGCAGCAACAAACAGGTTAGAGTCTGTTTGCAAGAACCGACGCTTTTTCCCAACCAATGGGATAGCTACACCAAAAACTCCAGAAATGAGGATGGCTGCTATAGCCGCCATCTTGAGGAGGAACGCAACTTTCTCATCTCGGCATGTTTCTAATTCGGCAGCTTTGCCTCCACAGGTGGTGGTGGACATAGATTCAAAAAGGTTCTGCAAAAAGGAGTCTTTTGGAGACACCACGAGAAAATCCTGAAATTAGAGCCAACTAAAAATACTAAAAACTATAGGCAAATTTTAATGGAGAAAAGAGAAATGCTTCACAAGTACATAGTTTGTTGTTGACAAAATGTGGAGAAATTAGACAAATTAGCTGCACTAAGTACTATTTATGCCACAAAGCTAAAACTTCTGATATCAGAAACCCCTACTTGCATAAATTGTATAAACATGATATAATCTTCCAACTGACCTAGTAAATTAGCGAGGAACTACAGCCTAGAACAAGAATAATGCGGCAAAAAATTCCAATGCTAAGTTGCTCACACCAATACAAAACAAATAAGTAATGAAGAACCAAAAATTGATGAACTGGAGCCAAAAGAAAGCAATTCACATGAAAGGAACATGTCCCACACTCCCAGTTTGTTAGGTCCCAGTGAAAATAAAATATCTCGGAATCATGGAATTTTCACATGCTTAAACGGAAAGCTCACTAATTTCAACAACCAAATAGAGTAAATTATTAATAATCGCCCAAAAAGAATGAAGTTCGAAAATTACACTTGGGTTCCCTTTACAGAGGAATGCAGACAAAATTTGCCTACCCCACTAATCTCAATAATCAAACAAATCACAAAATAATTAATGAACTCCAAAGATGATTATACAAGTTTCTTTATCACATTAATGCATGCAGGACAGATAACGAAATCAAAGTTTTAAATTCAAGAATCCAAACCTAAAAACACGATAATTGCAAGAATTGACCTCAATACAACAAACTAAACTCAAATTGAGGCGAATTAGCCGTAATTACCCGGTAAAGCTCCAATATTTCCTCTAGTTTCCTCGAGGAAAAGCTCCTGAGAAAAGAAAATCTTGAAAATAAGCACATAATTTCATAAACAAAAACAATACTTAAAGAACAGAGAGATAGAGAGACAGATAGATAAGAGTATTGGGAAAAGAACCTCAAGCAATGACATGGGTATTAATATTATAGCGAATTCTCTTCTGGGTTTGTGGTGATGGTGAGAATACACGAATCCCAATATAGAAGAAGAAGAAGAAGTAAGCAGTCCTCTTCGTGTAAGTTCGAGATTGATTGTCTTCACGCAAGAGGAGAGAGAAAGATAGAGAGGAATGACATGGAGGTGATGACGATGGGCATATCATGCGCACGGTAGAGAGATCCCTCTGTGTCTCCGGGGGTGGAGTTTATTTGTGTTGGGTTGCGTTGAAATGGAGAGAGAAAACACAGAAATGTCGACATTTTTGAAGGGGCAATGAGTTTTGGCGGATGGTACTATAGAACAGTTGCGGTTTGGGGTAATAGAATGATCGTGATTATGTCGACACCTCACTAATACTATATTATTTCTCTTTCCTTATATTCTTTTTCCTATTTTAAAATTTTATTTTTATATACTACCATATACTTCAAAGGAATATATTATATATTTAACACCATGTTTCTGAGTTTTGAACAGAAAAAAAAATTAGAAAATTTAAAGTTTTTTTTTTGTGTTATTTCTGAGTTTTTAATAGAAATGAATAGAAAATTTAAAATTGAAGATATGAGTTGTAATTTAAAATTTATTATATTAAAAGTTGAGGATAATATAGAAATTATAAAAATATTACTAATTCCAATTTCTTTTCTGTCCAAATCAGACCAATTTTGGACTGAAAACTTTGGCAGAAAAAGCAACCGAGTTTTCTATCCATTTCTTTTCTTTTCCGTTTATTAAAAAACTCAGAAACATAAGAATTAGAAAGAAAACTTAAATTTTCCGTCCATTTCTTTTCTTTTTTGTCCATTTTAAAACTCAGAAACATAGCGCAAGTTTTTTTTTTTACTTCTTGTTTTCTATTTATGAATATTATTAATATTTTTTATAAATATACGAGGAAAAGGAAATCTAAAATATGCATTAGTTAAACTTAGCTTAGAGCATTCACAACAGTTTCTCCAATAGATCGACTTTCTATCCCCATATTTGAAGAATATATCAATAAATCGGTATCCAACAGTTTCCTTATCCTTATATAATTCTCTATTTTAATCCTTATATATGATTTGACTCCTCAGAGTGAGGAAATCAAAAGAGCGTTCCCTATTTATATAAAATGACATTACACACCCTATTTATTGCGATTTTATGTTGGTTAAAAGATTTTGTGAGACCCCAGATTTTATGAATAAATATTTAATTTTTTCGAAATAATTTTTTAAATATTATGGTGTGGATATGATATAATGTTATAGTTGTGGGTAGTATTTATAAATTTTGAAAAGTATGCAAGTTGTTGTATAATATTCAATTGGTCGGGGAATATTCTTTTTATCGGGGAATATCTGTACGACGTCACAATCATTGGTGGACCCCACAACAGAATTATTGTCAGATTGAGAAAACGACAAAAATATTTTATTGATAATAACGGCGGAAGTTTTACCGTTAACTGTTGAAATACCCGGTAATAAAGGTGCAAAGATTACGGCGTGGTTGCGTAAGAAGACACGTGGTATTGATTATTGATGCTTACGTGAGAATCACCGCTTATACTCAATTATTGCTACGATAATTCTTTGCATCATATCTCTTATATTATTGATTCAATTATTGTCACGGTATCATCATATAATATGTTATATTATTAAATCAATAATTGAGACGACAAGTTATAATATTAGTGATTAATAATTGTTGAAAGATTAAATATGTGTTGATTAAAACTAAAATAATTTGTGGTAATATTTATTAAATCCTTGATGTATATAAAGAAGCCTATTATGAGGCGTTTGTGGTAAGTTTGGTTATTCTATGGGGCCCATATGTCATCATCTAAAAGTCTCTTTCGCCAATAGTAATTATCTTTACCGACGCCAAACCACTCATTGCGTTTCATATTACGAAGCGTCGAACCAATTGTCGTTTCACATTACAAGCGTCGAGAGCCAATTATCGTTTCATATTACAGCGTCGAACCTATGACACCCCCAAAACATGTATACAACACCCATTCTCGAAATCGTCTAAATACATAATGCGTAAAACAACTACAACTTTATTAATACAACATAAAAAAACCGTGAGTTTAAATACAAATATTGTCATCTGAGCAATATCCACACTCAAATAAGTCCTCATTACAATTATTGATACACTATTTTATAGAATAGTGAGGACTACTAGAACCACTTCTAGAACCATCATTCCACACCCCGACTAAGTACTCGCTACATTCTCGCCTCCACGAGAAGAAAAAATGGAATAACAAGAAAAAGGGTGAGCTCAACTAGCCCGAAGAAAGAACATTATGACTAAGATAATATAGAACAAATTATCGTTAGTCCTCAACATGAAAAAATCTAATAGAATACAATAGGCGACTAGTTTTAAATCAATCTTCGCGGTGAAATAATAATTCATTAGAAGAGTTAAGTAGAGAATGCAAACTACTATCTTCTATATATGAATTTAAAAGTTCATCGTCGATTTTTTATCCCTGTAACATCAATCAATATATATCTGGAATCAAATATTCATCTTTGCACTACAGGCCAAAGATATTCATCATTAATTAAGTCATTTCATCTAAACACTGCTCATCTTTGCACTACGGGCCAAAGATATTAATCAGTTGGTCATGTTCATCTCAACACCTGTTCATCTTTGCACTACTGGCCAAAGATATTCATCAAGAAATCATTCATCTTTGCACTACAGGCCAAAGATATTCAGTAATATCATCATTTAGGACTGAGGATGATGAAAAATATTTTAAAGAAAACGAATCCAAATTGAAACAAAAGAACAAATATTAAGGATTCGTACTTTAAATAATTCAAGTTCAAAAATACTTCATAAATAACCGCATTGGAGTAAAATTCAAGAATAAAGATCAAAACATAGATCCAATCAAAGATATGAATCATAATGAGACAATCTTGGACACGAAAAGAAAATTTAATTTTTCGTGAATAAGTGTCGTGATTCGTGAATAATTATCGAGATACGTGAATAGTCCGTATACGTGAATAGTAACTCACCTCAAAAGATAGAAATTTCACAAAAAAAATCATCATCACGCTTCGTGAATAATACTCGTGAATAGTAACTCATGAATAGTAACTCGTGAATAAGAACCCGACATGAAAAAGTTCCAAATTTGATAAAATTTCCAACCAATATTTCTAAGATAATGATATTGAAGAAATAATATCATTTTCGAATAAAATAACATCTATTACCTCGAGAAAGAATAAGATTACTGATCGAATACCGGATATAGTCTTTGAAAAAAGAAGTTGCACCGTATATAGCAATACTCAAAGTACTAAAATACTCACAAATACGCTCAATATTATAGAGAGAGAAAGAGAGAAATATTTAGTTTACGGTGTGATTTTCAATTCTAACCCAAGCACCTATTTATAGAAAATGCTTAGAACACCAAAGCAGAAAATTTAATATAATATTAATATTTAAAAAACTTTTCCTACTCCTACTTTGAAAATTTGATTTCAGCCATTTGCAATACACGGGGGGCCAACCAAAACAATAAAAATGTTTTTCTAACTATAAATATTTTAAACTTCCAAAAATCAATTATTTTGGAACCTCGGAACTTCAATAATTCATAATAAATAACCCTTTTATCAGAAAATTTGAATCTCGCGATTTTTTATAGGAAATTCAATTCTCTACAACTTTTATGAAAGAAAGTTTTTCCAAATTCCAAATGTAAATTAACCTAAAAACAATAAACAGACGATTTTACAAAGCTATAATCAAATTTCATTGAAAAATGGGTCCACCAACATGTTTAACATGTTTTAAACAACTTTTGCAACAAAAATACTCTTCCTCCTTATAAAATCATATATCCCACATTCATTATAAAAATATCATCATTATTATATTATTAAAATATAATAATAAATTATTTTATCGAAAAATATAAAATATCATTTTTTAACAATTGTCACTTTAAAAATTTCTCCATCTATATCCACATAAAATTAATATTTTCCTCATCATATAAATTAATAATTAATTATTCACAAATAATATTACGAATCACAAGATCGCAACAGTAGCTTCCTGTGGAAAGATGGGGCTTTCCAATAAGGATTTCTCCTTACTAAATAGCCTTGCAATTAAGTGACCAAACCTCTCCTTAGATGAACTTTTTAGACATTGCCAATAATGTTATCTAATAATATTATTCGGATAATATGAATTATTGCTCCGATAATGGAAAATAATGTGTAGTGACAATTATTAAAACAACGATAATATAAAATATCAACGCAAAGAATTATTGAGTCAATAAAATAAAATCTTTGAATAAGAATAACCGTAATAATTATTGAGTAGTGCCTTACTTACGTAAGAATCAATAATTGGTGCAATACTGCGTCTTCTTTGTTCAACAACACGTACATCGTATTTTAACCACCGGGTATTCCAACAGTATTAATGGTAACAACTACGCCGTTATTTATAAACAACTCATACTTGTCGTTTTCTTCATCCAATCGCTTTCCGTTGTGGGCCCATACAAGGTTGCACCGTCGTACGAATATTCCCTGACACTAAGAATATTCCACGACCAAACGAATATTTCCCGACAATAATGAATATTTTATAACCACTTGTTTATTTAAAATATTTGCGCATTTTATCCATAACTAACCACATTAATCAAATCAACCCTTACTATTTCAAAATAATAAATAGAGGAAATTAAATTTCATTTATTAATAATTTGGGGTCTTCTGACCTCGCCTCTCTTATGAAATTTCGTCCTCGAAATTGACATGCGTAGGACATGCTCCTTCCTATCCAAGATCTTGACTGGTACCTCCTCGTACGTTAAATCTTCTGCTATCTCGTCTGGTTCTAACTCAATAATATGGTTCGGGTCATCCACATATTTACGTAACATCGATACACAAAAAACGTTATGAAAACGCGTCATACTTGGCGGTAAAACGAGTCTATAGGCCACAGTTCCTATTCGATCGAGGATTTCAAATGGACTAATAAATCGAAGGTTTGAGCTTTCCTCACATCGCCGATTCTCGCTTTTGGAATAATGACTTCTTGTACCTCCTTCTTCATATTCATCAGCTCCGGTGTGTAGCTTAAACGGTTTTAACTTTATCGATTAAAGTCTATTCTACTCGTATATAATCACATGGGTACCTAGAGTCTTCAACTCTATCATTTGTAAGTCATACAAAATGGGTCTTTGACAATATCGCACTTGTACTCGTATACGATGTTTTACTCAACACGCCGCCTACCACGCTTCGCTTTTCGAGGATGGTATGGTCAGAACATGTACCAAAATGAGTCTCCCCTTGAGTTCTTCGAAGCTCTTCCCACATTCCTTGCTCCATTCGAATTTTGTATCTCTATGAGTCAACTGAGTTAATGGAGTAGCGATTCGAGAAAATCTTTCCACAAAATCTTCGATAATAAACATGTAATAAGCATAGAAAGCTACGTATTTCGATTCTCGACTTAGGTTTCTCTCAACCGTGACTCATATCCCAATCTTGGATAAGACGTCACAATGACACCTATCGCTTTACTACCGCACGACGAATATGGCGTCCCCTACGGAGAGTGCGGCTTTGCATTCCACAAAGGAAGTCACCGGATAAAGGCTCGGTACCAAATTCTATAGTTGAATTTTTAACTCCTGAAGTTCAGTAGGAGCCATTCGATATGAGATTTTAGAAGTGGATTTTGTACCGGATTCAAAGATGATACAAAATTTAATATCACGCTCTGGAGGTAGGCCAAGAAATTCTTCAGGAAATACGTCAGGGATTTTACCAACAACAGAAATATCATTCAAATCTTACGTATTTTTGTTCAAGTCCATGACATGGGCTAAGAAAGCTTGACATCCATTTTTCAATAAACGAATGACTTTATGGCTTGATATTAAAGAGTTTGACTTCAATGGTTTGGTTGCTTGAATTCGAATAACAGGTTGGTTAGGAATATGAAAACTAACAACCTTACGAAAAAAATCAATTTTGGCATGATGAGTAGTTAACCACTCAATCCCTAAAATCGCGTCAAATGCAAGTATCTTTAAAGAGATAAGGTCAAAAAGTAATGTGATGGTGCCAACTTGGATCAAACAAGATTTATAAATAGTGGATGTAACGAAAGTTTCTCCTAACGGAGTTTCCACAGATAGGTCAAAGTCTAACTTCTGCGGAATCAAGTTTTAAATGTTGAGCACAAGTAGAAGAGATAAAAGAATGGGTAGCACCCCCAGATCTAGTAAGGTATAAACTTGCATGAATTTATGATTAGCTTACCCGTGATCACCTCGTTTGGGTTCCTCGCGTGTTGACCCGATCACGACAAACGCTTTCTTCCAGAACCATTGACTTTGACTTTTTTGGGACCTTTTGAGTCACCATCCCCATCGGGTTGGTTTCATTCTGCATAATCTCGAAAGCGATATGTCCTTCCTTTCCACAATTATAGTATACCTTGAACTGTTGTGGACGGGTTTGGTGATGTGTCCTCTTTCCATATTTATAGCATCTGACCGGTGGTCGTTCTCCTCCTTTAAAACCATTACTCTCTGATGTCGACGTCTTCACGAAGGTCATTGTTGAATCTCCTCTTTTAAAATCTCCCCGACTCGCTTTTTCTATTTTCATGGCCACGAGTACCACCGTAGCCAGTGGTTGTCGCTCTTGTCCGTATTTTTCTTTCTCCATTGGTTTATCGTTGTTCGATGATCATCATCATAGAATATGATCCTCGTCATTGCGCCTCTTGGTTGAACGTATACTGCTTATCTCGCTTCTAATAATTGAGCCATGTTGACAACATCATCCGAATATAAAGAAAATTTATGAGAGATAAGATATTGCGAATCTCTAAGTTTTAAACCTCTCGAAACATCCTCGTCATTCGCTTCCTCATTCTCTACCAAATGAGGTGCAACTTCGGATAACTCTGCGAACTTAAGCCTCGTATTGGGACAATCGTATGTTGTTTTGTTCTAGTCTAATAAACTCTACCTCTTTCATATACGGTGAATACTTTCGGAAAAGTATTTTTAGTTGAAAAGTTTTTGAAACGCTTCCCAAGACATGCTTTGGAGTGCGGTAGGGTCAGGTCCGTTTACATAGACTCCCACCAATGAGTCCGCCTCGCCAGGAACATAAAGGTGGCGAATGGAACCTTCTGTTCCTCCGTGCATCCCAAGACATCGAATATCTTGGTAATTTGCTTGACCCACGTTTCCGCCATGATTGAATCCGGCTTTCCCTTAAATTCTGGTGGTCCCAACTCTTTGAATTGTTTGGCTGTGACAAGCCGCGTATTGCTAGCATTTCCACCCGTATTTTGTGCACGAGTCTCCCTCGTCTAGTTTTGCATGAACTGCAAAAAGCTCCTAAACATCCCTTCGTTCATCGCTCGCTTTCGGTGGTGTTGTTTACGGAGAATATTGCCTTCCTGTTGCACGTTCCCCTGGGTGGTGATTAAAGGTGTTTCCATGGTCTCATTAACTCCACCGTTAATATTCTCAGCTGCCATTCTTAAATACTGCCATAAAACAAGGGTTAATTAAACAAATTAACATATCACATATTAACCGTATAGTTCGAATCGACCAACAAATAAGCTTAGGTATGACATCTACTAAGCGAAGGATTACTCGCCTCTCCCTCCTAAGTACTATTCCCCGATCTCCGCCAGAGACCATATCCTAAAGCTCGATACCAACCGCGACACCCCAAAACAGTATACAACACCCATTCCGAAGTCGTCAAAATACATGGTGCGTAAACAACTACAACTTTATTAATACAACATAAAAGCTGTGAGTTTAAATACAAATATTGTCATCTAGACAATATCCACACTCAAATAAGTCCTCATTACAATCACTACAAGAAAAACGTCTAATTCCGATGGAATATTCTGTCGAACATAGTTCTATTCCGTCGTATATAAATTATTTCCAATGAAAAATCCCGTCGAAAAATCGGTCGTAAATAATTGCGTCGGAATTACGATTCGTCAAAAATTCTGTCGGATATAACGTATGTTCGACGCACTTATGTCCGAAGCGGATATTCGCTTGATATACATTAGTTTCGACGAGAATATTTACGTACGAAAATTTCCGCCGATCAAAGTGGGTTTATGTCCCATGAAGGTATTCTCTCTAAAAATATATTATTTACGATTGAAAACTAAAATAAATAAAAAATTATAAAAATGCCTACTTATTAAGGTTAAATGTCCGGGAATAGTCCAGTTATAGTTTAATTCTGACGGATGTAGTTCCGTCGATGATGTATTTATTACTAAAATTAGAATAGTTCGACAAATATTAAAAATTGTTTTTGTTATCTCCGAGGGAATTTCCGTCAGAAATACCTTATTCCGCTTCTAAGAACTACTTTTTTTTTTTAATAGAGATTTTAAAAGTTCGGTTCTGTGTGTTTAAACCCATTAATGTACATACGTAACTCATTATAACCCAATACATGTAATATAAACCTCAGATCTCACATTCAAATATGCAACGTAGCACTAAAACGTAATCTTCAACTCATTATCATTCACATTCACATTCAAATATCCACCAAAACGTATTATAAGCTAACCAATTAAAAATATAATGTGACACCCCCAAAATAGGTATACATCACCCATTCTGAGTTGTTAATACATGGTACAGAAATAACTACAACTTTATTATTACAACAGTAAAATTGTGAGTTTGAATACAATATTATCTTCTAGACAATATCTATACTCAAATAAATCCTCATCACATTTATTGATACATTATTTTACAAAAATGGTGAGGACTACTAAACAACTCTCTCTAGAACCTTCATTCCATACCCCTTCTAGTACTCGCTACATTCTCGCCTCTTGAGAAGAAAAATGGAACAACAAGGAAAAGGGTGAGCTCAACTAGCCCAAGAAAAGAATATTATGACTAAGATAATATACAACAAATTATCGTTAGTCTTCAACGTGGAAAAATCTAATAGAATCTGAATAGACAACAAGTTTTAAATCAATATTCGCAATGAAATAATAATTCATTAGAAGAGTTAAGTAGAGAATGCAAACTACTATCTTCTATGTATGAATTTAAAAGTTCATCGCTCATCTTTTATCCCCATAACATCAATAAATATACATCTGAATCAAATATTCATCTTTTGCACTACAGTGCCAAAGATATTCATCGATTGATCATGTTCATCTAAACACTGCTCATCTTTGCACTACGGGCCAAAGATATTCATCGAAATCATTCATCTTTGCACTACAGGCCAAAGATATTCAATAATATCATCATTTAAGACTGAGGATGATGAAACATATTTTTAAAGAAACGAATCCAGTGAAACAAAATGACAAGGATTAAGGATTCATACTTTGTTTTATCCATGTCCAAAAATACCTCAAAAATAATTATAGTGGTGTAAAATTCAAGAATGATCAAAACATGGATACAATCAAAGCTAGTATCCACAATAGATATTTTGGGACGAAAAAGGAAAATTTTCATTTTTCGATGAATAATCTTCAGTATTCGTGAATAAGGTCATATACGTGAATAAATATGTCGTATACGTGAATAAGAATCTTGCACCAAAAGTTCTAAATTTGATAAAAACTTCAGATCAATATTTCAAGATAATGATATTGAAGAATTAATATCATTATGAAAAAAATAATATCCCTTACCTCACAAAGACAAGATCTTCTAGTTGAAACACCTGATATAAAGCTATGACTTGAACTTGCACCGTAGTAAAGCAATACTCAAAATATACTCAAAATACTCACAAGAATACGCCGATAATATAGAGAGAGAAAACTTCAGCTTACGGTGTGATTTTCAATTCTAACCTAAGCACCCTATTTATAGGAAAATGCTTTAGAACACCAAAAGTAGAAAATTTAATATAATATTATTATTATTTATTAAAATTCTATCGCCCACTCTTGGAGATCTGATTTCAACAATCAATAACACATGCTAGACCCACTTAACACACCAAAAACGTTTTTCTTGAAAAAAATAATTAAAACTTCCAAAATCAATTATTTGACTTGAACTTCAATAATTCATAATAAATAGCCCTTTTGTCGGAAAATTCGAATCTCGCGACCTTTTATAGGAAATTCAATTCTCTACAACTTTGCAGAATAAAGTTTTTCCAAATTCTAAACAGAAATTGACCGAAATCCACAAACGGGCGATTTTACAAGCTATAATCAAATTTCAGTCAATAATTGTGTCCACCAACACACAAAATATGTGTTAAACATTTAATGCCACAAAAATACTCTTCCTCCTCATATACTCATATATCCCACATTCATTATAAAAATATCACCGTTAATATATTATTAAAATAATATATTTAAATGAATTATTTTATCAGAAAAAGATAAAATATTAATTTTCAACAATTGTCATTTTAAAAAATTCTCCATCTATATCCACATAAAATCAATATTTTCCTCATCATATAAATCAATAATTAATTATTCACAAATAATATTACAGAATCACAATCTCGGCCGTGTAGCTCCTGAAAGAGGGCTTTCAATAAGAATTTATCCTTCTTTGGCGCACAATTAGGTGACCAAACCTCTCCTTATGTAACTTTCTAGACATTGCCAATAATGTTATCTAATAATATTATTCGATAATATGAATTATTGCTTCGATAATGAAAAATATTGTGTAATGACAATTATCAAACAACAACAATATAAAATATCAACGCAAGAATTATTAAATCAATAAAATACTAAACAAGAATTATCAACCATTATTGAGTAAGTGCCTTCTTTACGTAAGAATCAAATAATTGGTGCAATACCGCAGTGTACTCTTTTTTAACCACCGAGTATTTTAACAAAGATTCACTTGTAATAACTACGCTGCTATTTTTAAACAACTTATATTTGTCGCTTTTCTTCATCCAATCGCTTTCGTTATGTTATGGGGCCCACAAAAGATCAAGCGCCGTCGCATTTAATATTCCCCGACAAAGCAAAGAATATTCCACGACCAAACAAATATTCCCCACAATGATGAATATTTTATAACCACTTGCTTATTTTAAAATATTTGCGTATTTTACCCATAATCCACATTAATCAAATCAACCCTTACTATTTCAAAATAGAAAATTAAATTTCATTAATAATAAGTTGAGTTCTTACATATAAGCTAATATTCCATAAATGTTGAACAATATAATTTACAATAGTTGTACAAACGCAATTAGACAATACAATATATACAAAAGTTCTACAAACTATACAAAAGTTCTACAAACTATACAAATGAACTACAAACTATATAAATGAACTATAAACTAGTAAAAGTGGAATCATGCATCGAAGAAGGTGAAGGTGAACGACGCCTTTCTGTGTGTAAAGGTTTTCACCTCGTGTTCTCGCTCATCATCGTTGTCACCGGTCATTTCGCCATCGCCACCCTATTTGATAGAATCAAAAATATAAATCATTAGTTCGTATATATATATATATATAATTGAGAATTAAAAACTAGCCTTAATTGAAAAACATAAACAATAAGAATACCCGAGTAGGTGGGCGAACGAAAAGCCTCCTCCAAGAGGTAATCACCATCCGGAGCATCTCGGCCCAAGCGTCGAATCGCTTCCCGGTAATGGTAATCTCAGCTCTCTGCAGAGGCCCTCGCTATAATATCCTGAGCAATCTGGTGAAGACGAACTGGAAGGCAATCATAGATGATCTTTGAAAGACCGGATCGGTATGGAACCTATCCGACACGGCCTCTATCAGCCGCCGAAAGATATCGTCATCCAAGCCAGCGCTCGTGTGAGATGGTCCGACATGTGCTCTCGGATGCTGGCTAGAGCCTATAAAGAGATACAAATTCAATTACTAATAATAATTTATATAATGTGATAAATTTGGATAATTTCGTGAAACATAAAAAAATATTATCTCCAAGAAGTGTATATCGCGGGTATCCTTGGCGGACTCCAACACTCGATATCTCTGCCAATCATCGCTAGTAGGGGATCTCGAGACGCGACCTGTTGTCTCAGCTCTCCTCATCCCGATCTAATACAATATCGGGAAGAGGGGTGGCGGAATCTAACGGCTCAGAACCCCTCCTAATAGTCTCTAGCTCAGCTATACGCTCGTCCCGAAGCTTCTAAAATCGGTCCTGTAATGTATTCCGTATACGTATATTAATTATATCATTTTATTTATGATTAAATATTATTAAAAGCTAAATAGTAAGATAAGTTTTACTCGTATAGCTAAAGCTGCCTGAGACAAAGCACGCTCGTCCTTAGGCGTGTGGTCTCGATCCCAAAACTCTAGCATGGTAGGATCTCGGCCCAAGGTCCTCCCCAATGCCTAATACAAACATTCATAAATCAGGTCTTAAGTATTTGTGTGAAAAATTGACACATAAATAACTAAATACAACGCACTTACCGTCTTCGCCTCCTCGAACGACTGAGAACTAGTGGTGTGTACTATCCGGAGCTGACCACGGATTTTCTTCGCCTGCTCGGACTTTTTCTTGAATTCATCGACCTCCAGTGCGCATACATAGCATCCAAAGCTAAATCGGAGACTACGCGGGTGATGATCTCTCGATGGTGGTCCCGGCGGTCCACAACCGCCCGGTACGCCTTCTCACGTCGCATCTCATACAGCCATCCGTAGTAATTCGCAATGACGTGATGCTCAATCACAAGATCGCCAAATGGCCGAGAGATGCTCGGGTCAAAGCGATAATAAACCTATAACAAAAGATTATTTAAAATTATGAACAATTGATTTCGTCATCCCAATACAACTATGTAGTGATAATATGCTTAACTTACGTGGAACTCCCGAGACTCGGCCCGCATAAAAGTGGCATCGCATCACAGATATTGACGATCGAATCGCATGCACCCTCTCGGGAGATGCGTTAAATATATCGCATGTAGGGTGTGCTTAGCCACCGGGTCTAGTATACTACAGAAAAAGTATAACAATGTGTTATGTGAATTGTGTTTTGCAATAACTGATAAAAATAGTACGAATATATTAACACTTACTTCACGAAAACGACATCCACCGCAGATCGTAAGTGGCACCGCCGCAAGAAACGATCAAAGATACCGAGGTTCGTCCCTTGGTGTCGTCGAGACGAGGTGCATTTGTAATAATTGTATTTAACATAGTACTTCAATAATCATTGTAATTAATGCAGCTTGAGATATATTTAAATCCTAGTTAAGATAACTTACTCGCTACTGAAGAAAAGCCTCCATCGTGGCTACCGCCTCTCGATCTGGATCGCCCACCACCCGGCGACCTCCACCGCCATATGTCTAGCCATGAATATCCTACCGCAATAACAAAATTGGTAGATTACTTAATATGTAAGGTTTATATAACAATATGTGGTAAGGACTAAAATGAAAGATCATTTTCAATTCACGCACGCCATCAAACCCATCGTAATCAACGTGTATATCATTCTCGGATTCGGTGATCTTCCTCATCCTCGCCGAGATCGGTTTAAATCATCATTATCATCCTCAATGACTACATAATCATTCATGTATATGCGGTGGCCTCGACATCGTCTCATCGTTAGGGTACGCCAACGACATCGATACTCACCACATCTTCAAAGACGGGAACACTACGGCCAATGGGTTGTTCACATCTTCTTGCAACGCCTCATCCATACCAAACATGTTATCAGCATTAAATGAGTATGTTTTAGTAGTGACTACTGTGTACCAGGGGCTTTGAGTATTTACGACATTAGGAGCGTAATACACTTGAGTCACTTGACTTGCTAACACGTACACATCATCATAATTTAACACCGACTTGATATCCACGGTTGTGATTCTATTACGATCAACTTTAACCCCCTTTTCAGTATCAAACCAGTTACACTTAAATGTAACTACCTTTTTGCCGCCGTGATAATTGAGCACAACTACATCCTGTAAACGACCATAGTAATTGGACTCAGAATCTTGATAGCAGCTTCCTAACACCACAACCCCAGAATTGACTGATGTGAGTTCATGCAAGTCATCGACTCTAAATCTATACCCATTCACGATGCAACCAGGAAAAGAACTAACAACTTTGTAAGGTCCTTGGATGACATCTATAAAACGCTCAGAAATACTCTCCGCTTTAACCCTTTTCTTAAACCATTGTTGGAAATTAGCATTAGTGAATGTTTCCAATTCTGCTGCAGTAAAAGTTGGGTTAGAAGCATACGCATCTACAAATCCACGAGAAAATAAGTCGAATTTAATCTCGTCGACTTTCTTCTAAATCAGATTTTTACACTTGACACACGGGCATCGCAAATTCCCGTGCGGATCATCCGTATGTTCTAGTGCTTTATTCAAGAAATCTAAAACCCAAACACGATAAGTCGAGACTAATCCCTCCCATCACTTGGGTATCCTACTAAAGACATCCAACTCCTATTGAATGACATTTTAACTACACAAAAAGTACGCATTAAGTTAATTTGGATATTCATGCGTGAATTAGATTTACCTAGTATCTCTACAGACGAGGGTAAACACTTCTATCCCATTATTAGATGTGTCTCGTCACTAGTGCAAACACGTTGAGTACGTTTCATGAGTTTCAAAGAAAATTTCTAAGAAGACCTCCCCATGGTCTCCAAGCACACGAAATAGACTAAGATAACTTAATCTAAGTATGCACTCGGAGAAACATATAGAGATAACAATCGATTAATCCTCAAAATAACAAAAAATGCACCGCTTTAAGTATTTGCACCGCTACTAAGTGAGAGACATAACATCCAATAACTCATCCCCAAATTGGGGACTGCTTAGACATTCACCCCCATTGAGTGTATGTCAAACGGGTTTCTAAGTTTCAAAGTATAAGTACATATATAGTTTATGAGAATTTATGTGGAATCTCTACTTGAAGTACGGAATCGGCCAAAAAGAATCGTAGTTCCTGTTGTGTCCTATACTCAAAAAATAAAGCTAATTCAATTACTGCAAACATTCCTCGTTGTTCCATCATAACAGATGACAACATCCCGAAGGAGTTCCATTAAGCTATTGAACAAAGTTTCACTTTAAGCAACCCTCTAGATGAGCGAAATCGATCACTTCTGCGCTAGAATGAAACATCTCCCATATAGGTCAATCCATGATATAAACACCTTCTCACCACTCAATTCCTCAAATGGATAGTTCTCATTCAAGAGGTGAGACATTCTGTGAGAACTACCCATTTGAGGAATTCGGAGTGGTCAGAAGTTGTTTATATCATGGATTGGACCCATATGGGGAGATGATTCATTCCTATGGGAGAAGTGATCGTTCGCGCATTCAAAGGGTTGCTTAACCTCTAACTTTGTTCAACAACTTACTGGCACTCCTTCCGAATGTTGCCATCTGTTATGATGGAACAGTGAGGAATTTATGCAGTAATTCAATTACCTTTATTAATTATTCGAGTATAGGACACAAACAGGAACTACGACCCCTTTTTTTTAATTGTTGCCGAGGAACCGATTGGAGTACTATTTAGCTGCAACTGCTATGTCGAAACCTGCATACAAGAAAGAGTACATATATGTAGGGAGAGTATTATTGCATTTATTATATATTGAAAATTGTGGCAAACTAAACAAATGCTACTTAGTTTATTTTGTCAATGATAATAAACTAAGTAAGTGGTACTTAGTTTATGAGAATTGTTAATTATTTGGACTCTATAGAGACTACTGTTCGACATTTACTTCTAGTTATACTTAGTTTATTTTACCAATGATGATAAACTAAGTAAGTGGTACTTAGTTATTGAAAATTGTTATTTGGAATCTATAGAGACTACTTATATATATTTTTTTATTTTAATTTGTAGTATATTATATAATTGGATTATTTATTTATTAAATATACTTTATTAAATTAAATTAAATTAAATCATTTTATTTTATTTTATTTATTAAACTAAATTAAATTAAATTTTTATTACTTTTTATTTTATTTTGTATTATATTATAAAAGTTCTAATTTATTTTAATTTAATTTGATTTAAATGTAATTAAAAATATCTAATTTTATTTTATATATCTTGTATTATAATAGATATATTATATAATTTTTAATGTTTTTATTTAAATTAAATTAAATTAAATTAAATTAATTAAATTTATTTTAATTTAAATTAATTAAGATTATTTAAATTAAATTAAATTTATTTTATTTTATTATTTTTATTTAATTTTATTTTTATTAAATTGTATTTTATTTATTAGATTAAATCAAAGTTTTTTTATTTTATACAAATTAATTTAATTAATTTTTTATTTTATTTTACTTTATTTTGTATTATATTATGTTATTTATTTTATTTTTAAAATTTATTTTATTTAATAAACTATATTAAATTATATTTACTTTATTTTATTTTAGTAGTAAGAAACTAAGTAAATGGTACTTAGTTTATGATTTATTAATATTGGGAAACTAATAACTAATTAATACAATATATACAATGCAAGTCTCAATTTTCATAATTACGCAAAATTTTCATCATAAATTCAATGTAAATAACAAATATATCAAGATTAAAAATACAGTCCTAAAATCGGTTACATTATGATAAGTAACCCAAATTTGATATCAATATTCTATAATTTCTAAATTCCAAATCAAACTCACAAAGAACAAATTCACAAAAAAAATTAAAATCAAAATTCCAATTTCAAAGAATATACAATCCATACGCAAATTCACAAAGAACAAATTCATAAGCAACAACATATTATCCAAATTGGGTTAATCTCATATTCAAACTCAAACTAAACCTAAAACAAATTAAGCCACAAATTTCACAATTTGCAACAAATTAACCCTAAAAATCTAATACTTGCGAAAAAACTAACCTTGAAATTGAATTAATGTGCAAACCAACCGGACGGGTGGTGCACGGTGGTGGTGCTCGGTGTCGACAAAGTGGTGCTGGTGTTGGTCGTCGTGGTGGTGGTGCACAGGTGGTGGTGATGGTGATGCTCGATGGTGGTGACGGTGGTGGTGCTTCGTGTTGGTGGCGTCTAGCTACTGGTGGTGGTGGCCAAACCGCCGGCTGATGATGGTGGTGGTGGAAGTATGTGGTGGTGGTAGTGGCAATACGTGGTGGTCTTTGGAATCGAAGGTGGTGGTGGTGGCGGTCGTGGTACTGCAAAGGTGGCGATATGGTGGTGGTGGATTTGGTGATGGTGTACGGTGGTGGCGCGTGGTGGTGGTGGGTGGTGGTGGTGGTGGTGGCTACCAGTGGTGTACTGCGGTGGTAGTAAGTGGTTTTAGATCCGAGAAAGTGAGAGAAACGCGTAAGAGAGAAATGAGAGAAAGAGAAATTATATATCCGAAAAGTGAGAAAACGAGGGGCCTAAGAAGTAAGTGGGTTTTAGTCTTATTTTCGACGGATTGTCATCATCGTACGTCGTCGTCGTATTTTAGTTATCTTCGACTAACTGTTCGTTGGAATATATAGTATTCGGTCGAAAATAAATTTCGCGCTGGCGGGAACATTGGCGCCAATGGGATACATATATTTTCGACGAACACCCGTCGAAATTAACGTATTTTCCATTGATTTATCTTCGACTGAATAATCCGTCGGAATAGATATTATCGGCGAGGGAATGAGTCCGTCGAACATAGTGCCGTCGGAATTAGCCGGTTTTCTTTTAGTGAATTATTGATACACTATTTTATAGAATAGTGAGGACTATAGAACCATCAATCTACACCCCGACTAGTACTCGCTACATTCTCGCCTCCTGAGAAGAAAAATGGAACAACAAGGAAAAGGGTGAGCTCAACTAGCCCAGTAAAGAACATTATGACTAAGATAATATAGAACAAATTATTGTTAGTTCTCAACAGGGAAAAATCTAATAGAATACAATAGACAACCAGTTTTAAATCAATTTTCGCAGCGGAAATAATAATTCATTAGAAGAGTTAAGTAGAGAATACAAACTACTATCTTCTATATATGAATTTAAAAGTTCATCGTCGATATTTTATCCCTGTAACATCAATTAATATATATCTGGAATCAAATATTCATCTTTGCACTACAGGCCAAAGATATTCATCAGTTAGTCATGTTCATCTAAACACCTGTTCATCTTTGCACTATGGGCCAAAGATATTAATCGACCAATATGTTCATCTCAACACCTGTTCATCTTTGCACTACGGGCCAAAGATATTCATCAAGAAATCATTCATCTTTGCACTACGGGCCAAAGATATTCATCAAGAAATCATTCATCATTCATCTTGTTTAATTCAAATTGACACTTTCACGTTACCTGTCAATCTTATCTCTTTGAAAATACTTGCCTTTGATGTGGTTTTTTTAAATGATTGGTTAACTACACATCATGTTTTTTCGTAAGGTTGTTAGCTTTCATATTCTAACCAACCTATTATGCGAATTCAAGCAACCAAACCACTAAATTCAATCATTGTCATATCGAAGCCATAAGTAAAGAGCCCCGATCCTTTTGTTGATGACTTCGCATGTGGAATGCACCGGCCGACTTTACATAGGCGGCGTCGTGAATGACGATGACAAGTTGATAGGTATCATTGTGAGGTGCTTATCTAGGTTAAGGATAGAAGTCACGATTGGTATCAATGTGACGTCTTATCCAAGTCTTGATGAGAATGTAGATTTTGAATGATATTTCTATCATTAATAAATCTCTTGACGTATTCCTGAAGGCTTTTTAGCCTACCCCAGAGCGTGAAATCGAATTTTGTATTGACCCCGGTACAAAATCCATTTCTTAAACCCTCAAAATATTTCTTCAACTAAAACGAACGTAACATGCGCCAAAGACGTTGACTCGAGCTGTTGAAGATTACGATCGTACTATTCAATATTATCGTGGAAGAGCGAACGTGGTAGCTGATGCGTTGAGTAGAAGATTGTATGTGGTTACAAGTGCGAATATACGAACCCACGTGAAGATAACGAATATAGGAGTAAAATCGACTTTAATCGATAAAGTTAAAGACGCTCAAGCTATATACCCGAATCTGATGAATGTGAAGAAGAAGGTTCAAGAGGGCGTTATTCTAGAAGCAAGAGTTGCTGAAGAGAGGAAATCTCAACCCTCGATTTAATTGGCCCATTTGAAATCCTCGATTGAGTAGGAACTGTGGCTTATAGACTCGTTTTACCGCCAAGTATGTCGCGTGCTCATAACGTTTTTAACGTATCAATGTTACGTAAATATGTGGATGACCCGAACCACATTATTAATTTAGAATCAGACGAGATAGCGGATGATTTAACGTATGAGATGTAAGACCCCGAAATTTTTTTAAATAAAAAGGAATTTCCTTTATTTGTTATTTTGAAATAGTAAGGGTTGATTTGATTAATGTGGATAGTTAAGGGTTAAATACGCGAATATTTCAAAATAAGCAGTGGTTATAAAATATTCATTTTGTTTGGAATATTCGTTTGGTGCGTGGAATATTAAATGCTTGTGGGGAATATTAAATGCACGGCAAGAACCATAATAATGGGCCCCATAACGGAAAGCGATTGGATGAGGAAAGCGACAAATATAAGTTGGTTAAAAATAACAGTAGTAGTTATTCTTTATTAAGACCGTTGGAATACCCGTGGTTAAAATACTGATGTCTGGCGTGGTTGCATGCGATAGCCTGCGGTATTGCATGTATTGTTGAATTATTGATCCTTACGTGAAGAAGGCCTACTCAATAATTATTACGATGAATTCTTTATTCAATAGTTTATTGATTCAATAATTCTTTGCGTTGGTATTTTATATTATTCTTTGTTTGATAATTAATCAACACGCACGATGATTTCCCATTATCGGATCAATAATTCATATTATTTGAATAATATTATTAGATAACATTATTGGCAATGTCTAAAAAGTTACGTCTAAGGAGAGGTTTGGTCACCTAATTGCGCTTGAGTGAGAGAGATCCTTATTGAAAGCCCCTCTTTCTTGAGAGCAACTGGTTGTCATAAATGTGATTACATAATATTATTTGTGAATAATTAATTATTGATTCATATGATAAAGAAATATTTATTTTATGTGGATATAAATGATGGATTTATTAATGTGGTTATAAATGAAGAAATTATGTTGAGGTGTTTTATCGATATTTTATCGGATTGGAGGTATTAAAAATTAAATCGAGGTTTTGAAATATATATTGCGGGGGTTATAATTTTTAATCCGATAGTTGGATAATAGTAATTTTTGGGTATGTTATACATACATAAGTTGAGTATATGTCCACAAATTTTGAACCGTTAAAAATTCACGAATGATTTGTTATGAATTTTAAGAGGTGTCTCGATTCTAAAATTAGGGTTATAATTGATTTTGGTGGAAAATTCTAGAATTGAGTGGGTCCCACTTGTGGTTGGTGAAGAAATGTGCTGAATTTTATTTCAAATGTGGTGGGTGCTAATAGTAGCGGGTAAAGCCATCGGTAGTGAGTTAAATCTGCTTTACGGGCTAACATTTTCTATAAATAGAGGGCTAAGTTAGAATTGAAAATCACACCGTAAACAAAGTTTTCTCTCTCTCTCTATATTATTGAGCGTATTTTGTGAGTATTTAGATACTTTGAGAGTTGTTGTTCAAGACAAGTTTCATTCAAAGATCACTTCCGACCTTTCCTTCCGGCAATCTTGATTCTTTGAGGTAAGGGATATTATTTTTTTTCGTAATGATATTATTTCTTCAATATCATTATCTTTGAAATGTTGATCTGAAGTTTTATCAAATTTGGAACTTTTTCATGCCTGGGGTTACTATTCATGGGTTCTTATTCATGAGTTACTATTCACGAGTTACTATTCATGAGTTCTTATTCACGAGTTACTATTCACGAGTACTATTAATGAAGCGTGAAGATGTTTTTGTGGAATTTCTATCTTTTGGTGTCGGAGTTACTATTCACGTATCGGCCTTATTCACGATATCTGACCTTATTCACGATATCTGCACTATTCATTCAAAAAAATAAAATTTCTTCTTTTGTCCAAAACATCTATTACGGATACTAGCTTTGATTGTATCCATGTTTTGATCATTCTTGAATTTTACACCACTATGATTATTTTTGAGGTATTGTTGGACATGGATAAAACAAAATACGAATCCTTAATCCTTAATCCTTGTCATTTTGTTTCACTTTGGATTCGTTCTTTAAAAATATTTTCATCATCCTCGGTCTTAAATGATGATATTATTGAATATCTTTGGCAGTAGTGCAAAGATGAATGATTTCTGAAGAATATCTTTGGCTTTGTAGTGCAAAGATGAAAGCAGGTGTTTAAATGAACATGATCGATGATGAATATCTTTGGCCCATGAATGCAAAGATGAGCAGTGTTGAGATGAACATGATGACCGATTGATGAATATATTTGGCTTTTAGACAAAAGATGAATATTTGATTTGAGATGAATATTGATTGATGTTACAGGATAAAATATTGATGATGAACTATTAAATTCATAGATTATAGTAGATTTCATTCTCTACGTAACTCTTCTATGAATTATTATTTCATATTGCGAATATTGATCCTGAAACTTGTTGTACATTGTATTCTATCAGATTTTTCCTGTTGAGACTAACGATAATTTGTTGTATATTATCTTAGTCATAGTATTCTTCTTGGGCTAGTTGAGCTCACCCTTTTCCTTGTTGTTCCATTTTTCTTCTCGAGGCTGAGAATGTAGCGAAGATTAGTCGGGTATGGAATGAAGGTTCTAGAGAGAGTTGTTTAGTAGTCCTCACCATTTTTGTAAAATAATGTATCAATAAATGTGATGGGGATTTATTTGAGTATAGATATTGTCTAAAAGATAATATTTGTATTTAAACTCACGCTTTCTTGTTGTAATAATAAAGTTGTAGTTGTTTACATGCACCATGTATTTGGCGACTCGAGAATGGGTGTGGTGTATACCTATTTTAGGCGTCACGGTTGGTATCGAGCTTAGGGATATGATCTCTGGCGGAGATCGGGAATAGAACTAGGAGGGAGAGACGAGTAAATCCTTCATTAGTGTGTCCTACCTAAGCTTATTTGTTAGTTGGTCGAAGATATAGGGATATTATGTGATATATTGATTTCCTTAATTAACCCTTGTTTTATGATAGTTTTTTTAGAATGGGCTTTCGAGAAGCGTTAACAATGGAGTGAATGAGATCGTGGAGACACCTCTAATCGCCAACCGGGATAATGTGATGTCGGTGAAGAAGAATTAGAGATATCCATGTGGTGAGTGAAGAATTGATAGTTGCACCGAGATAATCGCAGAGGTAATGTAATGAGAGTGAGTGAAGAAGAGGAAGAAGAGGTACACGAGAGAGTTTATTAGAGGTATTTTATGATCGAAATATAGAATTGCAAAATCGTATTCATGAGTTAGAAGAGCGAAATTCTAAAGAATTGCGGTGCGTTCAGGAGCAAAAGGATGCAACGATTCAAGCCTTGTGTTACCCGATATGTGATGCTTGAATGTAAGCACTTTGGCGAGTATAAGATGATGATAAAGTGGAATCGAGCCGAAAGAAGAAATAATCGAACGAGTGAGAATGAGTGATGCATAATAAAAAGTTGCACGACGCTGATATTATGGAAAGAGATGTCCAATCTAAAAAGAAGATTTAACGATGACGGAAAGACGCGTCGGCAAACACATCAACACCATCAACAAATTCTAGGGAAGAGAACGATCGCCGCTTAGATGCTACGAGATGTGGAGAGGAGACATACATATGAGGTCAAACTGCTCAAAGCCTTCAAGGTATGCTATAATTGTGGAAAAAGAAGGACATATCGCTCGAGATTTATACGATATCGAAACCAGTCCGGCGTGAATGGTGACTCAAAAGGATCTCCCGAGAAAAAGTCAAAGTCAACGGTTCTTGGAAGAAGCGTTTGTGCGTGATCGGTCAAAATCGAGAACCCGAACGAAGTTAGCACGGTTAGTTAATTATAAATTCTTGCGAAGTTTATACCTTACTAGATCTGGGTTCTACCCATTCTTTTATCTCTCTTGCTTGCGCTCAACGTTTGAACTTGACTACGGAGAAATTAGACTTTGACCTATTTATGGAGAATCCGTTAGAGAAACTTTCATTACATCTGTTGTTTAGAAATCTTGTTTGATTCAGGTTGGCACTTATCACATTACCGTTAACCTTATTTCTATAGAGATATTTGCTTTTGATGTGATTTTAAGGTTAACTACTCATCATGCCAAATTGATTGCTTTTGTAAGGTTGTTAGTTTTTCATATTCTAAACAACTTTGTTATTCAATTCAAGCAATCAAACCATTGTAATCAAACATTTTCATATCAAGCCATGAATTCATTCGTTTATTACGGATGTCAAGTTTTCTTAGTCCATGTTATGGATTTGAATAAAGACACGTCGATTTGAATAATATTCTGTTGTTATTGATTTTTCCCGATGTATTTCTGAAGAATTTCTTGGCTTACTCCCAAAGCTCGATATTAAATTTTGTATCGACTTTGAACCCTGTACAAAACTCATTTCTAAAATCTCATATAGAATGGCTCTATTGAATGCAGGAGTTAAAAATTCAACTATAAATTTGGTACTGAGCCTTTATCTCATGACTTCCTTCAGGAATTCAAGCCGCATCTCTGTAGGGACGCATATTCGTATGCGATAGTAAATCGATAATATATTCGAGGTGTCATTGTGACGTCTTTATCCAAGATTGGGATATGAGTCATGATTGAGAGCAACTTTAAGTCGATAATCGAAATCGTAGCTTTCTCAGCAGTTGGTTATTATCGGAGATTCGTTGAAGGATATTCTCGAATCGCTATTCCATTAACGTAGCTAACTCGTAGATACAAAAAAATCGAATGGAGCAAGAAATGTGGGAAGAGCTTGAAGAACTCAAGAGAGACCCATTTCAAAGACATGTTACGACCATGCCATCCTGGAAAAGCGAACGTGGTAAATGCGTGTTGAGTAGAAGATCGTATCTGGTCGAAAAGTGCGATATTATCAAAGACTCATTTCGTATAATATACAAATAATAGAGATGGAGATGAAAACTCTAGGTACCCACGTGATGATATCGTGTATGCGATGATATACGAGTATAATCGACTTTAATCGATAAAGTTAAAGTGTTCAAGCTACACACAATCGATGATGAATTTGAAGAAGGAGGTGCGAAGTTGTTATTTCAAAAGCGAGAATCGGTGAGGTGAGAAAGCTCGAACCTTGATTTATTAATCCAGCTTGAAATTCTCGATCGAATAGGAACTGTGGCCTATGAATTTCGTTTTACCGCCAAGTATGACGCGTGTTCAAAACGTTTTCACGTATCAATGTGGACGACCGAACCACATTATTAAGGTTAGAACCGCATTTAGAGATAGTAGAAGACTTAACGTCACGAGGAGGTACTGTCAAGATTTTGTAGAGGAAGAACGTGACCCATGTGCCGAGGTTATACCATAAGTTAAAGTTTTGTGGAGAAACCATGTTATTGAGAAATGACCTTGGAGTTGGAAACGAAAATGAAAGCGAGGTATCTTTACCTTTTGAAACACCAGTACGTCGTACGTCAATTTCGAGGACGAAATTTCATAAGGAGGGAGGTTGTAAGACCCAAAATTTTTTAAATAAAAGAATTTCCTTTATTTGTTATTTTGAAATAGTAAGGGTTGATTTGATTAATGTGGATAGTTAAGGGTTAAATACGCGAATATTTCAAAATAAGCAAGTGGTTATAAAATATTCATTTTGTCTGTGGAATATTCGTTTTGGTCGTGGAATATTAAATGCTTTGGGAATATTAAATACGACGAGCCAAGCAATGCATGTAGGGCCCCATAACCTGAAAGCGATTGGATGAGGAAAATAGACAAATATAAGTTGGTTAAAATAACGCGTAGTTATTCTGAATTAAGATCTGTTGGAATACCCGTGGTTAAAATCTGATGTCTGGCGGTCAGACAAAGAAGACACCGGTATTGCATGATTGTTGAATTATTGATCCTTACGTGAAGAAGGCACTACTCAATAATTATTACGGTGATTCTTGTTCAATAGTTTATTGATTCAATAATTCTTTGCGTTGGTATTTTATATTATTGTTGTTTCAATAATTGTCAACGCACGCATTTTTCCCATTATCGGATCAATAATTCATATTATTTGAATAATATTATTAGATAACATTATTGGCAATGTCTAGAAAGTTACGCCTAAGGAGAGGTTTGGTCACCTAATTGCGCTACCAAGAAGGAGAGATCCTTGTTGAAAGCCCCTCTTTCTGAGAACACGGTTTGGTTATCGTAAATGTGATTACAGAATATTATTTGTGAATAATTAATTATTGATTCATATGATAAAGAAATATTTATTTTATGTGGATATAAATGATGGATTTATTTATGTGGTTATAAATGAAGAAATTATGTTGAGGTGTTTTATCGATTTTATCTGATTGGAGGTATTAAAAATTAAATCGTGGTTTTGAAATATATATTGGGTTATAATTTTTAATCCGACCGTTGGATTGTGGTAATTTTTGGGTATGTTATACATACATAAGTTGAGTATATGTCCACAAATTTTGAACCGTTAAAAATTCACGAATGATTTGTTATGAATTTTAAGAGGTGTCTGATTCGGAAATTAGGGTTATAATTGATTTTGGTGGAAAATTCTAGAATTGAGTGGGTCCCACTTGTGGTTGGTGAAGAAATGTGCTGAATTTTATTTCAAATGTGGTGGGTGTGGCAATAGTAGCGGTAGTAAAGCCATCGCAAGCAGTTAAGTCTCGCTTGGTAAGCTAACATTTTCCTATAAATAGAGGCTAAGTTAGAATTGAAAATCACACCGAAACAAAGTTTTCTCTCTTCTCTATTATATATTATTGGCGTATTTTGTGAGTATTTAGATACTTTGAGAGTTGTTGTTCAAGATAAGTTTCATTCAAAGATCACTTGACCTTTCCTTCCGGCAAGTAATCGATTCTTTGAGGTAAGGGATATTATTTTTTTCAGTAATGATATTATTTCTTCAATATCATTATCTTTGAAATGTTGATCTGAAGTTTTTATCAAATTTGGAACTTTTTCATGTCGGGGTTACTATTCATGGGTTACTATTCATGAGTTACTATTCACGAGTTACTATTCATGAGTTACTATTCACGATTACTATTCACGAAAGTACTATTAAACTGCGCGTGAAGATGTTTTTGTGGAATTTCTATCTTTTGGTGTTTGAGTTACTATTCACGTGATATCTAGACTATTCACGATACTGACCTTATTCACGATATCTGACTATTCAATAGAAAATAAAATTTCTTCTTTTTGTCCAAAACATCTATTCGGATACTAGCTTTGATTGTATCCATGTTTTGATCATTCTTGAATTTTACACCACTATGATTATTTTGAGGTATTGTTGGACATGGATAAAACAAAGTACGAATCCTTAATCCTTAATCCTTGTCATTTTGTTTCACCGGATTCGTTCTTTAAAAATATTTTCATCATCCTCGCCTTAAATGATGATATTATTGAATATCTTTGGCTTTGTAGTAAAGAGATGAGATGAATGATTCTCAAGAATATCTTTGGCCTTTGTAGTGCAAAGATGAAGCGGTGTTTAAATGAACACGAACCGATCGATGAATATCTTTGGCACAGAGTGCAAAGATGAACAGTGTTGAGATGAACATGATGATTGATGAATATATTTGGCACAGAGACAAAGATGAATATTTGATTTGAGATGAATATTGATTGATGTTACAGGGATAAAATATTGATGATGAACTGCGTTAAATTCATAGATTATAGTAGATTTCATTCTCTCACGTAACTCTTTCATGAATTATTATTTCCGCCGCTGAATATTGATCCGAAACTTGTTGTCTATTGTATTCTATCGAGATTTTTCCTCATTGAGACTAACGATAATTTGTTGTATATTATCTTAGTCATAGTATTCTTCTTGGGCTAGTTGAGCTCACCCTTTTCCTTGTTGTTCCATTTTTCTTCTCGAGGAGGCTTAGAATGAAGGTTACAGAGAGAGTTGTTTAGTAGTCCTGGGTATGGAAAATGAAGGTTCTTTGAGAGATATGTTTAGTAGTCCTCACCATTTTAATAAATAATGTATCAATAAATGTGATGGGGATTTATTTTGAGTATAGATATTGGCGACTCAGATAATATTTGTATTTAAACTCATTTTGGGGCTTCTCATGAGATGTAATAATAAAGTTGTAGTTGTTTCACTCGACCGTATTTGGCGATTTTAGAATGGGTGTGGTGTATACCTATTTTGGGGCGCCATGAGATCTCGTGTTAAATTGTTGAATAAGAAGATTTTATGAATAAAAATTAATTTTCTAAATAATTTTTTTTATGTTATGAAGTGAATTTGTATAATGTTATAGTTGTGGGTAATATTTATAAATTTTGCAAAGTATTCGAAATTCGAGTTGTCATATTATATTGATTGATCGTGGAAATATTAGTTTTAAATAAAATATTAATTTTCTTAAAATAATTATTTTATGTTATGGTGTGAATTTGGATAATTATTGTGGGTAATATTTATAAATTTTGAAAGTATGAGTTGTCAAAATATTTTATTGTGGAATAATTAAATAGGAAATATTCGTAAGACGAAGTTTTACCCCATGATCTTTATTGAAAACTACAAAAAATATTTTATTGAAAATAATCTACGGAAGTTTTACCGCTGATAATCATTGAACTACTCTGGTAGTAAAGTACGTTACGCCGTTGTTGCATAAGTAGCACACCAGTATTGATTATTGATATTTATGTGAGAAGTTACTCGGTTTTGTTCAATTATCACTACAATAGTTGTTGCAAGTATCTCACATTATTTGATTCAATTATTGTTGATTTAGAAGTTTTGTTTTATTCACGTAATAAAATAGAAACATCTTTTTATATAAAGCGAATACTTTATTAAAGTTATTCTATAAATAGAATATATTATATTTTATTATGCATAGTGTTTTCATAGTAAAAAAATTTTTATATAAAAAATGAATACTTTATTAAAGTTATTCTATAAATAGAATATATTATATTTTATTATGCATAGTGTTTGCATAGTGCCCTCAATATAGTGTTTGCATAATAAAAATCTTTTATATAAATAGAATATATTATATTTTATTAAAAGATTTTTCTTTAAATATATTATATTTTATTCAAAGTAACCAAACCCTAAAGTTAATCATGTTATATATCAAGCCATAAGTAAAAGAGCCCCGATCCTTTCGTTGTTGACTTCCTTGTGTGGAATGCAAAAAGCCGCATTTCAGAAGCGACATCGTGAATGAAGATGGCAAGTTTATAGGTATCATTGTGAGGTCTTATCTAGGTTAAGGGATAGAAGTCAAGTTGGTATCAATGTGACGATTATCCAAGTCTTGGATGAGAGTCACGCTTTTGAATGATATTTCTATTATTAATAAATTTCTGGCGTATTCATGAAGACTTCTTAGCCTACTTAGAGCGTGAAATCGAATTTTGTATTGACCCCAAAGACAAAACCCATTTCTTAAACCCTCAAATATTTCTTCAATTAAAAGATCTCATTTACGAGGATTATGATGAAAGTCATAATAAAAGCAATGGACTAATAAAAAATCATGGGTATATGAAGTATTAGTAAGTGTTATGATGAGTTATGTTGGTTATTATGTGAAAACATGAAAGTTTCTTAGAAATCACAAAGAGTTGAAAATCAGATTTTGGTGAAAAACGTAACATGAAATTCAATTGACCATATCTCCTATTATATTTTGAATTTTTGAGTGTGGTCAAGTCCTAGAGTTAGATCTATGAGTTACCTAACTAATCCAAGTGGAATTACTAGAAAAGGTGTTGTAGATTTTTGTGTGGACTGATTTTAGCAAAGGAGTGCAAAGCTGCAAAAAAAACCGAAAAAAGCTGCTGCCATGATTTTAGAGGGGCTGTTTCGGCCACTTAAATTATGAGAAAAATTCTGGCCTTTTGGGACATGAAGGTATATGGTATAAAGTATCTCCTGTCCAAAAATGAGCTCATTCTGACTTAAAATGAGCAAGTTATGACTATTTCAATATTTATGTTTTTCCTAATTAAAAAACACTATAACCGAGTTCTATAACTCCATGACCATGAAATTTAAACTAGAAGCTCACGTTAACATGTGTAAGGTCCTGCCAAGATTTGGGAATTTTTGGAGTTAAACTTGAGGTAGCTAATTTCTTAAGGAATTAATTAGAAATTGATTTTGAAAAATAGTAAATGAATTTTAAAAATTCCGAGAAAATATATTTTCATTATGGGACTATATTATGCTAAATCCCAGAAAAGAAATATTTTTGGGACTGATTTGGTATTTTCATGAAAATAGTTTAGTTACGAACATATGAGTTAAATATGTTATGTGAAGTAACAAAGTTGAAAATAGGATTTTATGGCTAGAAAATCGATATGAGTATATGCATATTTTTTGAGAGATTTGATAATTGGTGATGATATCTTATGAGTATGGCATTTTGAATGATTAAATGCATTATATGGTAAAAGCGTAAATAATTAAGATAAATTGTTTATAAATTTAAGAAGTGATTAAAATATTGTTATAATATTAATGATATAAGATTATAAGATTATTAAGTGATTGATAACATGGGGATATTCTTGAATCTCGGATAAATTATATTATAAATTTTAATATTTATCCTTTATCTCATTTGATTGATTCTTTATATCATTATCCTCACGCTTATATTATGTTGAAAGTCATCTCGTGGCTCAGTAGGTGCATAGATGGACTTGGTATGATTATGACCGAGGATTGTTCGGTATAATCATAACCAGTAATTAAAACACAATTATCTTTGGTCAGTAGTGCATGGATAATTTGTGGTCGTGATATTAATGAATACACAATTATCTTTGGTAGTAGTGCATGGATAATTTGTGGTCGTGATACTAATGAATACTACGCTTATCTTTGGTAGTAGTGCATGGATAATTTGTGGTCGTGATACTAATGAATACACAATTATCTTCGGTAGTAGTGCATGGATAATTTGTGGTCGTGATACTAATGAATACACGATTATCTTTGGTAGTATGTATTGGATAATTTGTGGTCGTGATACTAATGAATACACGATTATCTTTGGTCAGTAGTGCATGGATAATTTGTGGTCGTGATACTAATGAATACACGATTATCTTTGTCGTAGTGCATGGATAATTGTGGTCGTGATACTAAATGAATACACGTTATCTTTGGTAGTAGTGCATGGATAATTTGTGGTCGTGATACTAATGAATACACAATTATCTTTGGTAGTAGTGCATGGATAATTCGTGGTCGTGATACTAATGAATATCCTCGGCTCCGTAGCTGCGGGGATGATTTGATGATATGGATTAATTATTGAAATGAGTCTCAAAGAATGAAATATTAATTCATGGATGTGGTAAAAGTCATCTTCGTCAGTAGTAGTGCATTGATAGACTTGGTATGATTATGACCACGGATTATTCGGTATAATCATGAATCGTAATTGAAAACACGAATATCCTTAGCTAGTAGTGCATGAATAATTCATAGTTGTGGATACTATTAAAATCGAGTCTCAAGATTATTGGTTTTATAGTTTATATCTTTTTGACCAGAAGTGCAGATGAATTGTTAATGAATATCTTTGGTAGGATTGCAAAAGATGAATTTAATGTTTTCAACGATAAAGGTATTCAAGGTATCCTCACCTCTTTATCATATCGTACGTACCCTAATTTCAAGGGCTTAATTCCATAAGGAGGGAGATCAGAGACCCCAGATTTTATCAATAAAGATTTAAATTTTGTTTAAATAAATTTTTAATATTATGGTGTGAATTTGAGATAATATTATAGTTGTGGGTAGTAATTATAAATTTTGCAAAGTATGTAAGTGGTTATATTATATTTGATTGGTCTGGGAATATTCGGTTTAGCGAGGAATATTCGTGAAACTACTCAATCATTGGTGGACCCCACAATGTAATTATTGTCGATTGAGAAAACGACAAAAATATTTTATTGAAATAACTACGGAAGTTTTACCTGGCTGATCTTGTTGAACTACTATTTCAGAATAATACGTGTGGTTGCATAAGTAGCATACCAGTATTGATTATCGATGCTTATGTGAGAAGTCACTCGGTTTGATTCCATTATTGTTGATTAATAATATGAATTATTATAATGATAATGACGCGTTTTGTTTTATTCGTATTATTAACGTAATAAAATGTAAACATCTTTTATATATAAAATGTAATACTTTATTAAAGTTATTCTATAAATAGAATATATTATATTTTATTATGATAGTGTTGCGTAGTATTTTGCATAGTGTTTTGCGTATAGTGTTGCATAGTGTTTGCATAGTAAAATGTTTTTATATAAATAGAATATATTATATTTTATTTAAAAGATTTTGCTTTAAATATGGACCGTCGATTAAAGTAAATCAATCTGGACCGCTTCATGGATTAATTACTATGCATTCTATTTTCCTATAAATAAAAGCTCATTCCTTCATTATTTTCTTACGAATTCAATTAAACTATAGAGAGAGAAATTATACAGAGAAGCTTATAGAGAGAAAATCTATAGAGAGAAGAAGAAGAGTATTCTCGTACTTCACTACTTTGATATCCAAAGTGTCTTTTTACTAAGAATCTGGAATTATTTGTTGTAATTCATGTCGTGGGTATTATTCTTTCTTATTCATGAAGAGAACTTCATTATTCCATTCATTATTATTCATTGTTGAATAACTCGTAAAAGTGGTATACCCTATACATAACCTCGCTTTATGCGGCAAGATACCCTATACTTGGTGAAATCTTATGTTATTCCATTCTTATTTATTCTGTTGGAATAACTTTTGTATACGCTTAATCCCCTATACTTGGTGACATTCTTCTATTATTCTCATTGGAACATCCCATGCATGTGTTTTACACCCGACCGGTTCCGCTTTTTATTATTCATTGAACATCCTCGCTCATGTGTTTTACACCGACCGGTTCCGTCTTTATCATTCTGCTGGAATATCCTATCTCATGTGTTTTTTACACCGGATCCGGTTCCATCTTTATTATTCTGTTGGAACATCCCGCTTTGTGAATTTCACCGACCGTTCCGTTATTATTATTCCGTTGGAATAACTTTGTTTATGCCAAGCACCGCATTTACGGTGATTTCTTTTGTTATTCCATTCTTTATTATACCCAAATGGTTAAAACTTTGACTTCTATACTCCATGAAATTAGTAGAATATCCTCGATATTCAAGCGTTTCATCCAAAGATCTTTTCACGGAAATATTCTTCCGATCATTCTTGAATTTTACTCTACAAAACAAAGATTATGTTGACAATTTGGACGTTAATAATTCATGGATTAAATAATTCTTGAACTTGTTTTATTGAATTATTATGTCATTGTCATCATCCTCATGATATATTATGTTATCTTTGGCTTACGTGCAGTAGATGAACTTAGTATGATTATGACCGAGGATCATTCTTAGATAATCACGACTTGATATAAATGATGTGATAAAAGTCCTCGATGGCTGTAATGCGTTGATGGATAGTTTTGGTATGATTATGACCGGGGGTGATTCGGTATATAGTCATGACCATTGATAATTTGATGAAAATCCTTGACCGTGGGTACGTGGATGATTAGATGTGGTGGTTTATTTATTAAAATTTGAGTCTCAAATGATAAAAATTGATGAAAACCTTTTAAAACCTAAAAGATAGTAGATTTTATTCTCTACTGACTCTTTTAATGGATCGCATATTCATTTGTAGTTAAACCGGTTGTCTATTGTATTTTATCGGTTTAACATCGTTGAAGGCTAATGATAATTTATTCTGCATTATCTTAGTCATAATATTTCTTCTTAGGGGCTAGTTGAGCTCACCTTTTCTTTCACCGTGTTCTCTTGTGAAATGAGAACATAAATTGGACGAGCCTGGGAACCTGAGTAATGGTCCAAAGGATAGCATTAGTAGTCCTCACTATTCTGTGAAATAGTGTGATAATAGTTGTAATGAGGATTCCTTTGAGTTTATATAATATCTAGTAGACAATATTTGTATTCAAACTCACGCTTTATGTCGTATTGTACACACGATGTATGTATAATTAAGTTTGTATTTGAATTTATGTACCATGTAAGTGGCGACCCAAGATGGGTGACGTATACCTAATTTTGGGGGCGTCACAGATAGTTTTTGGTATGATTATGGCTATGGATTTACTTCGGCCAAGGGAGCAAAGATGAATTTTTTATGGCATGATCGTGACCGTTGATGAAAACACGATTATCTTTGGCCCAGAAAGGCATGGATAATTCGTGGTCGTGATACTTAAAGAATATCCTCGGCCTATAAGTGCGGGATGATTTAATGATGTGGATTATTTATTGAGCTAAGTCTCAAATGATAAAAGTGATGAAAAACTTTTTAAATCATAAAAGATAGTAGATTTTATTCTCTACTGACTCTTTTAATGGATCATTATTCACCGCAGCTAAACTTGATGTCTATTGTATTTTATCGCTAACATTGTTGGAGGCTAATGATAATTTATTCGCATTATCTTAGTCATAATATTTCTTCTTTGGGCTAGTTGAGCTCACCCTTTCTTTCACCGTTTCTTCTGTGAAATGAGAATATAAATTTGGGACGAGTCGGGGAACGAAGTGATGGTCCAGAGGATATCATTAGTAGTCCTCACTATTTTGTGAAATAGTGTGATAATAATTATAACGAGGATTCCTTTTGAGTTTGTATAATCTCTAATAAACAGTAATTGTATTCAAACTCACAATTTATGTTTTGTCGTATTGTACATGACAGTTGTATTAGTAAGTTGTATTTGAATTTTGTACCATGTATCTGGCGACCCAAGATGGGTGATGTATACTTAATTTTGGGGGCGTCACATATATGGTAACCAGAACAACAAAATACAGTAAGCAAAATCCTAACTCAAAGAAACGAAAATGGAATCCAAATCAGAAACTAATAGTACCAAAAACATACTAAATAAGTAACCAAATATTTATATGATAGTAACCAAAACATGTTTTAATGGTAACCAATACATAAACAACATGTACACCAAAACCAGTTTAGTAACCCATGTATACTAAGCAAATACATGGTAACCATAACAACATAAAAAAGTAACCAAAATACCAAATCAAGGTAAAAAACATGGTATCCGAATCTCAAGCTAACAGTAACCAAAACATAATGCAGAAGTAACCAAACAGTTATATGATAGTATCTATTTTTTATTGCTTGACGTAGCTACAACGTAAGCATTACATCAAGCCCCCAAAAATTAGTCTAGTATACTAAACAACATGTAGTCCAAACTCAGTTTAGTCAATCAATGTATACTAAGCAAATACATTGTAACCAAAACAACATATAAAAGTAACCAAAATCCCAATTGAGGGAAAAAGAATGGTATCATAATCATAAGCTAACAGTAACAAAAAAATATACTAATGAAGTAACCAAACAGTTATATGTTAGTAACCAAAACGTATATTAATGGTAACCAATACATAAATAACATGTACACCAAAACCAGTTTAGTCAACCATGTATACTAAGCAAATACATGGTAACCATAACAACATAAAAAAATAACCAAAATACCAAATCAAGGTAACAAAATGTTATCCAAACCCCAAATTAACAATAACTAAAACATAATGCGTAAGTACCAAATGCTTATATGATAGTAATAATAACAAAATTTAAATTAACACACCTTTAAAATTTTTTGGTTTAGAAATATCTTCCGGCTATGAACTCGAGCTTCTTCCCATGACATTTGTCATGTGATCTCTTCAGAATAACATTAAGAGGCAAGTTTGAAGCAAAATTTCTATTATCTCGATAATAGAACATGTATGCTTTCGATCCAAAACCTTCTTTTCACTAACTCGATCAACCTCGTGAATCAACAAGTGCAACAAAAATAAATTAAAAACAATCAAAAATAAAGGACTATTAGACAATGCAAACCAACAGATCCCCCAATAGCCGTAAGGAGATCAATATTCATTAACCAATTTACGCCACCCAAAGACGAACAACTATGATGAAGAAGAAGAAGAAAAATATTCATTAACCTTGTATGCAGGTCTAGTTAATTAGTCTAACAACTATGATGATGATGAAGAAGAAGAAGAAGAAGAAGAAGAAGAAGAAGAAGAAGAAGAAGATTTTAGAGAGAGAAAGTACGAAAATTATGGAAGTTGAGAGAAAAAGAAGGTTTATTTACATAGGAACACACGTTTCAAAAAAACCAACCCGATTTGCTATATCAACCAATTAATATTAATCCTTAAATTAAGGAATTCTAATTATACTAATATTGTAAATAAATATAAAAAAGTGTAATATTTTTGTAATTATTTTATAGGTGTATGATTTTTGTAATTATTTCTAAAATTGTACTAATATATGTAATTTACCCTTTTATAAATATATTAAGAATGTATCCTGAAAGCCTTCCTATTAATTATAGTATTGTAAATTTATTTCAAATTTTAGGCGGTCCATATAATTTATTATATAAATTATATAGATATATAGATGTGATAAGTTCTCTGTGTTGTTTTTTAAGCTTTTCTTCCAATGGAATTGGACTATTCATTTGGTTTTTTTGATGGCCATTTTTTTTCTTTTTAATCTTTAGCACCTAATGAAAGTAATTTTTTTAATATACACATTCAAGTAGTTGCTCATAATTAATGATGTTTTTAATTATTTTTGTTTACATATTCAATTTTATCATTTTCTATTTAAATAAAAATTACTCCTCCGTCCCAAATTAATTATTCGGTTTGATTTTTAAAAGTCAAATTGACTATTTTAAAATTAATCTTTTTACTATTTTTGCTAAAATATAGGTGAAGAGATTATAACCAAAAAAGAAAGTATATACAATTTATTACTAATCCTAATTTTTATAATTTTAGAAATATATTTATATACGCTTAATTATTAATTAAAAATAAATAATTTAATTTAAAAAATTAAAATTAAATAATTAATTTGAGATTTTATGAAAGAATCTTTTCTAATTATAAGCAACGCTATACTAACCTGCCTATAAACCTTTTATTATAACATTACTAAATGAGAAAGTATCAAATATGGATTATTATTTTTCGATCACGCAAGTTTATCTGTCACACGTTAGCAATTAAAGTAGTAATAATTATTATACCATAAAAACCTGCTAAAATAAAATAAAAACACCCCTTGTAAAATCTTAGAATTAGCTTTTGCGTCCACAGTACCACAGCCCAAGTCCGTCCAGAGGTATACAAACAAAACCGAGAACGGCGTAGGCAGTCCCAGCTCTCTAATGTTATCGGTGTGTAAATAAATTGAGTTGAATCGAATATTGAGTTGTTTAGATTTGATTCACAAAATTTATTGAGTATAAAATGAAGTTTGATTTTGACTCGTTTAACTACTGTCGAGTTCGATCTCAATTCGAACTCGAATAATTTGAACTTTTTAAACGAATATAATTCAAGTATCAATATAAAATTATAATTTGAGGAGATTTGAATAATTTATTAAACTTTAAAATTTTTTATATTTAAATTATTTATATTTTAAATCGAATTAAATTTTTAAACAAATGAATAATACTCCCTCCGTCCCATAGTTATAGGCTGATTTTTCATTTTGAGATGTCCCAATATATAGGCTACTTACTATTTATAAAATTTATTTGGTTCATTGTTTTTACTTTTATGCCTTTATAATAAATATTGAACCATTACTCTTTTTTTTTAAAGAAACAACATTCAACGTCATTATTTTTATCACCATATTTAATATCATTGTATTCTCTTTTTGTTAAAGTTTTATGAATTTTAATGATCAAGATACTGCAATGAATCAAATGAAGTTGAGAGTTTCAGCTGTGATAAATAAGCGAGTAATTAACTTATTCATTAAGTCCATATTAAGGGGTATATATGGAAAATTTATGTTAAAAATTACCATTTAACTGATTTTCTTAAACTATGTGTCAAAAAAAAATTAACCTATAATTATGAGAGGAAGAGAGTAATTAAATTTAACTGTTTGCTGATTTTAAAACGTTAAATAACCAAAATACTCTTTACCTCTCTCTCTGCTGTCTCCGTCTACTGCCTTTATTAAATGCAACATGAACCTCACAATTACTCAGACTTCCTACCTCTTCTCTTTGAGTAATTCTAGGAGGATATTTTTGACATTCTAGCGACATTTTTTTTTTTTTTTTTTTTTTAAGAGATTTTTAAAAATATATAAGATTTATTTTAATTGAAATTTTTATAAAAATAGTATTTTAGGTATAAATTAGATACATATAAAAAATAAGGTTATGCATGACATGCATGCACTTTTTTATATGTATCCAAATTATACTTAAAACACTGATTTTTATAAAAATTTTAGTTGAAATAAATATTATACAATTTTTAAAAAGTACTACAAAAAAAATACCAAAAAAAAAAAAAAAAGTCGCTAGAATGTCCCCAAAAAAATGTCTCCCTAGAATTTCTGCTTCTCTTTTACCCATTTCTTCACTTCTCCTTTCTCTCTCCGCCACGTGTACTCTTATAAAATCCCATTAAAATTTAAATATACTTTAATAAATTAAATACATAATAAATATATAATAAGAGTAATTTATGTACACAAATAATACTCAAACAATAGACAAAAATAAATATGGGATTTATTATTTGAATTATTAGTAAGATTTATATTTTTACATTTATGTTATTGTTTAATATATGAAAAATAATATATATTATGAATTTATGTAGACCTTTTTTTTTGTAAAACAATAACATGAATAAGTTTTACATATGTAGTATAATAAGTCATTTTATAATTTTTATTTAATTCAATTAATATATTTCATAATTATAATTAGACAAAAATTCTTTGCTTAGAACTCTTTCCAGTAGTACATTTGTAATACTAATACTCCAATTTATACACAATTATTTGTTTACATTTGTGCTCAAAAAATTACTGAAAATAAAAAAATAATTGCCCATAAAATATCCATACAGAAAAAAGCCCATCATCTCTCTTCTTCCCCTTCTCTTTTCAGTTCTCTCTCTCTCTCTCCCACGCACCCACTCACCCACCCACTCACCACAACTCTGCAAACGGCAAAACCATTACTCTCATTTTCTCTCTCTAAAATCAAACCACAATGTTTGAGGAGTCTGCATCAAATCCTTCAATCTGGGCATCAATGAACAGCTGGTTCACCCCCACTGTTCTATTTGTGCTTCTTAATCTCATGATAGGCACCATTCTTTTCAGTTCAGGCTTATCAAACCAAGACCAACAACAACAACAACAACAACAAGAACAAAAGCAAGAACAAGCAGATTCTCATCAAAATGAGCCACAACACCCCAAGCTTGCTAGATCACCTTCTGTTCTTCAACGCCTCAAATCCATCAATCTCTATAATTTCAGATCCCAAGAATCACCTTCTATTTCTTCCCTCTTCAAACAAACCCTAGATTCTGACACCCATTACTCTTCTCAACAAGTCAATCAATTACAACAAACCATAGAATCACATACCCATTACATTTTTGAAGAAACCCATCAACATGAAACCATAATAACTGATACCCAGTTCGATTTTGAACAAACCCATGAAGAAAACCCCCCCAAAACACAAACCCAATTCGATTTTGAACAAACCCATGAAGCAAAATCTCCCCAAATGCAGACCCATTATGTTCCTGATGAAACCCATGGTGATGAAGAAGATGAAGAGCCACAGAGCCTAGATGAGGTTTACAGTCAGCTGGCGCAGCTCAATGACCATCACGTGAGCAGGACTACATCTGACACTAAGCCAGCATCCGGTGAAGTTCCGGCGAAGCTGCCGCAGAAGATGAGGAAGTCGGCGAGTATGAAATCTGCGTTTGGGCATTTTGAAGAGAATGACATTGTGGAGAAACGCCGGCCGGCGACTGTGAGAGAGAGTAGGAGTGCTAAAGCTACTGAGGATGACGATGAAGTTGATGCAAAAGCTGATGATTTCATCAACAAATTTAAGCAACAGTTGAAGTTGCAGAGGCTGGATTCCATTATCAGGTACAAGGAAGTGATCAGCAGAGGGAGTGCTATGTAAGGAATTAGATTTCAAGGGGTCATTTACGAATATTTTCTTAAATTTGGGGTTCGTTTTGGAAAAAGTGGAAAAATTATAGGGTTTCGTTAAGCTTCCAGATCTACAGATCCCTCATGCTATTGGGCATTTTAGTCATTTTATCATGCATATAGTTATGGCCATGGAAAGACACGGTGGACTGGTGGAGAGAAGATCAGATCAGTTGAGGTTGTTGGCTGAAATATAATTTCAGAATTTAGAGGGTGTTTATTGTAATTTTTGCTAATGTTGGGGATTCATTTTGCTTAGGAGTTGAATGAATGGCTGTAATGTTTAACCTTTTGTTCAAATATACCCTTTTTTTCCTTCTTAGTTCTTATGGCATGGGACATTTTGGTAATTGAATTGACTGGCTATGGTGGAGAAAGAATATGAACACAATATTGAAACAACAATTTTCTTTTTTGTTTTGTGGAGCCCATAGATGATGTTAACTAGTCTAGTGTGGAAGAAGAATGGGCATTTTAGTCATTTAATTTGGTTTTAAAAAATCTAAAGGCATATGCAAAATCCGAATATGGTGATGCTTGGTTGGTGGAGCTCGTGGGGATATTACTTAGGTGTGAAACATTAATACCAACTTCATTGTCTGCATGGGTTGCGACTCTTATGATGTTAAACGCTACCCATATTAATTTTGCTTTTATTGGTGATTTTCTTTAGTTTTCATAATGGTGAGCCAGCTTTGAATGGTGACAGCTAATGTGAAACATTTTTTTTTCTGTTTCTGTTTTTTTAACAAAAGCTTAAATATGTAAACCGCGACACCCCCAAAATTGTGATATACATCACCCATCTTTATTTACACTAATACTACGTAGATGTAATTTAAAAACAACTTATTAACATAACTGCTTAAGCATAATACGACATAAATCGTGAGCTTTAAATACAAATATCGTCTACTAGATATTATACAAACTCAAATAAAAAGTCCCTTTACAGATTATTATCACACTATTTTACTGTATTAAAGTGAGGACTACTAACGCTATCTTCGCGACCATCACTGCTTCCCTCCGACTCGTCCCAAATTATATTATCATTTCCTCGAATAATAACATGAAAAGAAAAGAAAGGTGAATTTCAACTAAATTTCAAGAAAAATATTATGACAAGATAATGCGTAATAAATTATCAATAGTCTTCAATAATGTTAAACCGATAAAATACAATGTATAAACCAGGTTAATCAAGTAATGAATATCGCAATCCATTAAAAAGAGCAGTAGAAATAAAGCCTACTATCTTTAGGTTTAAAAGGTTTTTCATCATCGCTTATACCGGACTCAAATTTTAATAAATATTTCACATCATCGAATCACCCCTCGCACTACTGGCCAGCGATATTCTTTTAAGATCACGACCACACAATTATTCACGCACTACGCCAAGAATATTTGTGTATTATTCATTAATAGTCCACGATCACGCCAACAACTCGTCCCATCAACGCACTACTACTAATCGAGGATTTTTATCACATCATTTTAGAATATTACGATCGTGATTACACCGAATAGTCTAGCCTCTCTCATTATAATCATATCAAGTCATCTACGACTCATGCGCCATGATTTACTTTCAAAAAATATAAATATGGGGATGATGACAATGATATAAAATTCAATAAAACAAGTTCGAGAATTATTTTATCCAGGAATTATTAACGTCCCAAATTGTCAACACGACATCGCTTTAGAAGAAAATTCAAGAACGATCGGAAGAATATTTTCATAAAAGATCTTTGGATGAAACGCAAATATCGAGGATATTCTACTAATTTATGGAGTATAGAAGTCAAAGTTTTAACCAACCGAGTATAATAAAGAATGGAATAACAAAAGAAATCACCACGCATGCGATAGATCGCATGCATGCGTTTATTCCAATGAATAATAAATAACTGAACCGCGCCAAAGTCGTTTGAAATTACACCGGCGGGATGTTCCAACAAGAATAATAAAGATGGAACTTATCCGGTGTAAAACACAGATAGGATATTCCAACAGAATAATAAAGATTTTTAACCAGTCCGGTGTAAAAAACACGCATGCAGGATGTTCCAACAGAATAATAAAGATTTTACCCAGTCCCAGTAAAAAACATGCATGCATGGATGTTCCAAATAATAATAATAAAGATTTTAACCAGCGCCCCCAGTAAAACACACGTGATGCGATGTTCCAAATAATAATAATAAAGATTTTAACCAGCGTCCTAAATTGAAACACATGAGCATGGGATGTTCCAACGTAATAATAGAATAATGTCACCAAGATAGGGTAAACCACTTATACACAGTTATTCCAATGTAATAATAAGCGATGGAATAACAATGCTTCTTTCTGCTGAATAAGAAGAATAACACCCTTACATTTGGTAGAGAGATTGAATCACCGCAGCAGCCAGAAGAATAAAAAATACTCTTCTTCTTCTCTCTTATCTCTATACTTTCTCTATAAACTTGAATGAATTAAGTGAAAATAATGAAATTCTCTAGCCTCTATTTATAGAAGATTTACTAAAGACCCGCCGTTAGCAAGTGAAAAGCCAGTGGCTTACATTGGTTTGACGGCCTTTGTGTGAAAAACGCAGTGGTTGCCTGGCACGCAGAATGTGAAACGACAAGTGGTTCGACGTCTGCAGTAAAGGTAATTACTATTAACGAAGGTAAATACTATCGACGAAGGTAAATACTATTCACAAGGGGTAATTACTATCGACGGAAGGTAATTACTATCGATTTAAGGTAAATACTATTCACAAGGGTAATTACTATCGACGGAAGGTAATTACTATCGATCGAAGGTAAATACTATTCACAAGGGTAATTACTATCGACGAAGGTAATTACTATCGACGAAGGTAAATACTATCGACGAAGAGACTTTTTGATGATGATGATACATACGATAGCCCCCATAAAATAATCAAACTTACCACAAATCATTTTTTTTCATCAACACATATTTAATCTTTCAACAATTATTAATCATTTATAATTATACGGATGATACTTGCGACAATAATTGAATCAATAATATAAGAGATATGATGCAAAGAATTATCGTAGAATAATTGAGCATACCGAGTGACTTCACGTGAAGCATCAATAATCAATACTGTGCTTCTTACGCATTCTACGCTATTCATCGTACTTTTACCAACGGGTAGTTCAATGTTTTAATCTGTAACACCTCACTGTTATTTTTATAAAATATTTTGTCGCTTTCTCGATCGACAATAATTACATTTGTCCACTCAATGATTGAGCATTTATGCATTTAATATTCCCTAACAAAAAGAATATTCCCCGACCAAACGAATATTTTATAACAACTTGCATACTTTTGCAAAATTTATAAATATTACCCACAACTATAACATTATATCAAATTTATTCCATAATATTCAAAATAATATTTATAGAAAAATTCATCTTTATTAAAAAGTTGGGTCTTACAACCTCCCTTCTTATGAAATTTCACTTCGAAATTAGTGGTACGATCTGGTATGTCAAGAGGTAAGGATACCTTGATTTCATTTCGATTCTAACTCCCAAGTCATTTCCTCAACATCGTGGTTCCTCCACAAAACTTTGACTTGAGGTATAACCTCTGGAAAGTAGAATATGTTCCTTCTTATCCAAAATTTGAATAGAACCTCTTCATACGTCAAATCTTCCGCTTATTTCGTCCGGCTTCTAACTCAATAATATGGTTCGGCCTTTCACATATTTACGTAACATAGATATGTGAAAAAACGTTATGAACACGAGAGACATTTTGGCAAGTAAAAGCGTAGTCTATAGGCCACAGCCCTACTCGATCGAGAGGATTAAAATGGACCGGATGAATCGAGGGTTAAGTTTTCCTCTCTTTCCAAATCTTGTAACTCCTTTCCATGGAGCAACTCTTAACAACACACGATCTCCTATATCGAATTCCACGTCCTTTCGATGAAGATCGGCGATAACTCTTTTTCGTCGATTTTGTGAGGTTTTTATATCGTTGTGGATCGTTTGAATCTTTTCCGTAGTCATACGTACTAACTCCGGTCCCAACAACGCTGCTTCACCCACCTCATCCCAAAGATACCGAGAAACGACACTTTCTTCCATACAACGCTTTGAATGGAGCCATGCCAATACTTGCTTGATAAGCTGTTGTTGTAGGAAAACTCCACCAATGGTAAGAACTTGTCCCAACTCCCTTGAAATCAAGGACCACACAGTAGTCTTAATAGATCTTGAAGAGTTTGAATAGTCCTCTCCATTGTCCGTCTGTCTGAGCGAGGATGATATCACGAAAGCTAAATCGTGAAGTCTGTGCTCATAGCTTTTTGCAAACCAACCCAAAATCGTGAAGTGAATCTTGGGTCTTGTAAGACCAAAATTTTTTAAATAAAAAGGAATTTCCTTTATTTATTATTTTGAAATAGTAAGGGTAATGTGGATTTGATTAATGTGGATTTCAAAATAAGCAAGTGGTTATATCATATTCAAATATTTCAAAATAAGCAGTTTGGTTATAAAATATTCATTTTTTGTCGGGAATATTAGTTTGGTGAAATGGAATATTAAATCTTTGTCGGGAATATTAAATGCGACGCCAGTAGCGACCATGTGGGACCCATAACGGAGCGATTGGATGAGGAAAGCGACAAAGTTTGGGTGGTTATAAATAACGGCGTAGTTATTCTGAAAGGTTAGTTATTCTGAATTAAAATTTGTTGGAATACCGGTTGGTTAAAATCTGATGTCTGGCGTGGTTGCTTGCCGCGATGCACACGCGGTTATTGCAGTGTTGTTGAATTATTGATCCTTACGTAAGATGGCACTTTTCGATAATTTTCACGGTGAATTCTTGTTCGATATTTTATTTTATTGATTCGATAATTCTTTGCGTTGATATTTTATATTATTGTTGTTCGATAATTGTCCTTTTGCCAAGATATTTCCATTATCGGATCAATAATTCATATTATTTGAATAATATTATTAGATAACATTATTGGCAATGTCTAGAAAGTTACATCAAGGAGAGGTTGGTCACTAATTGCGCGCCCGATGGGAGAGATCCTTATTGGAAAGCCCCTCTTTCTGAGGAGCGGCTGGTTGTCATAAATGTGATTACGTAATATTATTTGTGAATAATTAATTATTGATTCATATGATAAGAAATATTTATTTTATATGAATATAAATGATGGATTTATTTATGTGGTTATTAATGAAGGAATTAATGTTGAGGTGTTTTATCGGTATTTTATCGGATTGGAGGTATTAAAAATCAAATCGGGGTTTTGAGATATATTATTGGGGTTATAATTTTTAATCAAACCCAGTTGGATTGTGGTAATTTTTGGGTATGTTATACATACATAAGTTGAGTATATGTCCACAAATTTTGAGCCGATTAAAAATGCACGAATGATTTGTTGTGAATTTTAAGAGGTGTCGGATTAGGAAATTAGGTTTATAATTGATTTTGGTGGAAAATTCTAGAATTGAGTGGGCCCCACTTGTGGTTGGTGAAAAAATGTGCTGAATTTTATTTCAAATGTGGTGGGTGGCAATAGTAGCGAGTAAAGCCATCGGTGGCGAGTCAAATGCCTTGGTGGCTAACATTTTCTATAAATAGAGGGCTAAGTTAGAATTGAAAATCACACGAAACAAAGTTTCTCTCTTTCTCTCTCTATATTATTGGCGTATTTTGTGAGTATTTAGATACTTTGAGAGTTCTTTATTCGATCTGACAAGTTTCATTCGACATCACTTGAGCCTTTCCTTAGAAATCTTGATTCTTTGAGGTAAGGGATATTATTTTTTTCTCGAATGATATTTATTTCTTGATATCATTATCTTTGAAATATTGATCTGAACTTTTTATCAAATTTGGAACTTTTTCATGTAGGGTTCTTATTCATGAGTTCTTATTCACGAGTTCTTATTCATGAGTTCTTATTCACGAGTTCTTATTCACGAGTACTATTAATTATGAAAGCGTGAAGATGTTTTTTGGAAATTTCTATCTTTTGGTGTCGGAGTTCTTATTCACGTATCTGGCCTTTATTCACGTATCTGACCTTATTCACGAATCTTATTCATAGAAAAATGAAAATTTTCTTTTTTATCTAAAATATCTATTACGGATACTAGCTTTGATTGTATCCATGTTTTGATCATTCTTGAATTTTACACCACTATGATTATTTTTGAGGTATTTTTGGACGTGGATAAAACCAAAGTCTGAATCCTTAATCCTTAATCCTTGTCATTTTGTTTCACTTTGGATTAGTTTCTTTAAAATATATTTTCATCATCCTCGGTCTTAAATGATGATATTATTGAATATCTTTGGCACATAGTGCAAGATGAATGATTTCTGAAGAATATCTTTGGCACATAGTCAAAGATGAAGTGTTTTAAATGAACATGGCCAAAGTGATGAATATCTTTGGCACAATAGTGCAAAAGATGATGAGCAGTGTTTAAATGAACATGAACATGGCCGTGATGAATATCTTTGGCCTTTAGTGCAAAGATGAGCAGTGTTGAGATGAACATGGCCAGATTGATGAATATCTTTGGCTGTAGGTCAAAAGATGAATATTTGATTTGAGATGAATATTGATTGATGTTACGAGGATAAAATATTGATGATGGTTTGTTAAATTCATAGATTATAGTAGATTTCATTCTCTACGTAACTCTTACATGAATTATTATTTCATTGCGAATATTGATCTGAAACTTGTTGTCTATTGTATTATCGAGTTTTTCCTGTTGGAGACTAACGATAATTTGTTGTATATTATCTTAGTCATAACATTCTTCTTGGGCTAGTTGAGCTCACCCTTTTCCTTGTTGTTCCATTTTTCTTCTCGGGGAGGCGAGAATGTAGCGAAATCTTAGTCGGGTATGGAATGAAGGTTACAGAGAGTTGTTTAGTAGTCCTCACCATTATTGTAAAATAATGTATCGATAAATGTGATGAGGATTTATTTGAGTATAAATATTATCTAGAAGATAATATTTGTATTTAAACTCACAGATTTTATTGTTGTGATAATAAAGTTGTAGTTGTTTACTTGTACCATGTATTTGGCGACTCGAATGGGGGTTGGATGGAATGGACCTATTTTGGGCGTCACGGTTAATATCGAAGCTTAGGGATATGATCTCTGGCGGAGATCGGGGAATAGAACTAGGAGGGAGGCAGAGTAAATCCTTTGCTAGTGTGTCTACTAAGCTTATTTGTTAGTTGGTCGATATATATAGGGATATTATGTGATTGATTTCCTTAATTAACCCTTGTTTTATGGCGATAATTGAGAATGTCGTTGAGAATATTAATAGTGGTGTAAATGAGGCCAGTGGAGATGCATGTACTTAACAACGAGGAGAGAGCGTCTGCAGTGGGCAATGTACCTCTGTGAATAACACCACTGAAGAGATGATGAGCGAGGGGATGTTTAGAAGCTTTTTGCGGTTCATGCAAAATCGGACGAGGAGACTTCGTGTTCAAAATCTGAGGAGGAGATGATAGCAATTCACGGGTGGTCACAGACCAAGCGATTCGAAGTTGGGACCACGAGTGCAGGAAAGCGGATCCGATCATGGCGGAAACATGGGTCAAACAAATTACAAGATATTCGATGTCTTGGGATGCGAAGAGAACGAAAGTTCCATTCGCTACTTTTATGTTAAAATGGCGAAGCGATTCTTGGTGGGAATCGTGAAGCGTACCCGTTCATTATTTCTTTTCGGCGTATCGTGGGAGAGCGTTTGAAGCAGTTCAATGACAAGTACTTCCACGAAAGTATTAAATCGTATGAAGGAAGTGGAGTTTATTAGATTGGAGCGAGAATAACATGGCGGTGTCCCGATGCGGCGAAAGTTTGCGGAGTTATCGGTTTGCACCTCATTTGGTGGAGAATGAGGAGCGTATGGCGGGATGTTTACGAGAGGTTTGAAACCGGCGTCGTCGATATCTCATTTCTCATAAATTTTCTCTCTATTCGGATGTTGTCAGCAGGGCTCGATTGTTAGGCGAGATAACGAAATGCGTTCAACCGAGGACCATAACGAGGATCATACCAAAGATAGCGATCATCGAATAACGATAACCGGTGGAGAAAGAAGAATCGGACAAAGCGGTAACCACTCTGGTGGTAATCGTGGCCATGAAAATAGAAGAAGCGAGTTGGGAGGAGATTTTAAAGAGGGAGATTCAACAACGACCATGTGAAGGCGTCGGCGCCCGATGTGGATTGGTTCCAAGGAGGAGAAAGACCATCGGTCGTATGTTACAAATCTTGGGAAGAGGACATATCATTGGCGCCCTGACAGGTTTAAGGTATGCTATAATTGTGGAAAAGAAGGACATATCGCTTCGAAGTTATGCGATATCGAAACCTAGTCCGGTGAGGAATGGTGACTCGAAAGGATGTCGAGAAAAAAGTCAAAGTCAACGATTCTGGAAGGCGTTTGTCGTGGCCGGTCAAAATCTGAGGAACGAGAGCGAAGTTATACGGGTTAGTTAATTATAAATTCTTGCGAAGTTTATACCTTACTGAATCTGGGTTCTACCCATTCTTTTATCTCTCTTGCTTTGCGCTCAGCGTTTGAACTTGACTACGGAGAAATTAGACTTTGACTGTTTATGGAGACTCAGTTAGGAGAAACTTTCATTACATCAGTTGTTTAAAAATCTTGTTTGATTCAAGTTGGCACCATTACCTTACACATTGACCTTATATCTCTAAAGATACTTGCTTTTGATGATTGATTGGTTAACTACTCATCATGCCAAAATTGATTGCTTTTGTAAGGTTGTTAGTTTTCATATTCTAAGCAACTTTATTATTGAATTCAAGCGATCAAACCATTGTAGTCAAACATTTTCATATCAAGCCATGAAGTCATTCGTTTATTACGGATGTCGAGTTTTCTTAGTCCGTGTTATGGATTTGAATAAAGACACGTCGATTTGAATAATATTCTTGTTGTTATTGATTTTTCTGGCGTATTTCTGAAGAATTTATTGGCTTACTCCCAAAGCGATATTAAATTTTGTATCGACTTTGAACCCGGTACAAAACTCATTTCTAAAATCTCATATCGAATGGCTCTATTGAACTTGAGGAGTTAAAAATTCAACTATAAATTTGGTACATGAGCCTTTATCTTGTGACTTCCTTTGTGGAATTCACTAAGCGGAGACTCTCTGTAAGGGCGTCGTATTAGATGCGATAGTAAAGCGATAGGTGTCATTGTGACGTCTTATCGAGGTTGGGATATGAGTCGCGATTGAGAAACAACCTAAATCGATGTCGAAATCGTAGCTTTAGAAGCTTAGTTGGTTATTATCGGAGATTAGTTGAAGGATATTCTCGAATCGCTATTCCATTAACGTGGTGACTCGTAGAGATACAAAATTCAAATGGAGCGAGGAATGTGGGAAGAGCTTGAAGAACTTCGAGAGAGACTCATTTAACATATGTTACGACCATACCATCTGGAAAAGCGAGCGTGGTAGGTGGCGTGTTGAGTAGAAGATCGTTATCTGAAATCTGAGTACGATATTGTCAAAGACTAATTTAATATAATATACAAATAATAGAGATGGAGATGAAAACTCTAGGTACCCACGTGATGATATCTGATGCGTGATGATATCTGAGTATAATCGACTTTAATCGATAAAGTTAAAATTTATTGAGCTACACCGGGTGATGAATTTGAAGAAGGAGGTGCGAAGTTTGTTATTTTAAAAGCGAGAATCGGTGAGGTGAGGAAAGCTCGAACCTTGATTTATTAATCCATTTGAAATTCTCGATCGAATAGGGCGTGGCTATAGACTCGTTTTACCACCAAGTATGGCGGCGTGTTCATAACGTTTTTCACGTGTCGATGTTACGTAAATATGTGGACGACCGAAACACGTCATTGAGTTAGAACCGGACGAGATAAGCCAGAAGACTTAACGTCTGAGGAGAGTACTGTCGAAGATTTTGTAGAGGAAGAACATGACCTATGTCTCTGGGGTTATACCATAAGTTAAAGTTTTGTGGAGAAACCATCTTATTGAGGAAATGACACGGGAGTTGGAAAGCGAAAATGAAAGCGAGGTATCTTTACCTTTTGAAACACACAGTGCGTCGTCGTCGATTTAGGAATGAAATTTCATAAGGAGGGAGGTTGTAAGACCAAAATTTTTTAAATAAAAGGAATTTCCTTTATTTATTATTTTGAAATAGTAAGGGTTGATTTGATTAATGTGGATAGTTAAGGGTTAAATCATGCAAATATTTCAAAATAAGCAAGTGGTTATAAAATATTCATTTTTGTCGGGGAATATTCGTTTGGTGGTGGAATATTAAATCTTTGTCGGGAATATTAAATGGAATATTAAATCTTGTCGGGGAATATTAAATGCGACGGCCTTGCGACCATGTGTGGCCCATGTGAAAGCGATTGGATGAGAAAAGCGACAAAGTTTGGGTGGTTATAAATAAGCGGCGTAGTTATTCTTAATTAAAATTTGTTGGAATACCGGTGGGTTAAAATCTGATGTCTGGCGTGGTTGCCTGATGGCACGGTATTACACAATATTGTTGAATTATTGATCCTAAATGCGTGAATGGCCTTACTCGATAATTTTTCCACGATGAATTCTTTATTCGATATTTTATTTTATTGATTCAATAATTCTTTGCGTTGATATTTTATATTATTGTTGTTCGATAATTGTCAACGCCTGATATTTCCCATTATCGGATCAATAATTCATATTATTTGAATAATATTATTAGATAACATTATTGGCAATGTCTAGAAAGTTACATCTAGGAGAGGTTTGGTCACCTAATTGCGCGCCCGATGAGAGAGATCCTTATTGGAAAGCCCCTCTCACTGAGGAGCGCAGCTGGTTGTCATAAATGTGATTACGTAATATTATTTGTGAATAATTAATTATTGATTCATATGATAAGGAAATATTTATTTTATATGAATATAAATGATGGATTTATTTATGTGGTTATTAATGAAGGAATTAATGTTGAGGTGTTTTATCGATATTTTATCGGATTGGAGGTATTAAAAATCAAATCGGGGTTTTGAGATATATTGCGGGGTTATAATTTTTAATCCGAAATAGTTGGATTGTGGTAATTTTTGGGTATGTTATACATACATAAGTTGAGTATATGTCCACAAATTTTGAGCCGATTAAAAATGCACGAATGATTTGTTGTGAATTTTAAGAGGTGTCGGATTCGGAAAATTAGGTTTATAATTGATTTTGGTGGAAAATTCTAGAATTGAGTGGGCCCCACTTGTGGTTGGTGAAGAAATGTGCTGAATTTTATTTCAAATGTGGTGGGTGGCAATAGTAGCGAGTAAAGCCATCGGTGCTTGGTCAAGTGCTGCTTGGTAGCTAACATTTTCCTATAAATAGAGGGCTAAGTTAGAATTGAAAATCACACGAAAACAAAGTTTTCTCTCTTTCTCTCTATATTATTGGCGTATTTTGTGAGTATTTAGATACTTTGAGAGTTCTTTGTTCGGTCTGTTTCATTCAACATCACTTGAGCCTTTCCTTAGAAATCTTGATTCTTTGAGGTAAGGGATATTATTTTTTTCTCGAATGATATTATTTCTTGATATCATTATCTTTGAAATATTGATCTGAAGTTTTTTTATCAAATTTGGAACTTTTTCATGTCGGGGTTACTATTCATGAGTTCTTATTCACGAGTTACTATTCATGAGTTCTTATTCACGAGTTCTTATTCACGAGTCTTATTAATGAAGCGTGAAGATGTTTTTTGTGGAATTTCTATCTTTTGGTGTAGATTCTTATTCACGTATCGGCACTATTCACGTATCTGACACTATTCACGAATCGGCCTTTATTCATAGAAAATGAAAAAATTTTCTTTTAAATCTAAAATATCTATTACGGATACTAGCTTTGATTGTATCCATGTTTTGATCATTCTTGAATTTTACACCACTATGATTATTTTTGAGGTATTTTTGGACGTGGATAAAACCAAATGTCTGAATCCTTAATCCTTAATCCTTGTCATTTTGTTTCAACTTTGGATTCGTTTCTTTAAAAATATTTTCATCATCCTCGGTCTTAAATGATGATATTATTGAATATCTTTGGCTTTGTAGTGTGCAGATGAATGATTTCTGAAGAATATCTTTGGCTGTAGTGCAAAGATGAGCGGTGTTTAAATGAACATTCCGATCGATGAATATCTTTGGCACAGTAGTGCAAAGATGAGCAGGTGTTTAAATGAACATGGCCGATCGATGAATATCTTTGGCCTTTAGTGCAAAGATGAGCAGTGTTGAGATGAACATGGGCGATTGATGAATATCTTTGGCACGTAGTGCAAAGATGAATATTTGATTTGAGATGAATATTGATTGATGTTACTGAGGATAAAATATTGATGATGGATTTATTAAATTCATAGATTATAGTAGATTTCATTCTCTACGTAACTCTTACATGAATTATTATTTCATTGCGAATATTGATCTGAAACTTGTTGTCTATTGTATTACTATCAGTTTTTCCTGTTGGAGACTAACGATAATTTGTTGTATATTATCTTAGTCATAACATTCTTCTTTGGGCTAGTTGAGCTCACCCTTTTCCTTGTTGTTCCATTTTTCTTCTCGGGAGGCGAGAATGTAGCGAGTACTTAGTCGGGGTATGGAATGAAGGTTCTAGAGAGTTGTTTAGTAGTCCTCACCATTATTGTAAAATAATGTATCAATAAATGTGATGAGGATTTATTTGAGTATAAATATTATCTAGAAGATAATATTTGTATTTAAACTCACATTATATATTGTCGTATTTCACACGACATTTGTATTATTGAAGTTGTAGTTGCTTCTTGTACCATGTATTTGGCGACTCGAATGGGTGGGTGTTGTATATACCTATTTTGGGGCGCCACTACTATCTCTCTCTTCATTCAATATTATAACCGTCCACCAAAATGTATGCGAATAATATCATGATACATTTTGGTACTCCCAGATGGATTGCAAATGGTGTGTTGTGTGCCTCCATCATGATATTATACTTTAAATCGTACGTTAGGAACACAAAAAGTCCGGAGTTGACTCAAGTATTGCTTAAGATAAGCACCTTCTTGCACTTTCTTCCTCATACGCATCGACTCCAGTGCAGAAGCTTGGCGGCTTTAACTTTATCAATAAAAGTCGGTTACTACTCAGATACTCGCTTATCATCACATGCGTCCTGGAGTCTTTAATTCTATCTCCATCCTTTGCAAGTCACACAAAATGGGCCTTTGCGTTGACAATATCGCACTCGTGCTTGCGTATGATTTTCTACTCACTTTCGTCGTCGGCTACCACATTCGCTTTTCGAGGATGGTATTGGATGGTATGATCATAATCTTTCAATAGTTCAAGCCAACGTCGTTGTCGCATGTTGAGTTCCTTTTGAGTGAAGAAATATTTGAGGCTTTTATGATCCGTAAAGATCTCCACTTTCTCCCATACAAGTAATGCCTCCAAATTTTAAGTCTGAAGATAACAATTACTGCCAACTCTAGATCATGAGTAGGATAATTCCTCTCATATTCTTTGAGTTGTCGCGAGGCATAAACTATTACTTTTCCATGTTGCATGAGAACACATCCCAACCCTTTGCGAAGCATCACCTGTAGATGACAAATCCTCCGAGCAGGATGGTATTGTCGAGCAGTCTTGAAATAAGTCTCTCTTGAGTTCTTGAAAACTCTTCTCACATTCTTCGCTCCAACCGAACTTTGTATCTTTCCGAGTCAATTTGAGTCGATGGAATAGCGATTCGAGAAAATCCTTCCACGAATCTCCGATAATAACAAGCTAAACCGAGAAAGCTACGTGACTTGATCCATCGATTTAGGTTGTTCCCGACTTTGAATAGCTTCAATCTTTCTTTGGGTCACGGATATTCCATGACTTGATACCACGTGCCCAAGGAATGCTACTTCTTGAAGCGAACTCGCATTTCTTCAATTTGGCATAAAGCTTATATTCACGAAGCTTTTGGAGTGTCGACCTCAAGTGTTGCTCATGATCTTCACGGCTTTTGGAATAAATAAGGATGTCATCAATAAAGACGACCACAAAGTGATCTAAATATTCCTTGAATACTCGGTTCATCATATCCATGAAGGCGGCGGGGAGCATTAGTCAATCGAAAGGATATGACTAGAATTCATAATGCCCGTCTTAGGAGTTACGGCCGTCTTTGGAATGTCGTGGTTCTAATCTTCAATTGGTGATATCCGGAACGAAGATCAATCTTTGAAAAGAATTTGGCTCCTTGCAATTTGGTCAAAGCAGGTCATCAATACGTGGCAATGGATACCTATTTTGATGGTGACGTGATTCAACTCCGTTAATCAATACAAAATCGCGATACTCCCATCTTTCTTCTTCACGAATAGAGCAGAGCACCCCAAGGAGAAGTACTAGGGGCCGAATAAAGCCAATGTCTAACAATTCCTGCGGTTGGGTCTTTAACTCACGAAGTTCAATAGAGCCATTCGATATGGGGCTTTGGAAATAGGTTTTGTCTGGGGTTCAAGGTCGATACAAAATTCAATTTCACGCTACTGGGGTAGGCCAGGGAAGTTCTTCTAGAATCGTCGGAAATTTATTAACAATAGGAATATCGTTTAAAGCGGCGTATTTTTATTTAAATCGTGACATGAGCTAAGAAAGCTTGACATCCGTTTTTCAATAAGCGAATAGCTTTATGGCTTGAGATGGCCGTGATTGATTTTAATGGTTTGGTCGTTTGAATTAGCATAATAGGTTGATTAGGAATATGAAAGCTAACAACCTTACGAAAACAATCAATTTTTGCATGATAAGTAGTTAACCAATCAATCCACTAGAATCACGTCAAATGCAAGTATTTTTAATGAAATAAGATCGACAGTAATGTGAGGTACCGATTTGAACCAAACAAGACTTATAAGCGATTGGATGTAATGAAGGTTTCTCCCAACGGAGTTTCCACGAGATAAGTCGAAGTCTAATTTCTCCGGAGTCAAATTTAATCGATGGCGCAAGTAGGAGAAATAAAAGAATGGGTAGAACCGTTATCAAATAAAGTATAGACTTCATTAGAGTTTATGATAAGCTTACCGTGATGACCTCATTCGGATTCCTTGCTCTTTGGGAGGTCACAACAAATGCTCTCCTTAGACTCTACGGTTTTGAATTTTTACGGGATGGCCTTTGGTGCCTCCATCCTAGCTTGAATTTCTCTTGATGGCGACAAAATCGAGCTAAGTGACCTTCTCTTCCACAATTATAACATGCTTTGACGATGGCGTGGCCTTGATTTGGTGATGTGTCCCTCTCTCGCATTTGAAGCATATGATAGGTGGTCTTTCTCCTTCCTTAACAATGGGTCTTTGGTCTTGACGTCTTTCCATCATTGTTGAATCTCCTTTTCTTGAAATGTCCATTCTTATTGTTTTGACTCGATTACCACCGAAGTGGTTACCATATCCGCCCGTTGATTCCTCCACGCTTGTTGTCACCGCCTCGATGACTATTTTCATTTGGTATTATAATTTTGCTTACCGCTTTCTCTTTTAGTTAAATGGACTCATTATCGCTCCCACTAATCGAGCCCTATTTACAACATCTGAATACAAACACGGTTTATGAGAAATAAGATGTTGACGTATCTCCGACTTCAAACCTCTTAAAACATTAGCGCCATTCTCTCTTCATTATCCACCGTGGGACGCAAACCGTGATAACTCCGCAAATTTTGCCTCGTATTTACACACGGTCATATTGTTTTGTTCCAACTTGATAAACTCCACCTCCTTCATCATGTGGCGAATACTTTCGGGAAAGTATTTGTCGTTGAACAACTCTGGAACTTCTCCCAAGATATCTTGATGCAATTTGGTTGAGTACGTTTTCTGGATTCCCACCGAATCCGCCTCTCCGCAACACGACGTAAGCGTGAAGGGAACCTTTTGCTCTCGGGCATCCCAAGACATCAAATATCTTGTAATCTGCTTTATCCATGCTTCCGAAGTGGTTTTGGCTCTCCTTAAACTCCCATGGTCCCAACTCCTTAAATTGTTTAGCGGTGACCGCTTGAGAGTTTTCCGTGTTTCCACCCCACGTTTTGGGCGAGAGTCGGCTCTACTTTCTTTGTTATAAATTCATAAAGCCTCTCGAACATTTGATCGTTCGTCATTTGGTCGGTGTTGTTGTTTACGAGGATTGTCGCCTTCTGATGCACATTATCCGATTATTGATATGTGGTGAATCAACAATGCTTCTTTGCGCTCCATTCTTATTCTCAACATTCTCGGATGTCATTTTCGAGATCTTGCCACAAACAAAAGGTTAATTGGCGTATAACAAATTATCCCTATCTTCGACCAACCAATAAAATATCACATAAACTTAGGTAGGTCATACTAAGCGAAGGTATTCCCCTCTCTCCCTCCTAAGACTATTCTCACATCTTAGCCGGGGATCATATCCACTAAGCTCGATACTGTTGTGACTCCCCAAAATTAGGTATACATCACCCATCTTGGGTGCGACACTTACATAGTGCGAATTTAAAAACAACTTATTAACATAAGCGTAGGTATGCAATACGACATAAATCGTGAGTTTAAATACAAATATCGTCTACTAGATATTATACAAACTCAAATAAAAGTCCTCTTCTGATTATTATCACCTTATTTTACGAAATAGTGAGGACTACTAATGCTATCTTGAGGACCATCACTCGCTTCCCAGGCTAAGTCCAAATTATATTATCATTTCAAAGAGAGCAATGAAAGAAAAGGGGTGAGCTCAACTAGCCCAAGAAGAAATATTATGACTAAGATAATGCGAATAAATTATCAATAGTCTTCAATAATGTTAAACCGATAAAATACAATAAACAACCGGGTTTAATCTGCAGTAGAATATCGATCCATTAAAAGAGTCAGTAGAAAATAAAGTCTACTATCTTTTAGGTTTTAAAAGGTTTTCATCATCATTTATAAATTGAGACTCGACTTTAATAAATATTTCACATCATCGAATCACCCCACACTACTGGCTAAGGATATTCTTTATTATCGCGACCACAATTATTCATGCACTACGGGCAAGAATATTTGTGTATTCATTAATAATTCGTGATCATGCCAACAATCGTCCATCAATGCACTACTACCAATCGAGGATTTTTATCACATCATTTGTAACATTACGGTCATGATTACACCGAATAGTCTCCAGTCATAATCATACCAAGTCCATCTATGCACTACTGAGCATGTATGACTTTCAAAAAATATAAACATGAGGATGATGACAATGATATAAGAATTCAATAAAACAAGTTCAAGAATTATTTTATCCGGAATTATTAACGTCCAAATTATCAACACGAATCTTCGTTTTGTAGAGTAAAATTCAAGAATGATCGGAAGAATATTTTCATAAAAGATCTTTGGATGAAACGCAAATATCGAGGATATTCTACTAATTTCATGGATATGAAAGTCCAGTTTTAACCAATCGAGTATAATAAAGAATGGAATAACAAAAGAAATCACCACGCATGCGATAGATCCGCATGACGGCAGTTATTCCAATGAGAATAATAAATAATCGGAACCGAATCGAATGTGAAATTCACACCGCAAGCGGGATGTTCCAATGAGAATAATAAAGATGGAACCCGGATCCGTGTAAAACACACGAGATAGGATATTCCAACGAGAATAATAAAGAGCGGAACCAGGTCCGGTGTAAAACACACGAGCATGGATGTTCCAACGAGAATAATAAAGACGGAACCAGGTCCGTGTGTAAAACACATGCATGTGATGTTCCAACGAGAATAATAAAAAGGAACGGAACCAGTCCCAGGTAAAACACATGTGCAGGATGTTCCAAGAATAATAATAAAGATTTTAACCAGTCCCTGCAAAACACATGAGCATGGATGTTCCAATGTAATAATAATAAAAGATTTTAACCGGTCGTCCTGTAAAACACACGAATGAGGATGTTCCAATGAATAATAGAAGAATGTCACCAAGTATAGTAAAAACCACTTATACAAAGTTATTCCAATGTAATAATAAGCGATGGAATAACAACGATTCTTCTTCATGAATAAGAAAGAATAACACCCCTTACATTTGGTAGGAGATTGAATCTCGCAGACGGTGTAGTAACAAAATACTCTTCTTCTTTCTCTTATTCTCTATACTTTCTCTATATAAATTGAATGAATTCGTGAAAAATAATGAAGCGCAACTGAGCCTCTATTTATAGAAGATTTCTAAACATGACCTTTCTTAGTGTGAAAAGCGAGTGGGCACGTTTGGTTTTGACGCTTGTAATGTGAAACGACAAGTGGTTCGGCGCTCAGTAATGTGAAACGACAAGTGGTTCGACGTCTGGTAAAGGTAATTACTATTAACGAAGGTAAATACTATCGACGGTAGGTAAATACTATTCACAAGGGTAATTACTATTGACGAAGGTAATTACTTATCGACGAAAGTAAATACTATTCACAAGGGTAATTACTATTGACGAAGGTAATTACTATCGACGAAGGTAAATACTATTCACAAGGGTAATTACTATCGACGAAGGTAATTACTTATCGACGGTAAATACTTATTGATGAAGAGACTTCTTAGATGATGACATATGAGCCCCCATAAAATAATCAAACTTACCACAAATCATTTTTTTTCATCAACACATATTTAATCTTTCAACAATTATTAATCATTTATAATTATACGAGATGATCTTGTGATGATAATTGAATCAATAATATAAGAGATATGATCGCAAAGAATTATCAGAGCGATAATTGAGCATAAATGAGTGACTTCACGTAAGCATCAATAATCAATACCGTGTCTTCTTGTCTTACGTCCAGACATCGCATTTCTTTTACTGGCGGGTAGTTCAGCCGGTTTTAATTGTAGAATACCTCCGCCAGTTATTTTATAAAATATTTTTTGTCGTTTTCTCGATCCGATGATAATTACATTATGGGGTCCACCAATGATTGAGCATTTGTACGAATATTCCTAACAAAAGAATATTCCCGACTGAAACGAATATTTTATAAAAACTTGCATACTTTACTAAAATTTATAAATATTACCACAACTATAACATTATATCAAATTTATTCCATAATATTCAAAAATAATATTTATAGAAAATTCATCTTTATTAAAAAGTTGGGGTCTTACATAAACCGTTTCACGGATGTGGTTAGCATGAAGTTATTTTTTTAATAAATTTGTCAATTAATCAATAGAATACTGACATATATACAACTTCGTCTGCGTGTCGGTATTCTATTGGTCAATTGACCAACATACTTCAAAATAAACTTCATAGTAACCACTTCCATGTTTCACTATCTAAACTATTGGTCATATTTTATTTTGGTGATCCACCTTTTAATTTTGTCAATTAGATGATTGAACTATTGATTTTTTTTTTCAATTTCATTCAATTGAGGCATCAGACAGTCACGTCAAAAATAGCTGACGTGACTATTTGAGCGGAACAAAAATCAACTGATGTGTGTAAAAAAAAATAATTTTTTATTTTTGGGATTAAACATTATTAATATATTGAAGGGTAAAATGGTCACATCACGTGGGGCCTGAACAAATCTCAAATCAGACCAAGTAATGGCAGAAGGGAATCCACGCGCACCAACAGCCGTGAATCCCAGGCAAATTCAATCAGCAATGTTCCGAGGTAATCGTTGGAAACCAACAAATCCCATGATACCTGGTGCACAGAGAAACCTCTAAACATCCATTATCCGAGCAGATCGAGAGAGGAATGGAATTAGAAACAAATTTGGACAAACAGACCTAGATGTAGTCACCAAAATGAAACTATAACAAATCAAACCCAACAAAATGAAGCACCAAATCAGTCAAAATAAACATTTAAACAACAATAAATCCCCAAATCGCTAACTCAGATCTAATAACACGAAATGACCGGCAATGGACATAACAGAACCATCACAAACATCCGACTCTGAACAATAAAATAGATAAATAGTAAATCACATAAAAAAACGAAGTCGTGATACTAATGAATATCCTTGGCCTATAGTGCAGGGATGATTCGATGATGTGTTTTATTTATTAAGCTGAGTCTCAGCGATAAAATTTATGATAAACTCTTAAATCATAGAAGATAGTAGATTTACGCTTCTTTAACTTCTTCTAATGGATTGCTTGCTTTGTTTGTAGTTAAACTTGATGTTTATTATATTTTATCGGTTTAACTTATTTGTTGACGCTAACGATAATTTATTCTGCGTTATCTTAATGTAATATTTTTACCGGCCAATTTAGTTTCAATTTCATTTTCTTTCATTGTTCTTTTCGAGAAATGAGAATATAGTTGGTCATAATATTTTTTTTGAAATTGCCATTGAAATTTCACCCTTTTTACTTTCATTGTTTCTCTTCGGAAATGAGAATATAGTTGGGATTTTCGGGAAGCGGGTGACGGTCAGGATGTTTGCATTAGTAGTCTCACTATTCTATGAAATAGTGTGATAATAATTGTAATGAAGACTTATTTTGAGTTTGAATACTTGCTTAGAAAGACAATATTTGTATTAAAACTCACAGTTTATATTTTTTCGTATTCTACACCTATTAATTTAACAATTGTATAAATTAAGTTTGTATTTGAATTTTGTCAGACCATATATTTGGTGACTCGAATGGGTGATGATACCTATTTTTTGGCGCGTCGCACTTTACTTAATAAGATTTCAAAACCATAGGCAACGTGAAGCAATTGTGTCTTACATCCATGTTGTTCATATGCGTGAAGAAACCCATTGTCTGTCCGTAAAATGCATGAACCACGCTTGAAATTTGGGGTGGGCTCTAGCCCAGGTGAAGTTTTTTGACAGTTCCTTGCTTTCCATCCGTTCCAACGTCTTTCTCTTTGCTTGGACTAAAAACTCCATCAAGTTCTTAAGGAATTGAGGTTATCAAGTACTCAAATTAAAGTAGAAGTGAAGCAAAGTGTTGTCCAAATGAAGAATTGAATTCAATCAAAGCAAGTTGGGAGCAAGAATTGAATCAAGGATTCAAGTAAAAAATCGAGCAAAGGTAATTTAGTTTATACTTGTTAAATTCGTGAATTTGAGATAAATAACGTATTGAAATTACTTTGTTGATGTGATGGGAGGTTATATATATACTAATTGGAGTAATAAGGATGAAATTTTTGGCTAAGCTCCTCTATTATGCTTATGAAATATGGGATTTTAGAGTACGCCTTTAAGGTGTTTGAAATTTTGCCTCTAAGAGGTTGTTATGCTAAAATTTGTGAATTAGCCAAGGTAACCTTTATATATATTTTGAATTTAAAACTTGTGAATTAGCCAAGGTAACCTTTATATATATTTTGAATTTTTGATGACAATTTCTTACGTATATGATTAGTACTCGGTAGTCCAGGACCGCAAAAATGCATAGCTCCGCCCTTGTGTCCGTACATCTCGTTTTACAAATACCCTTTGAACATGGTGTTCCATAGTGCTGAACTTGGGTCAGGAATTTGGTCGAACTGAAGGCAGGCATGTGCCATTTTCTTTACTTGAAAGCATGCTAAGATGAAACTTGGGATGATGAAATCATGAAACTTGGGACGATGAAATCATTAAACTCGATTCCGTGAGTGATAATCCGGGCGTGTACTCGTTAGGGGTGATTTTGATTCTTACATAACTGTAAGAGATATATGAATTTTTCTTCGAGAAGTTTGAGGGGTTTTGAGGCTAAATTGAAAGTAATGTTGGCTATGTTTAGCCGTGAATTACTCAATTAGCTGCAACGGAATAGACTGATTTAATTTAAAGTGGAGAGAATCATCGAAAATAGTCTTTCGCCGGAATCGTTTGTAACGGAATATATGCATCTGTTTGTGATTATTAGAGCTAAAGCTTTTTGGATCGATTTTGGGGCTTTGTTTTGAAGCTTTTAATGTTTTTTAATTAGTCTGAATATATTAATGAAAAGGGTGTGATCATTTTACCCTTCAATATATCAATAATGTTTAATCCTAAAATAAAAAATTATTTTTTTACATATCATCATTTAATTTATCTTCCCTCTAAAATAATCACGTCATTTATTTCGACGCGATGCCTTTAATTGAATGGAATTGAAAAAAAAATCAACAGTTCAATCATATAAAATTGAAAGGTGAATCACCAAAGTGGAATATGACAAATAATTTAGGGTAGTGAAACATATTTAAGCTTTTTAACAAATAATCATTTATGTTCAATGGTCACAATCTTGAAGTAAATGTGAGACCAAAAGAGCCACATGTTATCCCCCTCCCTTTGTTTTTTTTGTCAATAGTCATTACTCTCTTCGTTCCTTAATATAAGTTATTTTAGAGTTATGCACAAGTATTAAGAAAATAATTGTATAATATTAAATATAATATCAATTATCTATATTGTCCTTGCATTAGAAAAAGAGTGTTATTTATTGAGCAAAAAATAGTGAAAAAACCAAAATTATATTTAATACTCGGGGTAATATTAAAAATTAAGCAATTAATACTTACTTAAAATTCTTAAACGACTTATATTAAGGGATAAAAACACTTCTTTAAAACGACTTATATTAAAGGACATGGAAAGTATATGTTAAATGTGGAGTGGTTAACATGATCATTAATATTAGTCAATCGATTAATATAATGTCGAATACGCTATGTTAGAGATAATTTTTTTTACGTAAATATTATATTGATTAATTGACTAACTTAATATAAAGTTAATTTAATGATAACTAAATCATATTAAATGGCACTTGGACTTCCATTTCTTTTTTAAGACAAAGGACATAATTGCTATGGGAAATAAGTTACGTAGAAGTGTAAGGCACTAAATAAAGGCTAATGGGCTAGCTATGTTTCTTGGGTACACAAAAAGGAAAAGAAAAGCTAATAGTCATGATACATATGACCTTTTTACCCTGTGAGGTTTAACAAATGTTAAAAAATATGTAAAATAACTTATCTTTATTATACATAAATATTTATTAGTACCACATTATTAATTTATGATGCGATAAATATAGTTGAACGTAAATGAAATAAATAAATAAATAAATTTGATTAGTTGATTGCAAAATTAAAAAGACTATCACCAAATTGAAAAAAAGAGGATGCGGACCCCTCATTATATATATAATATAATATAAAGAATTCCACGTATAAAACCAAACCCAAAAATATTTGAAGTTCTTACCGTCGATTAGCAATAAGAATACCTACTTACTACTACATTGAATAATGCCATCTAAAATAATTTATTGAAAACATTTTAAAATTCAATAATTATTTCAGATTTTATTATAAATTGATTTCAATATAAGAATTCCACGTATAAAACCAAACCCAAAAATATTTGAAGTTCTTACTATGGATAAGCAATAAGAATACCTACACTACTACCAGTAATCAGCTCAAGATCTTAAACAGAAAGAGTACACTGTGGATCCTTCTCCCAAGTTCCAATGTACCCATCATTTCTATTCTTCTTTAAAAAAAGTTAAAGAAGACTTGTAAATTTTATTTCATAGATAGAAAGAGGAAGCGCCAATCGGTTAAAGCTCTTGTTACATGGTTTTTTTTCACAGGAGAGTAACTGTTTGATGAAATGCCGCAGAGAGAAACATTGTTTTTAGTAAATTATTGATTTTCTCGCATGAGAAGATGAGGAAGCGTCCGGTCCTGACTTGGGGTCTACAGCTAGCAAAGTTTATCTTCAGCATATCAATTCTTCATATCAGAAAGGTATTGTTTACTTACGTTCGTGGGTTTTCTTTAGCTTTTATATGCTGTAAGTGAACAAAGAGGCTAGTAATTTGTAAACTTACATAGTTTCTGTGGTGTTCAAATATATAGACATATATGTGATTCTTTTTTCACTAGAAGACATATATATATATATATATATATATATATATAGAGAGAGAGAGAGAGAGAGAGAGAGAACTAGGATAACAGGCTTAAAATTTTATTTTATTTTGCTTTTTTTTAAAACAACTAATTTTTTTTTTATATTTTATGGAATCAAATTTTCCATATATATATTTGGACGTGTTTTGTTATATGTCCAAATCACACCCAAAACATCAGATATGAAAAATTCAAGTTCCATAATTATTATTTATTTTTTAGTTGTTTTTAAAAAAAAAGCAAAAAAATCCGGATTTTGTTCGGTCAAGGAGTCCGACACGATCATCTCTCTCTCTCTCTCTCTATATATATATATATATATATATATATATAAGGAATGATTCTTGCTAGGAATCAAAAATGGTAAAACACCATCATTAGCGTCCAATACAAGAACGGTCGAGATTAGAACTGAAAAATTCACGTCTGTTATTCTAATCTCGGCCGTTGATTTAATATTGAACGATAAAGATGAGGTATGCTTATTTTTTATTCATATTAAATACATATAACATTACCCATATATATATATATAGTGGCCGATCCATAGCCAACGTTGTCAACTTAAAGATAACTTTACAACACATCTTTAGCGTCCATCCGATGATCTAACGGTTTAATAGATCGTCCACAATTTAGTTTCCAGTATTCTATAATTTAATATTACGAACGGGATAAATGTCCAAAATATCCTCCTTGTAAAACTCTCGTTTGCAATATTAAACTGCGGACGCTAAGTATTTTTGGTCAATTGGGAAACGACATTGTTTTTTAATACGTACTGTCCGCATTATTAAACTGCGGACGCTAAGTTGACTTTTTTTTTTATATTCTTCCTTCCTTCCTTCCTTCCTTTCTTTCTCCCTTCTTTCTACTCCCCTTATTCCTATCATTCACCTCATGAAAACCAAAACCACTCAAATATGATGAACATGGTATATATTTTTTAATAGAGGATTCATCTCAAACCAGAAAGTTTTCAATAAAACAGAAGCCGAATCTAGTCGCATGAGATTTGTCCAGAAGGGGTTCATACAACTCGGGTTCTACATCCATTACTGATTCAGACTCTCTTGTCACAATGATCCCATTAGATCCTTTAATGGATACAATAAAAAGAAGAACTGATAATGGAAGAATTACAATTAAAATTATATCAAATCTAATTCAGATTATGTTTCTGATTCTCTCTCAAATATCAAACCTAAGCCTTCTTAGATAGATATCGTAAATTGTTTGTTTTTCAGATTTGGATTCTGTTTCTTATTTGGAATTATTGCTGAAAGATCTATTATTTGACATCCGCAGTTTAATACTGTGAAGCTAAACTAAAGAAAATTTGAATTTGGCTTAAAACGGCGTCGTTTCTCAATTGTCCAGCGTCCACAGTTTAATACTGCAAACGAGACAACTAAAGAAAATTTGAATTTGGCTTTAAAACGACCGTATCTCAATTGGCTAGCGTCTGCAGTTTAATATTGCGGACAAGAGACTTTTATAAGGAGGGTATTTTGGACATTTGTCCCGTTCGCACTATTAAACTGCGGACGAGGACTTTATTAACTATTTGATCTACAGATGGATGCTCACGATGAGTTGTAAGGATAATCTTAAATTGACAACGTTGTCGATGTATCGATCCCTATATATATATATATATATATATATATATATGGAAAATATAAGTATGCGACGACAGTTCACCGTGGTTTTTAGGGTATTACGATTCATGGTTCACCGAACCGCTATATAGCCCAAAAAAAATGTCGATATAAGCGAACAGTCTTCTGTAGCCCAAAAACCGTATATCATATAACCCATACTGAGGATACTATGTACATGGATGTTGGAGGGGCCACACACACACACACACACACACACATGTATACATTCATCCCATATATATATATATATATATATATACTATATATATATATATTTATTTTGAAAATTTTGTAAGGCTACGTATTTAAGTTTTGGACGAAGTTTTAATATGTTTTAAAAAGACTTTTTTTTTATATGTTTTATTATCTTTGTCAAAGCAAATTCTATTACTATATTATTTTTGTTTTAGTAAAAAAATGTTTTGTAATAAAAATTTTACTTTTTAGTGATGAATATATTTTATGATGTTAAATTTTTTTTTTTGAAAAGAATAAATCTATATATATATATATATATACACACACACACACACACTGCTGTAAAATAAATTATGGACCACATTTTCAAGGTTATCAGGGGAGTAGTTGATGCGTATCTATAGTTACCTTTCACTCCTAACGTGGCTCTTAAACTGCAGTACTGCACTAAAAAGGATTTATAAGCTGGAATCAACTTTTGTGAATATTAAGCTATGCATGAAGCTGCAAATAGGATTCTGATAAACCTCTTGGAACATAGCATTGAAAATCTTGAATCTCTCCTTCAAAGCATATTCTTTGAAATACCATTACAAAAAATCTTATAGTTCCTCATCTCTGAAACAATACAAGACCATGTCCCCTGATCCAAGATATCTTTGCTCAACTTTGTTAGGTCATCCTCCTCAATCATATCCGAAGACCCTTTAATTAACTCAACAATATAGTGGATATTATTCATGAATAATAAGAGGCGACTTCCTAGTTCCTAGTGTTTGATTTTCCCTCTGAATTGAATTTCAAGTTTATGATGATCCAAATCAGATGAAGTGCCAATGGAGTTTGCACCCAAAATTCCACAAGTCACATATTGGCGTCACAAATTCTTGAACCTGTCTTTGGCTTAGGCACAATAATGATTTTAGTTAGCTGTTCAATGTAATGCAAAAGTTGAGAAACAATTAACAGAGCATAGCTTAAACCGGCAATTATGCCCTCTTTATGGTTTTGTTTATTTATGTAGTTTTTCACCAGTAGGTATGATGATTGCTTTTTCAACTTCTTGAAGTGTTCTTTGAAAATTGAGTTTTACTAATGTTGATGCATTGGTAATGCCTAGCCAGAGAGAATGGGTAACTTCAACAAGATCATACTAGATAATTAGATGCAATAAATTATTGAATAACATTCACATTTCTCAGGAAATGATGATAAAAATATAAAGCATACAATACCCAACAGTGATGATACTACTGGTTTGGTGTTAAATTATAAATCTACTAGTGGTAACTAAGCCAGTGCCCTTGTGGATAGTTAATTTTCCAAAAACAAATCACGAACCTTATTCTCAAGGTCCTTGCGTGAGTACTTGATGTATCTCCCTGGGTATGTTTCACTCTTGATATGGGTCCTAAACTGCTCCAGAAACAAATCATAAGCAGGAATCAATTTCTCTAATATTAACACATGAAGCTGCCCCCGAAGCTGAGAATCCTGAACTAACCATGTGGATTGAGTCCGACAAACCTCTTCAAATGTAGAATTGAAACTCTTGAACCTCTCCTTTAGAGCATTCTTTGAAATTCTACTATAAAACCCAAACTTATAATTCAGTCCTTCTTCTCGTAAACTGTATAGGACCCTGTCCCAGGTCGATCCAAGATAGGATTTTGCTGCCTGCACGACATCTTCGTTCAACTTAGTTGTATAATTCTCTCCAATCATCTCTAGCAGTTCCGAAGACCCTCTAATTTTCTTAACAATATAGTTGACATTATTCATAATGAATATTTGGCCCAAAGATGCTTCTTGGTAGAGTTTAGACTTACCCTCCAGATTGAATTTCAAGCTTATGATGATCCAAATCAGATGGAGTCCCAGTGGAGTTCTCCGCCCAACTTCCAAGAATTGCACATCTTCTAGAATTCCCAAACTTTTCGATGGCTTATATACAATAATTTTAGTCAGCAATTCCTTGTAAAGCAAAATGCGAGTAACATAGTTGTCCATGGCATACCTTGTCAAGGAATGAATTATGCCTCTGGGAAGTGGAGTGTTTGATTGCTCATTGAGCACAGTATCCTCAAAGTTTGAAAAAATTTGGCTCACCAAATTCGCGAGCCGATCAACAGTCCTACTTGCCGCAAGATAAATATCTTCTGATGAGTGGAACATATCTTTAATCTCTGGCAAGATAACAGACAGAGCATTATACAAATCCAAAATGTCAAAAAACTTCAGAAGTGATGCAGGAGTAGTAGTTATAGCTTCCGCAAAATTGCTCAACTCAGTTGCAACATGTTTAACTATAACTAGAAAACAGTTATCATATGTGACAGCTCCAACACCATCAAAGATCTGCTCATAATTTCGCTTCTCTGCAGGGAAGATAACACGATAGCAACTTTGAGCTGCTCGGATCCACAACTTGATCTTTGCTGCAGATTCTTCCCAGTCTGAACTCCGAAAGTCATTGATGCTCCACTTCCCGATGCCAAATCTCAAAAACCTTGCATCCACCACAGATTTTCTTGAAATCTTGTACACCTCAATGCAATCCCCAAGAGATCCTGCCGAGTTTAGCCTCTCTGTAATATTACGGAGACGATAAACTTGCTCCGAAGACAGTTCACCATGGCCTACATGATCACCTTCCTGTAACTCATAGCTACAACTATTAGTTACTGAACTCGAGTAAATTGTGGAACTCAGACCTTCATTTTTAACCATAGCTATCGAACTGTCCAGCATGCCCCGAAACACCAACTGGAGTGTTTTCATAGCCATCTGGATCACATTGATTCCTTCACACTCGTAATCTGAGATCATACCCGAGGTGATTGATTGCTGAATGTCATCCACTGCGTGCAAGTACTGATCAATTTTTTCGCGGTCTCCATCGAAGATCAGTCCTTCTTTAAGCTGCAAGGGAGATCCAGTTTCCAAGATTATCTTTGCAGCTGACCTCAATTGTGACAACATAGTATCCTTGAAATCAAAATTTTCCATGTTTTGTCCTTTCATAAAATGGGTATTCTGATCTGCTGTTGATAAAGTTGAGTAATCTGAAATACAACTGATAGGACTTTCCCTTTCCTTGTGAACCCCAAGAACCCCAACTTTGCAGTTCACCACAAGGCAATCATTTTTCAGGTAACCTGATTTCTCCAAGTATTTTTTCTTTGTGTACTGGCTAAAGCCCCACTGGCTTCCTCTGTGCCTCATCAAAGAGGGCCTTTTCTCCGATTCCGTCCTGAATTGCGTTTGGATTTTATGCTTCCCTTTTCCACTCTGATCCACAAGTACTAATTCAAAAAGTGCGCTCACATCAGTTTGTTCGCTCTCCAGCCTGATATACAGTGATATGTATCCAATATCCTGGTCCTTTTTGCCCTCAGGATAAAAAGTTATTGCCCACTTGTACCCACCAGCCATGAATGTACCAGAAGCTAAATATTCTCCGATCCCCAATCTCTTGGTCCGCGAGTAGCCTCTGAAAGTATATGTATGCGAGGAGGTTATAATGACCTCGGTGGAGGCCGGGGGCGGTGCTGCTAAAGTTAGTGGTGGCTGGAAGGCAGCTGTGTAGCTAAATGTGGTGGCAATGACCTCTGTGGGTGTCCAAGAGGATGATGGGCTGCTTGTTGTTTCTGAGTAGGCAGCCTTACCCATGTCGTCGGTATAAAGATGGATTAGGTATTGTAATTAAGAGAATTTGATAATGAAAATAGATAGAATTAAGAGGGTTATGGGAAGGAATACAGTATGAAGATGGGAAGAAGTGAATTTGGCTGGTATTTATTGACTTGTTGTTAAGAGTCTTCCCGTCCAGAGCCTTTCATAAATGCTTTTAATTTAGCTTCCATTACCTCTCTCTTTTCGAGTTGTGAAATAATAACGCGGTGATGGTTTTACTTTGAAAGTTAGTTTCTTTTAGAAGCGGAGTTAGTAATATTTTTTGACACACTTTTTAATTTAGCTTCCACTCGGAGTTGTGAAATAATAACGCGGTGATGGCGAAAGTAAGTTTAATCCGTGCACACGGGATGGATTGATTGGTACAGTAACTTTTTTGGTGTTGAAAACAGTTATGTAACCCACAAAACGTAGACCAATTCAGAGTCTGGAATTTGTGATGACGGGGACATCTTAAAGAGTCTTTCCAGGATCTTTCCTTGTGGGTGGGTGGGTGGGTGAGTGAGTGGGTGGTTATTAGTCTTAAAATAAAATCATGAACCTTATTCTCATAAGAGTTGAAACTCTTGAACCTCTCCTTCAAAGCATTCTTTGAAATCCCATTATAGAATGGGAACTTATGATTTAGTCCCTCGTCTCTTCTCTTTAAACAGATTAGGACCCTGTTCCAGGAGAACCCAACATAGGTTTTTGCTGCCTTGTTCCTTTAATTTTCTCAACTATGTAGCGCACGTTATTCCTAAGGAATAAAATACCCAACAAAGAGTCTTCATAGTGTCTAGATTTGACCTCCAAATTATATTTCAAGCTTATGATTATCCAAATCAAATGAAGTCCAAATGGATTTTGCCCCCCAACTTCCAAGAACTGCTGCTCATCTTCAGAAATTCCTCCCCTATTTTTTATTGACTCAGAGATGATAATCTTGGCCACCAGCAAATCCTTACAAGTCAAATAGTCCATTGCATACCTTGTCAACGAAAGAATTATGCCTCTGGGAAGTGGAGTATTCAATTGCTCATTGAGTACAGTATGCTCAAAGTTTGAGTACAGTATACAGTATGCCTTGCAAGATTTCCGACCCCATCAACATTCCTAACTGCCCCAAGATAAATATACGCTGTTGATGATTTGTAGTTGAGTGTAGTTTTAATCTCTGGCAGGATAAGAAACAGAGTATTGTACAGAACCAAAATGTCGAACAACTTCTGAAATGATGCAGTTACGGCTTCTGCAAAGTTGTTCAACTCAACTGCAACATCTCTAACTATATATTTGAGACAATTATCATATGTGGCAGCCCTGAACCAACCAAATATCTGCTCAAACTATTGCTTCTCCCAAGGGAAGATACTACAATAGCAAGTATGAGCTGCTCGTATCTTCGATTTGATCTTTGCAGTTGATTCTTTCCTGTCCGAATTACGAAAGTCATTGATGGTCCACTTTCCAATCCCGAATCTCTTAAACCTTGCATCCACCGAAGACTTCCTTGAAATTATATAAGTCCACATTAATTGCTTAGTTTCCCTCTAAGTATTAAATGTAACTTTAACTTTGGTTCTCTCTACTATTTTATGTCCAATAAATAACAATCTCTTGCATCCACCGAAGATATTATAGTTAATATTATCTTCCTTGAAATTGTGTATATATTAATGGAGCTACCCTCAATGTTCCTGCCAAGAGTTCCTGCATTCTCTTTGTGAATCAATTTGAATTCAGCACCTTTATGACCACCTTCTCCTTGTAACTCATAGCTGTAACTGTTAGTACCGGAACTTGAGTAAGTTGTGGAGGCTGTGGAACTCAGACCGTCCGTCAGTACTGTTGACCATATTGATTGAACAGTCCAATATGTTCCAAAACTCCAATAGAAGTGTTTGGATGGCCTTGTGGATCACATTAATTCCTTGACACTCAGATCATACCCTCTTGATTGATTTCTGAATCTCATCTACGGCATGCACATATAAAATTGGAAATTCAGTGTCTAAAATTATCTTTGCGGCTATGCATTGCTATAAATTTATGCCGAATTACAATTGCAATTTCAAAGTTTATCAATACATGAGATTGGTAGAGATTATAGTAGGGTCTCACTTATTATACATCTCTCCAAAAGAATTATTAATAATACTTATGTACGTAATTAGCAATCAAAAATCGACCTAAAACAGTCGCAACATATATATTAACTCTGACAAATATATACTATATACAACGCAATATATATATATATATATATAACCCCACCCAGGAGTAGTACTTGTAGCTTCCGCAAAATTGCACAACGAAAAAATCCTAAGGATCCTTCTAACTCGTTTGTGACCTTTCAGGATGTTAGCATACGCAAAGACCCAAGGAGCATTCTAGGTACATTCCAATAGTTTCCATGTAACACTCAGTCTTACATCGAAATATAATATATGAGAAAAATTTGTCTGTATATAAAAAATTAAGTTACTAACAATAGTACTTTCAAATTATGACCTTTTGGGTGAGCATGTGGTGGGCTAAGATGACCCAAGAAGATACTATTGGGTCAGTGGTTTAAGACTTTATTTAGATGGATTTGATTCGATTCAAACTTGAATTTGACTCGAGTTGTTTCATCTCATCTTTATTCTTTCTTATAATTCTAGTTTAGAATCCATATTCATGCACATATTTTCAGGACTTAGATACAGGAAAGAGTTGGATTAATGTACTCCCCCTATCTTTTACGTACTTATTACTACTAAATAGTCATCAACAGGACTAGAAAATTTTGTCAAGTAGTATTAAACACGAAGCATCCCTTACAAGCAGATGATAAGATGAGAGTTTTGCTTTTCAAAGTTTTAAGTATATATTGATATGTACAGCTAATTTTACTGTTTTCAAGAAATGATGATAACAATATGAAAGCACACAATACCAAACAGTGATGATGCTACTGATTTGGTATTCAAGTATAAATTACTAGTTTTCCAAAAATAAATTATGAACAAGATTTTCAAGGTCGTCGGACGAGTACTTGATGTATTTCTTTAGGTGTTTTTCACTCTCAATATGGCTCCTAAACTGTAGTCGGAAGGATTCATAAGCTGGAATCAACTTCTCTAATATTAACCTATGAAGCTGGCCGCGAAGTTGAGAATCTGGCACCAACCATGTGGATTGAGTCCGACAAATCTCTTCTAATGTAGAGTTGAAACTCTTGAACCTCTCCTTCACAGCATTCTTTGAAATCCCATTATAAAACGGGAACTTATGATTTAGTCCCTCATCTCTTAAACAGTTGAGGACCCTGTCCCAGGTGGATCCAACATAGGTTTTTGCTGCCTGCAAACTGTACTGGCTTAGCTTTGTCGAGTAATCCTCCCCTATCATCCCAAGTAGTTCCGAGGACCCTTTAATTTTCTCGACTATATAGTGCACATTATTCACGAGGAATAAGTTACCCAACGAAGCCTCTTCATAGTGTCTAGATTTGACCTCCAAATTGGATTTCAAGCTTATGATGATCCAAATCAAATGAAGTCTCAATGGATTTTGCCCCCCAACTTCCAAGAACTGATCATCTTCAGAAATTCCCATAATTTTTAATGGCTCAGAGATGATAATCTTAGCCAGCAATTCCTTGTAAATCAAAATGCGAGTAATATAGTCCATAGCGTACCTTGTCAAGGAATGAATAATGCCTCTAGAAAGTGGAGTATTCAACTGCTCATTCAGCACTGTATCCTCAAAATTTGAAAGAATTTGCCTCACAAGATTTCCAAGCCGGTCGACAGTTTTAGCTGCACCAAGATAAATATCTGCCGCTGATGAATCGGTGTGGAATATAGCTTTAATCTCTGGCACGATAACTAACATAGTATTGTACAGATCCAAAATGTCATTTAACTTCTGAAATGATGCAGGAGTACTAGTCACCGCTTCTGCAAAGTTGCTCAACTCAACTGCAACATGTTTAACTATGACAAGAAAACAATTATCGTATGTGGCAGCCCCGAAACCATAAAAAATGTGCTCATAATACTGTTTCTCCCAAGGGAAGATGGTTCGGTAGCAAATATGAGCTGCTCGTATCCACAACTTGATATTTGCAGCGGACTCTTCCCAGTCCGAACTCCGAAAGTCATTGATGCTCCATTTCCCGATGCCAAATCTTTCAAACCTCGCATCCACCACAGATTTCCTTGAAATTTTGTACACTTGAATGCAGTCCCCAAGAGATCCTGCCAAGTTCAGCCTCTCTGTAATACTACGGAGATGATTAACTTGCTCCAAAGACAGCTCACCATGGCCAAAATGATCACCTTCATGTAACTCATAGCTGTAACTATTAGTTACAGAACTAGAAGTTGTGAAACTCAAACTATCATTTTTGACCATATTGATTGAACTATTTAGTATGCCCTGAAACACTAACCGGAGTGTTTTCATCGCCGTCTGGATCACATTGATTCCATCCCACTCGTAAGCTGAGATCATTCCCGACGTGATCGATTGCTGAATTTCATCCACCGCGTGCAAGTACAGATCAATTTTGTCGTGGTCTCCATCAAAGATTAGCTCTTCTGTTAGTTGCAGTTGAGATCCTGTTTCTAAGATTATTTTTGCAGCTGACCTCAATTGAAACAACTTAGTATCCTTAAAATCGGAATCCTCGACGTTTTGTTCTTCCATAAAATGGGTAATCTGATCTGCTATCGATAAGGCCGAAATGCGAGTAATTGGGATTTCACTTCCCTTGTGAACCCCAACTTTGCAGTTCACCACAAGGCAATCATCTTTCAGGTAGTCTGATTCCTCAAAGTATTTTTTCCTTATAAACCGGCTAAAGCCCCACTGGCTTCCTCTGTGTCTCATCAAACAAGGCCTTTTTTCGGATTCCTTCCCAAATTGGGTTCGGATTTTATGCTTCCCTTTGCCACTCTGATCGACAAGAACTAATTCCAAAAGTGCGCTCACATCAGTTTGTTCGCTCTCGAACCTGATATACAGTGATATGTATTCAATATCTTGGTGCTTTTTGCCCCCGGGGTAAAGAGTGATCGCCCACTTATACCCACCAGCCATGAAAGTATCGGAAGCTAAGTATACTCCGATTCCCAGTCTCTTGGTCTGCGAGTAGCCTCTGAAAGTATATGTATGCGAGGAGGATACGATGACCTCAGCGGAGGCCGGGGAAGGTGGAGCTGCTGCAGTTAGTGGTGGCTGGTAGTTAAATGCGGTGGCATCCCCGGGCCATGTGGGTGTCCTTGTTGTTATTGACAAAGATTTCATGTCGGTACAAAGATCGATTAGTAGTCGTAATTAAGATTTTATAACAGAATTTGATACTGCAAATAGATAAAATAAGAGGGTTATGGGGAGGAACTCGGTAAGAAGATGGAGTGGCCAAATTTTCTGAATAGAAAATGTGGAGTTGGGAGGTATTGACTTCTTGTTAAAGTCTTCCTGTCCAGAGTCTTTGATATAATAAATCTTTTCTTGTGCTTCATTGTGTGGAAATACATGTGAAAACGAAGTTGTTTAGATGGGTCATATCTCTAATTTTGTTATTGTCAATAGTATGGATTTGAAATATCTGCTAGAAGATGATTGTATCTCCATTGCACCCAAAAAGAAAAAAAGATTAGAAGATTTTTTTGTTTACCTCGTTCACAGCTGACAGATGGACTGTTGAATAAATACCCACATGTAATTGGTATGTTTTTCTTGATTGGATCGTTGAACTTTTAATTTTTCAAATTACACCACTAAACTAATTATTATTTTGAAATTGGGTCATTCAGATTAAAAAAATAACGAGCGTTAATTTTATCTACAAAACTAATGAATTACTCATTGTAGTTGGCACATTTTATTAATTATACCATTTCTTTTGACTTAATTTTATCCCATCACACTAATTAAAAATAATTATTTTAAATATTTTAAAAATAATTATTATTTTAAGTAAAAATATTAGAAACTTTTTTCTTCATAAAATGAGTAGAGTTTCATAAAATATATATTCAAAAAATTAAATTGATTTTAAATTAAATTAATGTCTACTTAATTTTTTAAGAATGACCCATAGAATCTTTTAAAAAAACTAAAAATAGAAATTAAAATAAAAAAAAGTATAAGATAAATAAAAAAAAGCGATTCAATTTTTTCAAAAAAGAAAATAATAATTTTTATAAATAAATATTATTTTCAAGAAAAAATTAGAAAATTCTTCATATTTTAAAAAAATGAGTAAAATTTTATAAAATATAGATTCAAAAAAATAAACTTTATTTTCAAAAGAAAAAAGTTTTTTTAAAATAGTAAGATTTCATAAAACTTTAATTTTTTAAATCTATATTTTATGAAATTTTACTCATTTTATGGAAAAAATTAAAGTTTCTAATATTTTTTATTGAAAATAATAATAATTGTTAAAAATATTTAAAATAATAATTTTTTAATTAATTTAATGGGTTAATCTGAAAAATTAAAAATTCAATGGTGTAATCATTAAAACGTGCCAACTACAGTGGGTAATTCATTAGTTTTGTAGATAAAAAATTAACGTCCGTTTATTTTTATTAACGGAATAACTCAATTTCAAAATAATAATTAGTTTAATGGAGTAATTTGAAAAATTAGAAGTTTAATTGTGTAATCAGTAAAACTTGCCAACTACAGTGAGTATTTCATTAGTTTTACCGATTTCATTTATATTTTTATTTTGTAGGTACATGTGATGATTCTTTGCTTCGATGATATTTTAAAGTGTTCTTCCTTATCTTTTGTAAATTCTTATAATTTTAATAAAATTAATTAGTTGATAATTTATTTATTTAAATCGTATAAAGGGGCACATTTGAAATTTTTTGCTCCGGGCCTTAGAAAACCTAGGACTAGCTCTGCCTTGTTGCCGCTCAATTCATTACTAGGAAGAGGCAAATTCTCTTTTTAGTAAGCCCTATTAATGGTTGGGGTTGGGGTTGGGGTTGGGGTTGGGGTTGGGGGTTGGGGGGTTGAAGGTGAAGAAGGGCGCCCCCAAAATTAGGTATCATCATCACCCATCTTGGGTAAATACTACGTAGTCTGTAATTTAAAACAACTTATTAACATAACTAAGCGTAAGTGGTATGCGATACGACATAAGGCTGAAGTTTAAATACAAATATCGTCTACTAGATATTATACAAACTCAAACAAAAGTTCTCATTACGATTATTATCACTATTTTTGTAGAATAGTGAGGACTACTAATCTTATCTTCGGGAGATCACTCGTTTCCCGATTCCCACCTTATTATCCCGATTCTATATCCATTTTTCACAGAAGAAATCAACTAAAGAAAGGGTGAACCAACTATCCCGGTAAGAAATATTAAGAAATATTATCAATATAATCTTGATAATATTATAAATCATCGATGATTAACAACCCGGTTTAATGCGGCTGAATATCGATCCATTAAAAATGAGTCAAGTAGAAAATAAAGTCTACTTATCTTTTAGGTTTTAAAGGTTTTCATCAACATGTATAAATTTGAGACTCGAACTTTAATAAATATTCCACATCATCGAATCACCCTTTCACCACGACCGAGGATATTCTTTAAGTATCACTACCACAATTATTCAGTACACTTCACGGGCGAAGATATTTATGTATTCATTAATAATCAAGGTGATCGTACCAACAACTCCCATCAATGCACTGACCCTTTGAGAGATTTTACCACATCATTGTAACATTACGATGACGTGATTACGACCGCAAGAATAGTCTGCAATATACCAGTCCATCTATACATTACAAAGCCACAGATGACTTTAAAAAATATAAACATGAGGATGATGACAATGATATAAAATTCAATAAACAAGTTCAAGAATTATTTTATCCAGAATTATTAACGTCTAAATTATCAATATGATCTTTGCTTTTGTAGAGTAAAATTCAAGAATGACCGTGAAGAATATTTTCATGAAGGATCTTTGATGAACGCAAATATCAAGGATATTCCACTAATTTCATGGAGTATAGAAGTCGAAGTTTTAACCAATGGGTATAATAAAGAATGGAATAACAAAAGAAATCACCACGCATGCGATAATACAGAACGATTATTCAGCAGAATAATAAATAACGGAACGGATCAGGTGAAATTCACAATCACGATGTTCCAACCGAGAATAATAAAGATGGAACGGAATCAGGTGTAAAACACACGATAGGATATTCAGCGTAATAAAGAACTAAATCCAGTGGTGTAAAACACAGAGCAGGATGTTCCAACAGAATAAAAAACGGAATCGAGTCCGATGTAAACACCACGAACAAGATGTTCCGAGAATAATAAAGACGGAACCGTGTCCTGTAAAACAATACGAACGAGATGTTCCAAATGAGAATCATAGAAAGAATGTCACAGTAGCAAAGGTAAACTGGCTTAGCAGATACGAGTTATTCCAACGAATAATAAGCGATGGAATAATAACAATAGCTTTCTCACTTAATAAGAAAGAATAACACACTTACCTTTGTAGGAGATTGAATACGCAAGAAAGGTGTAGAAACAAAATACTCTTTCTTCTTTTCTCTTATTCTCTCTATACTTTCTCTCATAGCTTGAATGAATTTGAAAATAATGAAGCTAGCCCTAGGCCTCTATTTATAGAAGATTTCTAGCTTAGCACCCGCCGCGGTGAAAAGGCAAGTGGCGGTGTTCGACGCCTGTAATGTGAAAACCACAAGTGGTTCGACGATGCCGGTAAGGGTAATTACTATTAAAAGGTAAATATTATCACGTAAGCGTAAATACTATCATTCGATTTAAGGTAAATATTTATTCTACAAGCGGTAATTACTTGCAACCCGCTGTGTGCAAAAACACGCTCGAGGAACGTTCGGACGTACAGAATGTGAAATCCAATGTCTATAGGTAAATACTATTCAAAATAATAATGGTAATTACTTATTGTTAAGAAAGTAATTTTATCGAACGGTTAAAATAGCAAATACTATTCAGTAATTAAGTTATTGAGCGGTAATTACTACTTATCTATTTATTCACGGTAATTACTATTGACGAAGGTAATTAATTACTAATCGAATAACATCTTATTCACAAGGTATTCTTATTGAGAGATTACTTATTATTGATTAGCATAATTACTATATGAACCCCCATAAAATAAATCAAATTCATGAAATCATTTTTTTATTGACATCATTTTATTTAATCTTTCAGTGATTATTAATCATTTATAACTCAAACTTACCACAAATCATTTTTCATCATTGATTTTAATCTTTCAACATTTAATCTTATAACATATTATATGATTATTGATTTAATACTATAATATTATACGATATGATAATAATAATGAATCAATAATATAAGAGATATGATGCGAAAGAATTATTGTAGCAATAATTGAGCATAGGTGAGTGACTTCTCACGTAAGCATCAATAATAATCTTAGTGTCTACTTATCTGTTATTACGCCAGTACATCATACTTTTACCACCGGGTAGTTCAACGGTTTTAACGCAGTAACACCTCCGTAGTTATTTTTATAAAATATTTTTTGCCGCTTTTCTCGAATCAAATGATAATTACATTTGTAGGGTCCACCAATGATTGAGCCATTTATGCGAATATTCCACTAACAAAAAGAATATTCCACAGGCAAACGAATATTTTATAACAACTTGCATACTTTGCAAAATTTATAAATATTACCATAACTATAACATTATATCAAATTTATTCATAATATTCAAAAATAATATTTATAGAAAAATTCATCTTTATTTATAAAAGTTTGTCTTACAAGATCTTCGATGTCCGAGCGAATGCATCGGCGGGAGAAAATAACTCCTTTTAGAAATCCCCTAGCCACCTACTTAGTGAGTAGGAAGCTGAGACCCCAACTTTTTATGAATAAAGATTTAATTTTCTCGAAATATTTTTTTTTTCAAAATTATGGTGCGGATTTGATATAATGTTATAGTTAGGTAATATTTATAAATTTTGCAAAATACGCAAGTTTGTTATAAAATATTCGCTTGGTCTGGGAATATTCTTTTTATCTGGGAATATTCGTATGACTAAGACAATCATCGGTGGACCCTCATAAATGGAATTATTGTTTGATCGAGAAAACGACAAAAATACTTTTTATGAAAATAACTACGAGGTGTTACCGTTAAAACTGCTTGAACTACTCTAGTAGTAAAAGTACGATAATACGCTGTGGTCAGATAAGAGCACACTCAGATTGATTATCGATGCTTACGTGAGAAGTCACTCACCTATACTCAATTATTACTACAAAGAATTGTCGATCATATCTCTTATATTATCGATTCAATTATCACAAAGATCATCTCAGATAATATGTTATATTATTAAATCAATAATTGAGACGACAAGTTATAAATGATTAATAATTGTTGAAAGATTAAATATGTGTTGATTAAAAATAAAATAATTTGTGGTAATATTTATTCAATCCTCGATGTATATAAAGAGTCTATAAAGAGTATTATAAGTTCGTTATTTTACGCTTATGGTAAGTTTGGTTATTTCATGATAGTACCCATATGTCATCATAATACCTTCGCCAATAGTCTTTTCTTCAATAGTAATTACTCTTCACAATAGTAATTACCTTCACGGCTAATAGTAATTTTCTTCAATAATAGTAATTACCTTTACCAGTACGTCAAACCACTTACCGTTTATATAATTACCTTCATCAATAGAATTACCTTGTCAATTGTCGCTTCACATTACAAAGGCCAAACCAACCAATTTCACATTACATTACGTGTTTCAAACCACTTTTTTTTTCACATCACCAAACCACTTTTTTTTTTTTCACATCACTAGCCACTTGCCTTTTCACACATTTCAAGTGCTAAGCTAGAAATCTTCTATAAATAGAGGCCTAGTGCTTCATTATTTTTCACTTAATTCATTCAAGCTTATAGAGAGAGAAAGTATAGAGAATAAGAGAGAAAGAAGAAGAGTATTCTCACTACACTACCGCAAAGATTCAATCTCCTACTAATGTAAGGGGTGTTATTCTTCTTATTCATGAAGAGAACTGTTGTTATTCCATCGCTTATTATTCTCATTGAATAACCTCAGATACGCCGTATACGCCATTACCCTATACTTGGTGACATTCTTCTTATTATTCTGTTGGAACATCCTGTCTGTGGTGTTTTACACCGACCGGTTCCGCTTTTTATTATTATTCTCATGAACATCCCGTCTCGTGTGTTTTACACCGGACCGTTTCCATTCTTTATTATTCTGTTGAATATCCTCTGTCGCAAATTTTGCCCCGACCGGTTCCGTTATTTATTATTCTATTGAATAACTCGCCTAAGCGCCTATCGCATTTATGGTGATTTCTTTTGTTATTCCATTCTTTATTATACTCAATTGGTTAAAACTTTGACTTCTATACTCCATGAAATTAGTGGAATATCCTTGATATTTGCGCGCTTCATCCAAAGATCTTTTCATGGAAATATTCTTCCTAAGTATTCTTGAATTTTACTCTACAAAGCAAGATCATGTCGATAAATGATGTTATTATTTCCTCGGATAAATTAATTCTTGAACTTGTTTTATCAATTCTTATATCATTGTCATCATCCTCATATTTATATTTTTTTGAAAGTCATCTGTGGCCTCAGTAGTGCATGATGGACTTGGTATGATTATGACCACGGATTATTCTTGGTAATCACGACCGTAATGTTACAAATGATGTGGTAAAAATCCTCATCGTCCGTGAGTGCATCGATGGATGCTGTTGGCATGATCATGACCATTAATGAATACACAAATATTCTCGTCCGTAGTGTATGGATAATTGTGGTCGTGATACTAAAGAATATCCTCGGCCAGAAGTAAGGGTGATTCGATGATGTGAAATATTTATTGTCGAAGTCTCAAAATATATAAAAAGTGATGAAAACCTTTAAATCATAAAAGATAGTAGATTTTATTTTCTACTTGACTTTTTAATGGATCGCTTGTTCCACCGCAGCTTAAACTTGATGTTTATTATATTTTATCGTTTAACATCGCTGGCTAATGATAATTTATTCTCGCATTATCTTAGTCATAATATTTCTTATCCGGCTAGTTGAGCTCACCCTTTCTTTCACCGTTTCTTCAGAAATGAGAATATAGTAGGGACTAGTCTGGGAGAACTGAGTAATGGTCCGTGAGGATAACATTAGTAGTCCTCACTATTCTCGTGAAATAGTGTGATAATAATTGTAATGAGGACTCCTTTTGAGTTTGTATAATCTCTAGTAGACAATATTTGTATTCAAACTCACAGCTTATATTTTTTCGTCAGATTGCACACCATACCAGATTAGTAAGTTGTATTTGAATTCCATCACTATGTATCCCAAGCACCCAAGACGGGTGATGTATACCTAATTTTGGGGCGCCACAACAGGTATCAAAGCTTGTGGATACGATCCCCGGCCGAGATGTGAGACAAGAACTAGGAGGGAGAGACGGGAATTCTTCGCTAAGTATGACCTACCTAAGTTTATTTGGTATTTAATTGGCTCAGTCGTAATATAGGATAATATATGATACGACTATTAACCCTTGTTTTATGGCAAGATTTAAGAATGGCAAATGAGAACGTTAACAATGGAGTGAATGAGATCGTGGAGGCACCTCTAATCACCAACCGTGATAATGTGATGTCAAAGAAGAAGGAATTATAGATATCCATGTGGTGAGTGAAGAATCGATAGTTGCACCTTTAGATAGTCGCAGAGGTAACAAATTTTAGAGGAGGAAGAAGAGGAAGAAGAACCGAGGAGAATTTATTAGAGGTATTATATGATCAAAATGTAGAATTGCAAAATCGTATTCATGAGTTAGAAGAGCAGTCAAGAACCAAGAAGCTACCGTGGAGCAAAAGGATGAAACGATTCAAGCTTGTGGTTACCCGATATGTGATGCTTGAATGTAAGCACTTTTCGCGTAGTATAAGATAATAAAGCTAGAATCGAAATGAAAGAAGAAACAACTAAACGAGTGAGAATGAGTGATGCATGGGTAAAAGCCGCATAAACGCGCTGATATTGTGGAAAGAGATGTCCGATCTATAAAGAGAAGATTTAATGACGACGGAAGACGCTTAAGAAGAAAGACCAAAGACCAAAGAACAAATTCTAGGGGAGGAGAACGACCACCGCTAGATGCTACAGATGCGAGAGGAGGGACATATAAGGCCAAACTGCTCAAAGCCTTCCAAGGTATGTTTTAGTTGTGGAAAAGACTACCACATAGCTCGATTTTATCCTCAGAGCGAAATCAAGTCCAAATTGGGACTATGGCACCAAAGGTGGATACTGACAAAACAAAAGCTCATGGTTTCAGTGAAGAGCATTTTTTGACTTCTCATGGAGAGAGTAACCCAACAAAGTTAAGAGCACGGGTATGTTAGTCATAAACTCTCACAAGTCTATACCTTGTTAGATACCGCTTCTACCACTTTTTATTTCTCCCGCTTGTACTCAACGCTTAAACTTAACTCCCGAGAAATTGGAATTTGACTTATCTCGTGGAAACTCCGCTAGAGAAACTTTTATCATATCCACTCGCTTATAAAATCTTGTTTGATCCAAGTGGGCACAATCACATTACCTATCGATCTTATCTCTTTAAAGGTACTTGCATTCGACGTGATTTTAAGGATCGATCGCTAACTACTCATCATGCTTTTCGTAAGGTTGTTAGCTTTCATACTCCTAACCAACCCGTTATGCTAATTCAAAGTAACCAAACCACTAAAGTCAATCATTGTCATATCAAGCTATAAAATAAAGAGCCCCGATCCTTTCGTTGTCGATTTCTCGTGTGGAATGCACCGCTTTGATTTTTTCAGAGGGTACGCCGTGAATGACGATGGCAAAGTCGATAGTATCAATGTGACGTGTTATCCAAGTCTTCGATGAGGGTCACAATTTTGAATGATATTTCTAGTGTTAATAAATTTTCGACGATTCTCAAGAACTTCTTAGCTCACCCCCCGAGTAAGCGTGAAATCGAATTTTGTATCGACCCCAAAGATAAAACCCATTTCTTAAACCCTCAAATATTTTCTTCACCTAAAACGAACGTAATACGTGCCAAAGACGCTGGCTCGAGCCATTGAAGATTACGATCATATCATTCAATACCATCGTGGAAAAGCTTAACGTGGTAGCCGACGCGTTGAGTAGAAGATCGATGCGGTCACAAGTGCGTAATATACAAACCCACGGAAGATAATGAATATACGAAGTAGAATCGACTTTTAATCGATAAAGTTAAAGTCGCCAAGCTACACACACTGAGTCGATGAATGTGAAGAATTAAGAAGGTTCAAGAGGGCGTTATTCTAGAAGCAAGAATCGACGAAGAGAGGAAATCTAAACCCTCAATTTTATCGCCCATTTGAAATCCTTGATCAAGTAGGAATTGTGGCTTATAGACTCGCTTTACCGCCAAGTATGTCATGTTTTCAGAACGTTTTTTTCAGATCGATGTTACGTTATGTGACTAATCGAACCACAGTATACGAATATGTGGACGACCAACCACATTATTAATTTAAAACCGACGAGATAAAGCGTAAGATTTAACGATGAGGAGATACGTGTTAACATCTTCGATAAGAAGGATCATATTCGACGCCAAAGGTTATACCTCAAGAGTTAGAATTTAAAGTGAAGTCAAGGTATCCTCACCGTTTCTAAGATACCAGTACGCATTAAAATTTCGAGGGCAAAATTTCATAAGGAGGGGAGATCAGAGACCCCGTGATTTTATGAATAAAGATTTAATTTTCTCAAATATTTTTTTAAAATTATGGTGTGGATTTGATATAATGTTATAGTCAGGTAATATTTATAAATTTTGCAAAGTACGCAAGTTGTTATAAAATATTCGCTTGGTTCTGGGAATATTCTTTTTATCTGGGAATATTCGTACGACGGCAGACATCATCAGTGGACCCCACAACGAAATTATTGGTCTGATCGAGAAAACGACAAAAATACTTTTTTATGAAAATAACTATGAGGTGTTACCGTTAAAACCGCTGAACTACTCTTGTAGTAAAAGTACAAGAATACGCGGGTCAGCATAAGAAGACACCAGATTGATTATCGATGCTTACGTGAGAAGTCACTCACCTATACTCAATTATCACTACAAGAATTGTCGATCATATCTCTTATATTATTGATTCAATTATTGTCACAAGATCATCTCAGATAATATGTTATATTATTAAATCAATAATTGAGACGACAAGTTATAAATGATTAATAATTGTTGAAAGATTAAATATGTGTTGATTAAAAATAAAATGATTTGTGGTAATATTTATTCAATCCTCGATGTATATAAAGAGTCTATTATGAGACGCTTTGTAGTAAGTTTGGTTATTTTATGAGGGGGCCCATATGTCATCATCTAAGAGTCTCTTCAGAATAGAATTACTTCACCAATAGTAATTACCTTCACTAATACGTAATTCACTTAGTAATTACGCTTCACTATTACTAAAAGTAAACGTCCGAACCAATTGTCGCTTTCACATTAAAAGGCCAAACCAATTGTCGCTTCAATTACAAAGGCCAAACCACTTGTGTTTCACATTACAAAACCAAACCACTTTTCTTTTCACATCACCACCGCAAGCCACTCGCTTTTTTCACATTTCAAGTGCTAAGCTAGAAATCTTCTATAAATAGAGGCCTAGTGCTTCATTATTTTCACTTAATTCATTCAAGCTATAGAGAGAGAGTATAGAGAGAATAAGAGAGAAAGAAGAAGAGTATTCTCACATTACACTACCGCAAAGATTCAATCTCCTACTAATGTAAGGGGTGTTATTCTTTCTTATTCATGAAGAGAACTGTTGTTATTCCATTGCTTATTATTCTATTGAATAACTCAGATATATGCGCTTTACCCTATACTTGGTGACATTCTTCTATTATTCTATTGAACATCCTCGTCGTGTTTTTACACCGACCGGTTCCGCCTTTTTATTATTATTCTGCTTGAACATCCTGTCTCAGTGTTTTACGCCGACCGGTTCCATTCTTTTATTATTCTCTCGTTGAAATATCCTCGCTTGCAAATTTTTTACGCCTACCGGTTTCGTTATTTATTATTCTCGCTGAATAACCTCGCCTGCATGGCCTATCGCATGCATGGTGATTTCTTTTGTTATTCCATTCTTTATTATACTCAATTGGTTAAAACTTTGACTTCTATACTCCATGAAATTAGTGGAATATCCTCGATATTTGCGCTTCATCCAAAGATCTTTTCATGGAAATATTCTTCTAAGTATTCTTGAATTTTACTCTACAAAGCAAAGATTATGTCGACAATTTGATGTTATTAGTTCCTGGATAAATTAATTCTTGAACTTGTTTTATCAATTCTTATATCATTGTCATCATCCTCATATTTATATTTTTTGAAAGTCATCTGTGGCCCAGAAGTATGGATGATGGACTTGGTATGATTACGACCAAGGATTATTCTAGTAATCACGACCGTAATGTTACAAATGATGTGGTAAAATCCTCATCGCCCGTAGTGCATCGATGGACAAATGTTGTTGGTACGATCATGACCATTAATGAATACACAAATATTCTCGCCCGTAGTAGTATGGATAATTGTGGTCGTGATACTAAAGAATATCCTCGGGTCGTAGCTGCAGGGGTGATTCGATGATGTGGAATATTTATTGTCGAGTCTCAAATGATAAAAGTGATGAAAAACCTTTAAATCATAAAAGATAGTAGATTTTATTTTCTACTTGACTTTTTAATGGATCGCTTGATCCACCGCAGCTTAAGCTTGATGTTTATTATATTTTATCGCTTTAACACTGTTGAAGGCTAATGATAATTTATTCTCGCATTATCTTAGTCATAATATTTCATCGGGCTAGTTGAGCTCACCCTTTCTTTCACCGTTTCGTGAAATGAGAATATAGCCGGGACTAGCCTGGGAACTGAGTAATGGTCCGTAGGATAAGATTAGTAGTCCCTCACTATTCGTGAAATAAGGTGATAATAATTGTAATGATGAGGACTCTTTCGTAGAGTTTGTATAATTTCTAGTAGACATACAATATTATTTATTCAAACTGTATCATACCCAAGCTTATGTTTTGGGGCGCCACAATAAGTACCACAAGAATTTTGCTATGTCCTTTCAAATCCAATCATTTATATATAACACAATATAAGTTGTATTATGGTATTTCCACCAATCATTAAGTATTATATACCGATATAAAGCATAAGAAATGAGTAACACCAGGTAACAATGAGCGAAATCAGACAATGAATCGTGACCTCAAGATGAACCAATTTTTTTGTTAGTTGAAGGATTAAAACTTTTACTAAGATTTATGTGTAGATGGATCAACTCATGCAAAGATACCGAGAATGATCGATGAATAAGATGGAGCCACGTTAATCGGTCCGGTTATTAAAATATTATATTGTTCGTGTTGACCGATGGATAATATATAGCGACGAGGAGATGCACAAGGGCCACCAAATTAGTTAAAACAAAGTCTGAGTGGAATACTTTGATTGCGATAGGGAGGGAAATGAAGGCCCACTTAGGCCGAGACTTGACTAGAGGGCCTGACCGGACCAGGCTCCTTCTTTTCTATACGAAAGTTTCATGCAATATATTTTCTAAAAGGTGCAAAAAGGAATTTGAAAGATGTTTTGTGATAAAATCAAATGCACAAACAAAGCGCTTATGTTTCAGCTTTTTCCTTCCCACGAATATCAAATCAAATAATACTTGAATAAAGCACAATGGTTAAAAATTCTTAGATGGTTATACTTAGTTATTCTCTCAAATTGTGCTTCTACTATTTGGTTTGAATATACACAAATCCAAATTTTATCAGCCTCAATTTATTTAGTGATAGTCATTCATCAAGTAAAGTGTTAAACCACTAACCCGAGTATGATTTAGTAAATGAAGAATATAAGCGAATTTTCAAACATAATGGTCATTACTTGGTCGTAATGACACGCTTTTATCTCAACACTTGGTTGTCAAGTGGCTTTGTCAGTCTATATATCTTGTCTTCCTAAATGCTAAAAACACAACTCCAAAAATAAAGAATGATACAAGTAAAATATAAAGTGAATGATACCTTTAGAATTAGGAAGCTCTTTGCCATCTTTTTTTATAAGACTCCTTATTGACACCAAAGTCTTCCGCTTAAAATCGCAGAATGGTCACCTCCTCTTATCGCTTAAGCTACACCACAAACAAAGAAACAATTCATAATCAAACCAAAAATAAAAATCATTTTACTTTAAACACTTAGAAAATCATTTAATTAATTCTAATACTCCAAGAAAATATAAAATGATGAATCGAATCTAAACTCACACGATAAATGATGAGATCTCCATCATCGTCAGTATTTTTTAGCGCCGCCTCTCTTTCCTTTTCTCTCTCCCTCTTCGTCATCTTCTTCTTCAGCTCTTCTTCCTCCGCTTGTCGCTACCGCTTTTTTGATTGCAGTCTCTCATGCGAGGTAGGATTCGACAACTTTCCCGACGAATTGCTTGCTTCTCCGGTGGGGAGAGGTCGAGCCCTAGATTAACTTCCGAAAGGAAAAAAAAAGTAAACTAAAGCGGCAAAACATGAAAAAACATGAAATATACAACAATTGAATACAAAAGAGTCGACTATACCCATAGTCGCGATCTTTCGATGGAAACGTTCGAGCCGTGAGTCGCGTAGAGTTCTAACACTGATCATCGAGATCGCCACCAACACCGTAAAAAGCCCTAGATTTATCCGAGAAAAAGGCATCATTAGCGGCAGCTTGAGATCCAACAGAGACGCTATAAAAGCCCTAGATTTATCCAAATTTTTCAAACCAAAACCTCGAATTCCATGCTTGAAACCGTGAAACAAATCGAATTAAAGCTCCTTAATGATTCTCGAAGCTTCAAAATGGCGAGATTTTAAGGAGAAACCAAAATTGTGAGCATCATTAAAGAACTCCCAATTCTCTACAAACATCGCCAATGACGGCGACATCGACACACTCGGACTTCACGAAACCGGACAAAGTCGTCATCAAATCGAACGGAGACATACTTGAGTGTCGCCGATGAGGCGCTTGTTCGCACAAAAAGTACCTCCATCATGTAGAGAGTACAGAGATAGGATAGAGAGAGAAGAAGACACTCGGTGACAAATGCGAAAGAGAGCACCGCCTTTTTTATTTAGCTCCGTGTTTTTCTTCATAGATAATGTTTTTAAAAAAAACGTTATCTAATTAAAATTAAAAAAATGCCCTTTCAAATAGATAACGTTTTTGCATATATATCTACAATGTTTTTTTAAAAAACGTTCATAGGGGAAAACCACAACGCTTTTTATAAAAAAAGCGTTGTGGTTTAAAATGCCTATTTAAGATTTCAGTAGTAGTGTGTGTAGAAATACAAAATGTTAGTCTTTTATCTCGTTTATTATAAGGATCGAGTTTGTACATAAAATCTCAATCTCGTTTAAAATTTAAAGTTTAAATTCGATCGACTTGACTCATTTAAGATTAAAAAAAATTATAATTAAACCAGTCTAAATTAAAAGTGATTTAATAATTACAAAAAACCATGACGAAGAAAGTGCGACACAACCCATACTTGGTTGTACTCACCAATAAAACCATAAAAGGAACGACAAAAAGAAAAAGAAAAAGAAAAAGAAAAAGAAAAATAGAAGCAAGCATGCAAGCAAGCTGTGTCGGTGTGAAAAGTACAAGTGGTAATAACCACATAATCCAACACTTATCCAATAATCGTTTGTGGATTGGTATGAACATTAATTAATTAATTGACTAATTAATTACTACTAGTAGATCATCCTCTAACCTCAAGAAAGATAGTGTGATTTATTGACTTTTATTTTTTTACACCACTCCCGAGATTATGAATTGTCGGTGATCCACCATATTTCCTTCTTTTTTTACCCTTTGTGTCAATATATAAATATATTTACTCTTTTCATTTATTCTTCCTCTTCATAAATGTATAATCTCCAAATATGGAGAAGATAAAAGATTTTTACTGAATATATTTAATGAAATCTATAATTTTCTTTTTTGAAATTGTCAAAACATAAATGCATGATTCTCCTCGATCAATAAAAATAAAAATTATTTAACCTTTGTGGTTAAGTTGTTATTTTCTCCTATCACCTAAGCATAAGAAATGTAGATTTTTATTTATTTATTTTTGTAATTTTTTTAAGGGAGATCATCCATAAAGAACTGTGATGCTTGAAAGATTGCTCAAAGCCACCAAGCTCAAAACCATTGATCTTTGCGATGAAAGGTTGAGATTAAATGTTTAGTACCCATGTGCTCTAAGCTCTACAGTAATTAACTTTCCAAATCTTAAATTAAATACGTAGCAAGTTACTTGGTTTACCCTTCATTTGTTCGGATCAATAATCTACCTAGCTGCCACATGTACCTCACGCAAGCAGGCTTTTACACAAATTCTTGTTGCAGGTGGTGGTGACGCAAGCATTTGGCTTAAAAAGACACGCTCATTGCCATGTGACCTCTCAATGGCAGTGCTCTCTTCTTTAACATCCGCCGCCTCCTCTCCTCTCAACCCCTCTCAGATACTTCTTGCTCTTCTTCCTTTGTCATTGCCTCTCTTCCTCCACCCAAACTAAATTGGTGTACTTGGCCAAGAAAAAAAAAAGATCAGGCAAAGAAAGCGTGTGAGAGAAATCATGCGAAACCTCAAATAATTCGTGAAAAACTTGCATGCAATTCCTAGATAGCTACAAATTTTCGTGATTCACATATTATTTTGGTAAGATTTATGTTTTATATGTTCAATAATTAATAAATAAATATATTAATTATTTATTTAAAATGTATTTATAAAAAAATAGAATGGAGTATTGTAATGTTTGATTTATGATTAAATTTATTTTTAATAATTGTAATGGAGTATTGTTTTATTTTATTATGATTGTGAATTTTGGACAATGGAGTATTGTAATGTTCGACTTATGATTAAAATATTTGCTTAATAATTGTAATGGAGTATTGTTTTATTTTATTATGAATGTGGATTTTGATAAATATAGTGAGCTATGTGGGATATAATTTGATAAATTATGGTAAAGTAGTTATTATAATGGTGTTACATAGTTATTAAAAAATATAAAAAAAAAATTTGTTATTTTTTTTGGTACTAGATGGACAATTGGATTTATGGATCAATTGACCCAAGTGTCCTTAGCGACCAACAAAATCATGTGTCGGATGATATTTATGAAGGGAAAGACAGGGGAAGACTACTTGCATGTCAATTAACTGAAAAAAATACGATCAATGGATATTAACAAAAGCTCAAAAAACTCTTCTACAAAAATGTGGGTTTGTGATTTTTAACTATCCGGCAGTTGTACCACAAACTGACATTGGGCTCGTGTCCGCATTAGTGGAGAGATGGCGGTCGGAGACCAATAGTTTTCACTTAAATTGTGGGAAAATTACAATCACTTTAGAGGATGTACACTTCATTCTTGGGTTGTCGGTGGTTGGCAAACCCTTAACGTGTCCATTATTTGACACTCCATTGGCTCATTTTAAAGAATGTTTTGGTAGTGAAGTAGTTGTTGAATATCAAGAATCAAAAAAACGCGACTCTATTTCATTACTATGGTTGCAGCAACATTTTAATAATTGCCCCCCTAAAGCAAGTAAGGAAATTGTTGGTAGATGCACAAAGGCCTATATTCTTTGGTTGTGTGGGGCAATATTATTTTCCACTAGGAATAAAAACACTGTTCATCCCAAGTATATGTATTTTATTGCTAACGAAAAAAATCAGGTAACGATTCTTGGGGTGCAAATTGCGGTTGGGCTATTTATATAGGTCTTTATATACTGCCACTAAGAAAGGAGCGAAATATATTAATGGATGTGTCACACTGCTACAAATTTGGGCATACGAGCGTATAATAATTGGAAGACCTAACCCATGGCCTCAATCACAGTT